>JARFJB010001714.1:2740000-2745000 GCA_036346205.1 Vesta saturnalis
TTCTTTTCTTCAACTCACAATTAAACTATTCATTTATGAATGTCTATATATGATTTATACCCTTCAAGGTTATGGTAATCACTTATCTATGTGCTACTGAAGTACAATTTCATAAATAAAATCTTTGCTTAAGCTCTGGCTGAAATATATGAACTAACCATCCCTTCAATTGGGCACTCATTTATATACCCTCTATCAAACATTCTTGCGCCAAAACTATCATCCACTTATCACAATCGTGTATTTAGTGCGTTTTTTTGCCGAGTGGAAGTCTTGCAACGGAACCACCTCTACGCAAAGTAAGCAGAACGTAGCCATCTTGAATTTACCTTGCAAAGCTACTCACAACTCTCCGAAAAAAAGAATTAATTGTAATTACTTTCACTATGTACATTATTCAGACCATAACTCAACTTTTTATGAAAATTTTGCATGTGGGCGATTCCTCTTTTCGCACAATTCAAGAACCTCAATTACATTCTAACAACTTAATTCTTGAACATGAATTAAATTTTCCATTATTGCACAATATTACAAAATTTCTATCAACAAAAATGTGCATACATATTCCTTACGGCACGTTAATACCATAATCTCACTCATGCATACGTCTACAACCATTTCTTTAATCCAAATTATTTTATACACAGTGGCAATTTGGTAGTCTCTTACCTGTGCCGTCCCAGTAACAATTTATCGAAAACATTATTTTTCAACCAAATTTAATGCTTTCAACATTAAAATCTTTGTACAACATTCAAATATTCTTTCATATGATAACTAATGCTTCATTAAACTCCAGTGGCGTACCATTTACATCAACTTACATTCTGCATACACAAAAAGAATTTTTATTCTCATGCAAACTCACTTCATCTACATTCAAAATACGTTATCAAAGCATTGTATATACATGATGAGTCAAAATAACCTTATAACATTCGGAAACAGAACATTTTAAATCTATTAGTTGTTAACACCGAAATTTGAAAAAACGAGAAGAAAAGTTACTAAAAATTTTGACACCCGGTTACAACACCCTTTGTGAGGTCGTTGCGTCGCAAGCGTTTGCAACAGGATAGGTATAACGTATTCGGGTCAGTTAAGTACTCGGAATTCGGTTAGGTTAGGTAACAATTAATACAATTAAATTTGGTTATCAAGCGAATATCCCTAACTTTATTCATATACTTCTTTAGCAATATTAATTAACTATATTGAATTGTCCAAACATACATTTTTAAATTAATTTATGTTTATTTCGACTCGTTGTGGGAAGAGTCCTGGTTTGGCCCTTTCCCGGAAAAATAGTATTATGGCTCCAAAGAGCCTGGTGCCTACAAAAATAAATAAGAGTGAGTCTTATCGTATCATAGTAGTTGCACACGCCCGGACTTAGTCGGATGGACGATTCTATGCTACTGTCCTACAGCGGAGCTGTTAATATTATTTGAAACAATACCTTTTTTCTGTTTCACTTTTTTGACGCCCCTGTATTATTCCAAATATTTTTAAAATATGCTCATTTATTACCTCCACCCTGTATAAGAAATAATTTTAATACAAATAATATCAATTAAGCAAGGATCTATTTTACACTATCGTTCGGCACGGTGTACATGCTAACCTATAAGACAGTTCTAATTAATATGAAGCTAAATGAAAGAGATCCTGTTATTTAAAGGTCAAATCTAAATACACACTAACAGTAAAAGTAATTGTAAATACCGTGAGAAAATGATATGCTAGTCTTGTATTATAATAATAATAACTATTTAATTGAATATAGATTATTACAAGATAAAAACAATAATAAAGTCACGTTTTGAGGTTGGACTGAAAATAATTTAAAAAATAGTAGAGGTAGTTATAGGGCAACCTACTATAGGTTAGTAGACAAACTAATTCTGTATCAGATTGTGTGCTTGTGTACAGGATGTTCTATCAGAAAAAATCGACTTTTTACTGTTTGATGGTACAATTTTGAATACCTCGAAACACTTTAGGTAGAAACTTCAGTGCATTCTGGAAGCTAGTGATTAAGGTATCATGGAAATAATACATTATCCCTCCAGGTTTACTTATGAGTCTTATGACTAAATTACAGATTTGTCAAAATCATTTTGCAAAATTGAAAAATTTTGATAAATGTAATCTCTAAAACGTCCAAATTTCCGTATAGAAGACTTTAATAGAAGTTCGCGTAGATTATTATGTAAAACGCAAAAAAGTAATAAAAAATGCATGATCGCTTAAAATAAGGAAGTTAATAGTAATAACCGGAAGTTGCTGAAAGCTGTAAATATTTTGGTTCTCTGAAAACATTTTTCGACAGATTTCAGATATGTATCTCAAACCTTTCCTTATGAACGTCCAACGTGCTCACCGTGACACAAACTGCATATTGTCAAATAAATCACATACGTACACTCCAAAGTTATCCAGCCTATGAAACATTGAGATTATAGAGTCTACAGGAAATATCAACAACAAAATAAAACGTATCAGTACATCTCTCTAAGGAGTCCTATAAACAAAATAATGGAAGCGTACATTGATTGCTATTACCGATTTTTTCGTAAGCAAACAAAAGTTCTGTCTGGAAACATTATGCAAAAAGTTTGTATATTTGTGGTAAATGTACAAGAAAAATCCTTTTAAAGAACAAAATAAGGCAGATACTACAGTAATATGCGAGACAAGATATTTAAATTGAAACATTTACTTTCAACTTTATTTACATCTTCAAACATTTTTAGTGGCGACACGATATAACTATAATATTTTAATAAATAGTTTGATTATTAAATATTAACCAAGCAGTCAATGAGTATCATGTAAAAAATAACTTTTGATTACTTTTAAGTAAGTGCACATACCATCCAAAGGATTGATTTTTCTAATATCTAAAAGCGAAAAGTTACGCAACAAATTTAAATTGAAAAACGTTGGAATAGAATACATAATTTTATTTTTGTTTGGATCGTTATGTATATAATTTAGAAATTGTAAACAAAAACCTTCTAAGCAAATTGAATTTAAGATGGTAATAAAAAGTTTAACCACATCAGTAAGGATAACATTAAGACATTCCATTAGTATTTATTACTTACACACCTACGTGCGTAAGAAAGGCCCTTCTAATTTACGGTATAGTTTCTTTCAGGTAAATGTGGAATACTTAGCCGAATTCCTACTATCCGAAAGAAACTACTAAACAAAGTAATTTGGCAAATTGTGCCACACTACTTTACACGTATGAGATTAAAAATGTTCTTGAAAGTGAACCTATATACTCATGTATAAATACAAATTCATATTAACGTTTATGAGTTTCATTACATATAATGAGGTGATTATTTAAACAAAATGACTCAGGTAAAAACGAAATTACTTGTAATATTCTTGGTAATATCCTAAATGTTGACATAAAGTCTTAATCCCTATACGTGGCTTTCTTTACGGTCGAAAAGTACATTAACACGGAAGGTGTTAATTAATTAACGTGCACCAGACTAGCTCGGTGGGGCAAAGGGCCGTAGGCGTGCTTTTGTATTTAAAAATACTGAAGGCGGTGAGTCGTATTGTCGAAAGTCGCAAATAAGGGTGCGTCGCAATTGGAATAAAGTCAAGTAATGGGCGCCAGACTGTTATTAAAACAAAATCGGTAAGAATACACCTGGGCATACGTAGATAAATCAGCTTGAAACAGTCAAAATGTCTCACTGACCTTTATGTCGACTACCTCCAGGTACATGTGGGAGAAACAAATCTCCAGCACAACCATACGCTTCAAATACTAAGGAAGTCTGTGCACAAATAAACTGTTGGGGTTTAATGGCTCTCTTTGACCTGATCTTACGTTACGTTATTTCCCAACGCTTGTAAACAATATCCACTCAAATAAAAGATAATCAACGCTAAATACTTCGTTAATTACTGGGAAGTCAAATTCAAATACTAATAATCTAAACTCAAAATAAAATAATTGCGACATAAACTATACAAACGTCATACAAAATAAATCAATAACATTTTAAATCAAAATTAGCTTTTAATTAAATCATTTAGTTGGAATATTTAAATCACTAATTTTCATTAATTATGGTTTTGTCTGCTCGGGAGGAGAACACAAATATGGCTATAAAATTCAATTAATTGTTCATCCATTAAAGAAGAAATAAATAAAATAACATACAACAAGGGTACATGTGTTAACCCTAATTTGGTCGGTTATGCTAAATATCTTCGTCCAACTTGCAAGTTCACCTTTTGCCTTAATTTAAAATTTCAAAAATTAAAGTTACCTCAGTACTGTTACAGTTTCAGAACATTTGCGTAAACAGATGATCAGTTCAAATCAATTTTGCAGTGCGAAATTTTTATACGCATAAACCTGTAGTACATTAAGTTAACATTTTAAACAAAATATCAAATGGAAACGCAAACAAAAGTAGTTAGTCAGCCTTAATTTAAAATACGCAAATGGAGCAACACTCCAATTGAAAAAAAACTACATTTATCTGTGTTATCGTCAAACGATTTGAATAAAATGCGAACACCTGTAAAACAATACCTTAAACTTAAAAGTACAATGTTAACTTACCTTCCAGAAGTCTTCTCGAGCACACCTCTCCCCCCCCAACGAAACAATCTGTATATGGCAATTCACCGAGTAGGAAGTTCTTTACGTTGTAGGCGTAATTGATTAACTTTGATGTTATAAAATTTACAGTCACACCAAAGCGTCACGCATGATATTATTTACACAATCTTAAATTAATTCGGTAGCTTTATTTACATGTCTGTTTCTGATTTAAAAGTATCTATTTACAAATTTATTTAATATTTCGGCTGATTGTTAGGACTGGTAAGAACGGTGTACCTTTGCAATAATTTTTGCTCGAAAACGTTACTAAGATGCACTTAACAAAACACATCCTTTTATGAACTGTTCGCTAGCTGACAAGAAGTGTCCTAAACTTCACAAGAAACAACCA
>JARFJB010001714.1:2747500-3105000 GCA_036346205.1 Vesta saturnalis
TGGCCACAAAAATAATCCTGTATGATTCTGTTTCTGAGTCTGCTAATAAAAAAGGTCTTACAGTTTGCGGGGGAAGGGTCATTTTTCATGGCAACTAAGGTCAGGTGGTATTTAGTAAACTTTGGTAAATTTATTATGTAATTTGCTGCTGTATGAGCGCCCGTTCGACCTTTTATTCCGCCTAATAAATCGGAGTCTTCTATAGTGTTAACGTTTAGCACCTTCTTTATCATTTTTGACACTAAGTCCCAAACTTGTAGTTTATATGGACATCCAAATTTCATGTGGTAAGCGTCCACCTTACTGGGTATTCGAGACGTGTGTCAACACTCATCATTTTAGCATGATTTAGAAAAATTGGATCAGCCAACCGATTTTTTGATAATCTCCATGCTATTTCAGACACGTGCCCGGTTGTTAAACTATTAAACATAGTCTCCCAATGTGTGGGACTTTGTGACCAGTAAGTGGTTAATATTTGCTGGTCTTGCAGTTGGAAAAAATTCGCTGTTAGTTTATTTTGCAGGTTTTTCCGTGAGTTGTAGCTTAATTCGTTATCTCGATTCTCGTACTTGAAAACAAAAACATTGTTATAACGAGACGGCATTGAGTCATGTTCAATAAACCACTCGTTAAAGGTAGCTTTAGTCCTCCTGCAATGGTTTACCAATTCCCTTTCCAACATTTCACACGGTGTTTGTAGACGTTCAAGTAAACAGCATTCTTGTAGCCATGTACCACCATATCGAAGATCGCTTATCGTATTGAATCGTGCTTGTTCCCAAACCGCTGTAAAATATTAGTGGAATCGTTCGGGGGGATAATGTAGTCAGTAATGGAACTTTTGAATGGTTTCAAATTCATGATACTAAAGTCGGACTGCTGAGTAGTCTTAATTACATCCATAATAAAATCAGATACACTATGCTTCTGTGGTATTTTTTTTCTAAAAACAACTACTGCCAAGTTAAGCCAAGAGAGTCTGCTTTTCTTAAAGTGTGATCAACAATAACCCGACACTTTTTTTTCACGTTAGTGCATATTAACCTTTCTGCCAACCATATTCTTAGAGTTTTTGCTTTGTATGGAATGTGAACAATCCCTAATCCTCCTTGTGCAATGGAGAGACATAAATGGTTTTAAGATACCCAATGTTTCCCTTTCCATATAAAGTTATTAATCTTTCTTTGTAGACAAATTTTTATGGGTAGGCGATGAAGGGTGTGCCATAGTTTTGGTGCAATGAACTGATTTACGATGGTTTTTCGCCCTATAATCGACACTAAAGGTAATCTTCTTCACCACTTTATTACTGACATGTCCAGGTCGTGTGAGAGGTCGTTGAAAGATTGAATTGAATCTTGATGAGAATCATTCGATAATTTGATCCCTAATACTTTTATATGGGTTGACCAAGTAATGCTAAGCGGGTTATCCTTTCAGTCCGTCCAGGCGCCTGCCCAAAACCGTTACATTTCTTCAGATTTAATTCTACCCCAGATTGCTCCGCGTGTATATGATAACAACTAACTAATACTCTAAAATCGTCATTATTAGAAGTTAAGAACGTGACATCAAACTCGTAAGCACTCACTATTATATTAGTAGGTGTTGGAGAACTGGGAAAATGGAGTCCGAGATAACGACAGGAAAGACTCAAAAGCAATAGAAAAAAGTGGCCCTGATAAAGGACAACCTTGCCTAATCCCGCTTTGAAACCCTATAGCGGTTGTTAATAATGTACCTACCCTTATATGACATAACGTTTTTGTGTAGAGTAGTGTGCGTATGTGTGTGTGTGTGTGTGTATGTGTGTGTGTGTATGTGTGTGTGTGCGTGTGCGCGTGCGTGCGTGCGCGCGCGTGCTTGCGTGCGTGTGTGTGGTGCTTGCGTGCGTGTGGGCGTCCGGCCGTGCGTGCGTGTGTGCGGACGTGCGTGCGTGAGTGCGTGCGTGTATGCATGCGTGCGCGCGCGTGCATGTGTGCGTGTGTGTATGTGTGTGTATGTGTGTGTGTGTGTGTGTGTGTGTGTGTGTGTGTGTGTGTGCGTGCGTGCGTGAGTGCGTGCGTGCATGCGTGATAAGCTTGTTTTTACTTCTCCTGGAACTGAATTTTATGATAAATTCAGCAGCGGAGACACGGTGTTTATTAGGGCCAGTTTTCGGTTTTTACAAAATATTTTGAAACAGCTGTATATTTCAAAGATAAAAATACCAACAAATAGTCCTTAAACATATCCATTAATTATGTTTCATGCGATTTTTTGATACGACGAGTAATTTAGCGGTAAAAGAATTCCTAAGGTAGAACTTAAGTGTCTTGTCAATATCTGAATAACGATTAAATTTATAAGACAATGTGACATAATTTTTATAGGGAATTTAATTTTACATAATTTTTCTTTATGAGTTTCTTAATATAAAGCAAACTATGTCTAATATTTAATTAAATAGCGGTGAAAATGCTTTAATTGTACTGTCGGTATTTTATAGACTCGGCAGGATTGGAATTTTTTTTAAGTTAGCATCTATAGGTCCGTCTATCTCACATCACGTTTCCAACGTCCAACTGACCGATTATTGTTTTTGTTTTTACAGTATTGCATATTCTCGTTATGAACGCATTAAAAAAGGAGATGCATAGTTAAAATCACTAATTTCTTTTAATTTCCACTTTGTAGGTTCGAAGGTGGTGTGTTTTCCCACATAAGATTTTTTTATGTGTAAATTTACTCATTTCTTTGTTATTTTTTGCTGTATTTACGATTGTTGGCTTGATAATTGAGTTTTTTTTTAAACAAGCCGATTATAAAATCTGCGATTGCTTTTAGTTCTGATCTTACTGTCACTATCACATTATTTATTCATTTATACTTATGAAAACAAAAGTTACGATTTGAATCAAGGTGAATTATACTTGCAGACGTTTAAGATTTTAGTAGTAAAATCATAAAATTTTTAAGAAAGCGTAATATCTTTCTTAAATGTCCAAATTCGAGATTCATATTCATTCAATACGACATTTAGTTTTACATATACACGAAGTCACATTCAGCAAACTTTAGTAAACTTCAATGCAACGCGACCCGTTCATAACAGTTTTAAAAGTGGCTACACAGTGGTACACATTATCGTCCTTATAGGGGTGTTAATAAAATATTGTTTCTCATCTAAATGGAATTCTTTCAACGCTTAATCTCTGTATACAACATTTAAATATCCTTTCTTATAACACGCTTCGCTTTATTGAAGATTTCAGTGGCGTAACAAGTACACCAAACCTGCAGGTTATACAAAAAAAATTCTACCGTACAGACGTTCATACGACATCAGAAATACGTTCTACGTACAATGTTAACTCGTACCTACTTTCAACATTTATTCTATATGTTATTAACTTAATTACAAATTACTGGTTCTTGCATTCCTACTTTTAAATCATTGTATAAAATAGAAATCAATCTAGTTTAACATTAATATTGAGCTACTTCAGTCCCCAATTCACATGTTAAACCCCTTGATACAACATTATCAATAAATACAGATTTTCTATTACTAAAATAACCTGCTGATGTAAAAAAAAACTTTAAAATGTAGTTCTTATGTTAGTGACTGTTTATCAGACTACTAGTCATTCTTTATTCATTTATACGTATAAAAACAAAAGTTACGACTTGAATCATGGTGCAGACGTCTAAGATCTTAATAGTAAAATTTCAAACAATAGCTGAATAGAACATAACTTTCAAATTAAACACCGATCGCTACGACTGTCTTATTTTTAGATAGTGGACGGTGATTTAGCGGTTAAGAATAAATAGGTTTAGCTATTATTTTACCAAATTGGGTATTATTTATTTATGTTAGATTATTGTTGGTTATTGAACTGATAGGTCATACTGATACAAGAGTGAAACAAATAGTTCAGCTAGGATTTATAATATTTTGGTCTTCAAAAACTACTTAAAATAATTAATTACATGCAAAGTAAATTATACAGATTGTATCAAGTTTATAGTGTTATAAACCGAGTGAGAAAATATCTTGCTTTTTACGTTTTATTTAGAACCCGTCCATCATCATTTTATTATTATTATTATTATAAGAACTTATTATATAGCAAAGAAAATAATTTTTGTACGCCGCCAATTGCAATGCTTATTTTCATATTAATTGGATGCGTGAAATCATGAAACAGGAGTCGCCCCAGTATTAAACCGAAAAGGAAGGCTCAAACCAAACTTAACCCCTGTCAGGAAAAGCGCCAGAATCTGCAACAATCATACACAAACAGGTAAGAAAATTATACTTTGTAAGAAAAGCCATATAACGAAAATGGAAAGCTCAACAAATTGGCCAACAATAAAAATGAAAGTGGCAAGGAGGTGAATAAACTGGTAGCAAATATGAAAAAAACTCAATGTCACCAAAGAACGAGGTTTACATAAACGAGCGTCGCAGTACGTTAGAGGCATAGTGGGATAGAGCATTAAGCACACATCAGAAGCTATTGAAACTGTATACAGAAAAGCATTACTATACACGTCAAAATATTTTGATCAGTTGCGTAAGATATACAATAATATTAAACATTACCTCACAAATCTAGAGAAAAATATGTCGACCACCACGGAAAGAGACAAGATATTACCAGATATCCAGATTTAGCAATTAGTCCCTATTACAACGAGTAGAATAAAAATTAGAGAACGCGATCCAAATCAACATGTGGCGAGAAAAAATTCATCAAACTAATCCAACACCTCCAGAGTGCAATTATTCAACAGCACGGGATATTCTTAAGAGCAGATATAACAGAATATTAATGCTATCAAAACTAATACATACAATTTTCCCGCGATCGAACAGGAGTCCGCACAGTCAATAAAAAGACTGCATGGCACGATTCTCGAGTGTCTGGAAACCATCACAAACCCGGGAGCAGAAACGGTATCCTGGGGTCCGATGAACGCCCGGATAGTAGCACGGAAATGAGATTCAGAATCTAATAAACCCTATAAACGTCCCTTGACGACATAATGTAATTCCTCAAAATAAGATTCCAGTTGTTGAACGCCACGTCCCAAGCTAGGAAAGCAAAATATGCTCCCACGTAAAGGAATCGCAGATGGCGTCAAGTGTGTTTCTACTTCAAGCAATAGCACAAATTGAGTCGCTGCACCTCATTTAAAGGATTAGTACTACCAACCAGGATGGCTCCGTGGAAGAGAGGCGTCTATGTTTCAATTGCATGAAACATAATTTCAAAGTCAGATGTCATTCGTTTAGACTCTGCGCAAAGTGTCAATATCCACACCAACTGCTATTCCACCAGTACTACAAAAATCCAATAAACAGCGCACGCAGCGGGCAAAGCAGTTATGGGTGCATACAGATCCACTCAAAAAGAGGTCCTCGTAGCCGCAGGGATAGTTAAAATTAAAGATGTCCATGGTGAGCTTTAATATTTACGATAGTTGGTCGAGTCTGGATTACAGAAGCTTCAGCGTACTTATTAAAGTTGTCCAGGCAGAAAACACAAGCGGAAATCACCGGTCTTGGTGGATCACCACGAACCAATGAAAATTCAAAAATAACCATTCAGCTAAGACTGCGACCTGCCAGCATCTTTTCATAAGATACGAAGGTAATAGGCCTGCAGAAGATCACGGAACATGAAGTCATGTGAGTTTAACATCAACCAAATCTTAGCGGATTCCACACTCAACATACTGGGAATAATAGAAGGCGAGTGAACTGAAATAAATCAATATTCCCACAGAAGCCAGTTCATTTCAACAGTGAGACTTTGACGCATCTTCGAAAGATACAAACGGGAATAGCCTAAATGACGTCATATACTTAGGTCCAAGGCTATAACAAGATTTCTGAGACCTACTTGTGAGATGGAGGAAGTATCGTTACGTGCTCACGGCTGATGTGGAGAAGATGTATCTACAGATTATCACACCATCCTGAGAAAACCAAAACCAAGGGAATCAATCCAAGAATACCAGCTGACAACTGTAACATTTTGAACAGCATGCGCTCCGTATTTAGCAGAAAGAACTTGACAGAAACTGGCACAAGACGTAACGCAACAGCAGACTCTAAACGACTACTACGTGAGCGACTTGCTAACAGCCGCAAAAATACAGAAGAAGCCAAACTCCTACAAGAATAATGAATGAATTTACTAAACACAGAGGGATTTAAATTAAGAAAATGGGCTGGAAACCATCAAGAGTTAAAGAAGGTCGTAAGAAAGATACCCGAACCTATAGAGATCCAGGAAGACGGAGCAAGAAAATCGCTAGGTGTTGATGGCTACCATCTCGGGACAAATTTCAATTCAAGGTGAAACAGTAGGAAATCAGTAATGAACAGGAGTATATTATCAGAAACAGCGAAAATATTCGACCCGTTCGGTTGGGTCAGTCTAATAGCTACAACAGCCCAGCTGCTAATGCAAAAATTATGGTTAAGCTCATTCAACTGGGATCAACAGATGCCCGACAACGTAAACACGAAGTGAATCAAGTTTCAAAATCAACATATCTTTCCAGAAGTGCTTCAGATACGAAGACTGATCCATCACACAGAACGCCAACTACAGGTGTACGGGTTCTGCGACACATCCGAGAAAGCGTACAGTAAAGTAGTGTATACCAGGACCGATCTAGCCAATACACCAACTAAGGAGAAAACAGTCCACCACACAGAAAGGGATGGTGACGGAACCACTGCATACCACAGGACCAAGGAAGTTCAGTTGACAACCAAACATAAACTCCTCCGCTCGGCAATATTTTCAATGTCAAATGGAACAGGACCTGCGTTATTTTGCAATCATTACTAATAATTAAGTTAAATTGTAACTGTCATAATTATACCTTAGGATAAACATTAGTCAGCATTAGATCAATAATATCAATAACGCAAAATATCACAATGTAATGGAAATTATGCGCCACATTAAATTGCAATGGTATATTTTTTGTAAATAGGGCAGTAGGATAATTACTACAAATAGGATTTACGTAGGATATTAGATTTAATAAACAGTATTGAGTTGCAAAAATATTAGAGGGGTTGCCTTAAAATTGTTAAAATCATTTATAAGTGAACGGTATCAATATGTTGCAAGTGAAAAAATTCTCTGTTCGGCAGAAATAATAGAGGCCACGTCAGAGTTAAGTTTAGTAGAATATAGGGTGCCCCAAGGCTCGATTCTTGGCCCCATACTTATCTCCGTACAACGTCTTAATCTATGCAGACGACAGTAACGTAACTGTTACTTGTATAAACGATGAACTAGAAAATTATCTAAATAACATAATGAAAACGCTTGTAAACTAGTTTAATGCAAATAAACTTTTAATGAACACAGACAAAACAAGAATTTTAATACATAGTAAGAACTCAACAGTTAGTATTAGAGGCATAAAGTTTGAATCGAAAAACATCGAAACGTGTGAATCCTGTAGTTTCTTGGGGGTTACTTTAGATCGAAATCTTAATTGGAGGCATCACATAAAAAACTTAAAATTAATGTTGAACAAATCTATCTTTGCTCTGTCACGATTTAAAAATTTTTGTGACCAAACAACGTTACTTCAAGTGTATTACTCATTGTTCGAAGCAAAGGTGAGATACGGCGTTATCTTGTGGGGAAATGCAAACAACATTAAGTAATGACATATTTAAGATACAAAAAAAGGCCATTCGTACAATGTTTTCATTACGAAGACGTGCAGGTTGTTTTTTGAAAAACACTGCATTAAAACTATCTATGCCTTATATATTCTGGAATGTCTGTGTTTTGTTTTTAAAAATAAATCGCGATTCTCTCTAAATTCCGATCATCACTCGTATAACACGAGATTCAAAAACAACTTTACTTAGCCGCATCAAACAATGGAGCACATGACACCCCATATTTACAAATGGGTCTAAGATTCTACAACGCTCTTCCACAACATATAAAGTGTATATTGGTATATAAACATTTCAAACAGGAAGTTTCAAAAGACCTCAATAAAACGGCATTGTATTCATTGTATGATCTTTTTGTCAATGTTGCAGCTTAGGTAATAGTATGTTCAAAGTTTGTTAAAGAATTTAAATACCATTATGTTATATCTATGTTTTATGTACCTATACACTTCTATTATTGTAATTATTGTGTGTATTTTACGCCAAACGGCAAACAAATAAACATAAACAAACAAAAAACGCACATATGACCCTGCTATTCATAAAATAGCTTGATAAAGATATAATGTCATCGATGGAATCTGATTTTATTTGAGTAAAGAACGGCTAGATCTTTAATAAAATTAAGTTTTATTAAGATGTATTAAAGATGACAAATCAGAACACCCTCTACTGGACGAAGAAATCGGAACAGATTTAACAAAATTCAATCAAATAGGTGTGAAAAACTTTAATATGACATAGATAAAAGCACTCATAAATAGAAAATTAACATATCAAAGTTAGATCTCGTCACACAAAGAAATAGTATTTGGTTAATAATTGTAATTGTTATTGTACAGTAAAAACACAATCTGTACGTTCAATGTGATATTTAACTTTAACTGTGTATGTTAAATTATTATAGTGCTGTGGTAACTCAAAATATTTAAGTGATAAACATTTTACTGCAAAGTCTATGAGAAAACAGAGAACAAAAGCTTGAACATAACAAAATCTAAAATTAAGACGTACCTTTACGCTTTTTTTTAGTTACAAGATGCGAAGATTTTCTTCTTGCCTATTAAAGTTATTTGGATGTTTATATATCTTAATAGCTTCACGTTCTCAAGAGAAACTCATTATGTTCGTTTACTGTGAATAAAATAGTATGTATTTCTCGGAGGACGTTGTCGACTTTAGGGCGTGTTCTTTTGTAAATTTGTTATGATATACTTTCCGCTTCTATATGTAATATACTGTTTCTAACTTCAACTACATTGTATTTAAAGGCTACTCGGACGGAGTAATTAATTATTTTATTGATGTATAAATGAACCCAAGCAATTAATGTTGCAACTGGCGAAATATTAAACATTGGCAAGGTACTAAATAAGATTAACTAAATGTAATAACATGTGCGGTGTCAAGTACCGAGTTATTTACGAGCATACTAAAAACAACTGTTACCTATAATTCTGCACGTACTTATTCTGAATGGACGCCCGTCTGATCTAAGGCATAATTTGCGAACTGGCTGTACCTGCGAAATGTAGTTTATATGTAACGCAAACTAAAAGGAGAATTTTTACTACAAGTATGGTTCATGTGTTTTCCTTACTGTAAATTGTTTCAAAAACTTAATAGTTATGTAATAAACCAGTTTGTTAATGAAGTCGATTAATAAACGAAATTGTTTAAAGCACGAACGAGCGATAGCGAGTGAGTGCCTTTAATAGTTGAGTTTATTAATCGCCCATTAACAAACGAGTCTATTACAATATTTTTTCGTTGACCGTAAACTCTATTTTTGTGACAAAGTTAGAAATTAATTACAAATCAAAACCAATTTCATCTTTTTCATCGCATCGATAAAGATCCTTTTTTTGTCCTCGAGGTAGACCGTTTTTAAATTTTTCAACACTTTCCATTCACTTTTCCACAAAGACTATCAGAAGAGAATAACGTCAACTCCATACATTTTCAATTTCAAGTAAAAATCAGGTTTGCTAAAAAAAACTAGTTACCATTGAAAAATATGACAAGTGAATTATAACAAAAAAGGTCGCAATTGCGAAAACATTATTATCAATAACCAAAAATAGTTATGGATTATTAAAATGTATGATGTTAGTCGTTATTGTTTTTTTATTTGTATGAGTATAACTGGTTGTCTATATCAAAATATCATCAAAACGTCAAAATCCCAAAAACAGTTACTTAATGAAAAGGAGTGTATTAATGACGTCTATTAATACATCCTTTTTTAAACAAAATAATTCATTAATATCGAAATTAATAAACGGTCAACGAAAAATACGAAAAATAAAACCTTTTTCTTTTTGAAGAGTGTTCTTAAATGCACGTCGTTCCAAATTAATCCTGAATTCTCCATTAAACGATGTTTTTGTATTGTTTTTAGGTAGTGATTTTATAAATTGAATAAGAGTGTTCGCAAATTTTAGAAAGTAGGTCAATAAAAAATTTTATAAGCATATTAAGTTTTTTTGTATTTAACATTAATAAAAAGGTTGTTAATTACATAACGCAGTATTTTTGTAAGCATTTTCAGTTGTGATACTAATAAATTAATTTTGAACAACTTTTTCATTACAAAAAAATATGTAACCGTATTTTATTTATTTATCACATGATATAGTCTCATTCATAGTTTGTTTTATATCCTTTGCTATGAGCGTTTCGCATGCGAATGGAAAAAAAGCATACATACATTTTCCATTAACCCCAACATTTCAGTATAAATGATTTTAAAAATTGAAAAAAAATATTTATTTTACTTTGAGGTAACATTTGTATTAATCGAATTCAATTTCAATAATTCAAGTAAGTGTAAAATTTTGTAGGTTAAAAAATGTGTAACACTGCTGCTGCTTAAAAATTGATACCTCAGAGCATCGCAGTATTAAATAAAAAACAATTTATAGTTATTTTGATGTGTTTTCTTTAAATTGTAATTGTCTTATGTTAAGTTAAGTTTAGTTTAAAATGACTGTTAAGTTTGGTTTAGTTTATAAATTAATGACATCAACCTTTATTGATTAGACCTTCACTGACATTCTTTTTATATGGCTCTAGATATCTAAGGGTGTTTCAATAAGAGCGCACGATTTTAAGGTTCAATATAACATGGTCTTCTGTAGCAAAGTATTTAAATATTTATTTATTTATAATATATACATTTGGGAATTATGTATGAAACAAAATATCTTGTAAATGGCCGCCATGGCTTTGCTGGCACATGCGTACTCTTTAGGCAAAATTTGCAATAACAATATTGAATGCATGTGGCGGTACTTCATTGATATAGCGTCTAATTTCGGCCTTCAATGCTTCGGTGGTCGCGGGCTTGTTGGCATAAACCTGTGACTTCAGATAACCCCACAGCCAGAAGTCCAAAGGTGTTAAATTGCAAGAGCGTGGCGGCCAATCCTGGTCATCAAACCGGGAAATGACACAACCAGGAGCAAACTCGAGCAAGACAGTCAATGTTTCACGGGTGGTATGACATGTGGCACCGTCCTGCTGAAACCACATGTCGTAAAGAGCAATATCTTCCAATTGAGGCACAAAAAACTGCGTTATCATTGCACGATAACGTTCGCCATTCCCCGTTACAGCATTACATGTCTCACCTTAAAAGAAAAACGGTCCAATTATTCCTCCAGACCACAATGCACACCAAACAGTGACACGTTTTGGATGCATTGCTTTGTGATGAAACATTCGTGGATTTTCTGAGCACCAAATTCGGCAGTTTTGCCTATTAACGAAGCCATCGAGGACAAAATGGGCCTCATCACTGAAAATAATTTTGTTCACAAAATCGGCATTCACTTCTTGTTGCTCAAGGATCCAATTGGTGCTTTGCTGTGCATGGTCTGTTGGCAGAAGTTGTTGAGTCAATTGGACTTTGTAGGCGTGGAGATGCAAATCTTTAGTAAGAATACGCTGAAGGGTGGATGTTGTAATGTCCAAATCTTGTGCACGATGACGAATCAATTAGGAACATTATTTCGATGGAATGTTGGACCCCTTTACAAATGGTGGCAATCAAACTTTCACCATTTTGATAATAATGTTTAACAATCAGGACACGTTGTTCTATCGTGTAATGCTCCATGTTTACTAACTCCCATCTGTCCACTTTCGATCTGTCACGTCATAATCACGTGTCATTATGACTGTCAAACATGGCGCGCAATTCAAATCTTGCTGTCTTATTGAAACACCCTTTATAATACGAGGGATGTCCGGTTACTAAAGTATATTTTCGCGACACACCACCTACGTTACTCGGATCAGGTTAAAACTTGCACGTATTTTTGATGTGCATATGTACTGTGTAGGTGACTATTGTTATTGTTTTAGGTTATATACAACGTGCCCAGTGATAATCGCAAAAAATCAGTTCCAATCTAAACTTACTCCAAATTTGTTTTTTTCTTGCAAGTAATGAAACCCCTACCGAAATTGAGTCGAAAAAAAGTGTACGTTTGGTCTCAGCAGTTCAAAAGTGGATGCACAAATCTGAACGACGATCCCGAAGGTTTGAGACGAAAACCATCAACAACAAAAACGGATGAGAATCAATTAAAGGTCGATACACTGATTCGAGAAGATCGTCAGTTGAAAATACGGAAAATTGCTCAACTCACCAAACCATTCCACAGAAGCGAAGAGGAAGATTGTTGCATGACAATGCAAGACCGCAAACCTCAGCTCAGGCAAAGGCCCTGCTTCAGAAACACAACTGGGAGTTATTGTCCATCCGCCCCATAGTCCAGACCTGACTCCTTCTAATTTTCATTTGTTTGGACCGTTAAAAACTCATTTGCGGGGTAAAAGGTTTGAAAACTACGACGAAGTCCAAATTCGGATTGTACCTTTTACGAAGAGGGTATACAGAAGCTTGTGCCCGCTACGATAAGTGCCTTAACATTGGCGGTGATTACGTTGAAAAGTAGCTGAAAGTTCGCCCTTTTACTTATTGTATATTTGATGTCTATCAATAAAGTAGTCTCTCTGTAATTCACAAATGTACCTTAGTAACCGGACATCCCTCGTACAACATATTCCTGCTTTAACAAAATAAAAAATAAACAATTTTGTCATTCGGATAGACACACATAGAGTTATTTAAATTAGACAATGAAGGTTATGTTGTGCTTTTTTATTTATTAGGTGACTCCTATTTCGATGATAAGCACCACCATTTAACCTTTCAATTACAGTGCCACCAAGCTTAGAAACGATCCGGAAAATATATCAACTAATTTCAATAACAAACGCCAACAACCAATCAACGGTTGTGATTTACTTATTGTACATTCTTTGTAAAATACATATTTTAAAAAATTCGTTTGTCAGTTCGCGCTTTTTAGTTTAGTTTAGAAAAAGCAAGTAGAAAATTAGATTTATTACTTTGTTAATGCATGAAATTTAATTAGATGGTTCAAAGTAGATAGATCATGTGCATAAACGTAAATGTTTGGATCGATTCAGTTCATTATCTATAACATTTACTTCAAAACTTGTAACTTTGTTTTAATGTCATAACTTTTTTTCATTTTCTCCACATTTTAATTTTGATAATGTCTGTATTTTGAATAATCGATTCTTTTCGGTAGTAAAATATATTCCGTCACTGGTAGTTTTCTCCGAAGACTACGTGACATTAACAATTGAGACGGAGAATACCCACTATCATTTTGGCTATTTCTAAATTGTAATAAACCAATGTGTTAGTTTTGTTTAATATACTTGTATACAGTGTGTCCAAAATTGGTCTGTGCAGTATTGCTATCTTGGAAACTACCAAAGTAATTTATTCTGCAAATGTACATATATTTCAATTCATAATAGGACGTTTCGGCTCTTCAAAAGCTTCATCAAGTAATCTCTTATGAACAGTAGCTACCTATTCGTATATAACTATTTATTACGATATCGAAAAAGCCTTTCCAAACCTTGTCTTAAACAATGACAGATAAATAACTATTTTATTAAGTTTAAATTTAAGTAAACACCTAACAATACATTTTCTTCAAGTGAAATATTTAAAAAAATGTGAAAAATCCTATTAAAACACTTGTAAATTGTAAATTTCTGGTATTAGGCTTTGATGAGTTTAAAACAATCATTGTATAACAATTATGTTATCTATCAAAAGACCACATTAGTTTCTCACATTTTAATGAACATTGTTTGAAAATGGCGTTAAATTTTTCTAACGAAGAAAATTTTGATATATTAGTGTGCTATATCGAAAATGAAAGAATTGCTATTTTCAAATGTACCCCGAAAGAAGACAACCTGGCAGACATCATTTTAATAATGGAGTAAGAAATTTAATAGACTTTGGAAGTTTTGAAAAACCACGTTTTAGAAAAGCATGCGATCGATAATGAGAATCGTAACGGAAACATTTTGCAATATTTTGACGAAAACCCGAAATCTTCGGTAGGAAATTGTGGCACGAAGTTTCATATTTAAAAATCCACTGTACAGAATGTTTTGAAAGTTATTAAATGTCATCCTTACAAGCCAACAATAGTACAAGGCCTGCAAAAAGGTGATTTTGACAGGAGAATCGAATTTTGTAATTGGTACCATCGTAAATGTTAAGAAAATCCTGATTTTTCTGATAAAGTTGTGTGGAGAGATGAGACACGTTTTACCAACTATAGAGTCTTCAATAAAAAAAATAATTTTTACTGGGCTCGTAAAAATCCACATATTCGCGATCCACGCTGACTTCAAGTACGATTTGGTTTTAATGTGTGGTGCGGAATGATCAGTAAGTAATATTTTTGTTTCACTTATTTGAGTAGCATTTAATAAATTAAGTACGAGTCATTTTTTTAATATTCCCATTTATTTATGTCCACACGTTAACAGGGCAACGATTACCTTTTAATGTTGCAAACAAATCATTCATCCATTCGTGAAGATGTTCCCTGATGAATTTAATAATCTGTGGTTCCAACAAGATGGATGCCCGCACATAATTCAGGGAAGTCCGAGCATTTTACGGGAGATTTTGGTGAAAGAATAATATCCAACGGTGGTCCTGTCGTTGGCCTGCTAGGTCTCCGAACCTTACCCCATTAGACTTTTATATGGTAAATTTGATAGAAAAAGGAATTCTGGAACATCGAATTATTAATTGATTCCTAATACAATACGCTAGTAACCAGAACTGAAAATGATTAAAATATGGTCGACATTTTGAATAATAGTATGTAGAACTAATCGTTTTATAATTATCCTGAAATGCATTTAATATCTAATAAAAACACTAGTAACAATTATTTGATATTGAGTTGTAAAATGTATGATTCATTGCTAAAATATTTTATAATTACTTTTTAGCATAATTTTATGGTTTAAATGATAAATTAAAATAATACCTAAAACTACTATATGTTTTGTGAATATTATTATTTTATTTGTTAACAATTTATTTATGAATACCAAGTAAATTTGAATATTTTAAGACAAGTCTTGAAAGGATTTGATATCGTAATAAATAGTTATCTAGAATAATAGCTACTGTATAGATTACTTGATTAGCAATAATTTTTAAACTCATTAAACTATAAATTTAAATAATCAAATTCATTATTTAGCTAATTAATTTTTGTGTTTTAATATTTCACATTTTAATTTTCACTTGAAGTAAATATATTGTATGTTACTAAATTTAAACTTATAAATATTTATCTGAATTGTATCAAGTCTTGGAAAGGTTTTCGATATCGTAATAAATAGTTATCTACGAATAGGTAGCTACTGTTCATAAGAGATTACTTGATGATGCTTTTGATGAGTCGAAACGTCCTATTATGAATTTTTTTTTCAACGACGAAACGTCGGATTAATTTTTTCCTGTCACCAATCAATAGAGGATAAAAAGTAGTAATGGCAAAGTGTAATTTATTTTTTTATATCTGTTCAAATAAAGGAGATATAGCTAAAAATAAAAATTGTCGATTTTCAGCTTTTTTTTCGAATATCTTGAAAAATTCTCTAAAACTTTTTCCATTTAACCGTCTTTCGATCTCTTATAGTTTCCAAGCTAGGAATACTGCGCAGACCAATTTTGGACACACTGTATAGTTAGGAAGTTAGTACCTATCTTTGGGACTGCCAAATGAGGAAAACGTGTAGATTAAGAAAATGTTTAAAAGGAGAGGCAAAACGAGGTGTAGATGGATTATTAATAAATAGCATGACAGTGAGTGGTGCAGTTATCATCATTTTGTAGAAAGGATTTTGCAGACCAGACATAATTGTTAAGCCATTGATAGCTGAAGTAAAAAGTTTACCTATAATTAGATATAATGATTTTGCGAAACTAATAGCTTTTTCAGACAGCGCTTCTGATTTAATTTTAACATTGAAATCTTTAGGCATGAAGAACTATATAAATTGCCCGCAACTACTAAGCCTACTAATATGCAGTTAAGTAGGGGTAAGGAAATATCCAAAGAAGGAGATCAGATGTCTTATAATCTTGAGATGTTTAGAGAATGGATTGGTACAGAAGCAAAGTCAGTAAGTTACACACACACTTCATTAAACAGTAAGCCAGAAACTAGATCATTGTACAGGATGGCCAACTAATAATGCGAGGTACTGTATCTGGGAAACTTTCCATCGTAGAAGCTTGCGCAAAAAAAAGTCAGTACTAAAACGGCCAATGCAAATACCTGGAAAATATTTTCATGTTTCTGAAATGGCCACTAGGGGGCGTAACTGCAATCTTGAATCTAAAAGTGATGTTTCTGTGAATGCTACTATATTAAGCTAATAAAAAATCTTTGAAATCGAGGATAATCTAAACTTTTTTTGCTTGGCACTTTTTGACGTATCTATAAAAATAAAGTGATGGGGGGTATTCAAAGGTTTCCTTAAATCACCCCCGTATTTTCGAAACGGCTAATCCGATTTTAACAAACTTGGGCGCGTTGAAAAGAGCTTTTCTTGGGCTACAAACGATAAAATAATTCTAGTTTTGTTAGTTTCACATGTCGTCTCTAGAGGGCTTTGTTCGACATTCCGACAGAAATGGTTAATTTTCGCAAAAAAATTAAATGCATTGGTATGACTTTTTTTCATGAACAAGTAGCCAAATGATGTCTAAACAAGCTCGCGAAAACCGCATCTCGATATCTTGTTCCTAACCTAAAATATCGTCCAAAGAAAACTTTATACGAAAATCCCATAAATTTTTATTTTTTTTAATTCTGGAATTGTTTCTATTATGTAAGTTGTGGCCCTAAAAAGAACCGATTTAAAGGAGGCAGGTTTTTAATGCGTAAATTCTCGAAATGCTGACCATCACGCTATATGCATTGCTGAAGCCTCTCATGACTAGACAAAACTGCAGCTTCAATTTCGGCTCTCGGTATGTTACCTATTGCGTTACGAATCGGTTTTTCATATCCTCTCTAGTAGTAGGTTGAGTCCGAAACACGATGTCCTTTAAGCGCCCCCATAAATAAAAATCGGGGCAAGTTAAGTCTGGCGATCGCGGAGGCCATGGAAACAGACTTCCTCTTCCAATCCACCGCTGTTGAAATACTGCATTAATATGCTCTCGTACATTAATAGCAAAATGTGCTGGACAACCATCCAACTGTAAAAACAATTTTTGCTTTGTTTCCAGAGGCACATCTTCCAACAACAACAGTCACTACTGAAGGTGGCTTCATCGGTCCAAAGAATTTGAAATAAAAATTCTCTATTTTCGCGTATCATGCCTATCATTAGTCTAACCTTCGATCAAAATCTTCCTCTTTCAAGGCCTGATGCAAAACGACATGATATGGGTGCATTCTTAAAGTAATTAGAAAAAGTTTAAACGAATACCTATATATTTTGATGGCCATTAGAACTTACCTATGGTCCTTCAAAATATTCTGAACCGTTGTCCGTGATATGCCCAACTCAGTGGATAATGCTCTTGTGCTAACATGAGGATTTCCTTCAATATAGCCCAGTACACGGTTAATATTTTCTTGCGTTCTTCCAATTCTTTGTCGTTGAAACGTAGGCCGAAAACTACCATTGCCTCGTACGCTCGTCACTAATCGGGGAAAAACTCTTACATCGCAAGGACGCCGATTTTGATATCGAGCCGCGTAAACTCTTTTAGCTACTGCGGCATTCTGAAGACGTTCAAAATATACCGCAAGCATATCAACAGCTTCATTATTCGTAAAACGCATTTTGAAAGCACAAAAATTACTCAAAGTAACGCGAAAGTATTGACAACTATTGACAATTTGAGGATTATGTATGTTTTGTTTAGGTATCTATTTCCATTGCCTGCTTCTATTAATTGTATTTTTCGTATATATCCATAGTGAATATGCATTTAAACAACCAAAAAATAGGCCTTTCGTATATCTTTTAGCATTGCTTACTTGCCCGTAGTAACATCAAAAAGGGTGATTTTATTCTGGTGTATAAATTTACAAACATTTAAAATCGCTATTTTTAGGTAACCTATTCAGAGCCGAAATTGAAGCTGCAGTTTTGTCTACCCATAAGAGGCCTCAGCAATGCATAGAGCGTGATGGTCAGCATTTCGAGCATTTACGAGGGTATTAAAAACCTTCCTCATTTAAATCGGCCCTTTTTAGGGCCACAACTTACATAATAGAAACAATTCCAGAAAAATATAGTTAAAAGAAAAATGATTTAAGGGCACGAGCATGATTTAAGCATACATTAATGTGTGTAAAGACGAAAATGTGGTACCAATCCATGCGAAAAGTATCATTGTTACTTACTACATAATGAGAAGTTTGGAACAAGTAACGTCATTAAAGCACCCGAGGAGATCAACGAAAGTAATATGGTTCAAGCAACTGTTCAAGAAACCCAGGATACTGCAGGAACTGTAGCGCATACAGAAAAAATATATAAAAAAAAGTTCTTCTCAAAGTAGCACCAGTAAAAATAAAAAATGGTACACAAGAAATGGAAATATTTGCTTTATTAGACGAAGCTTCGACTGTGTCACTTTTAGACGAAACAGTAGCAGATAAGTTAAATTTAGATGGTGAAGAAACTGACCTGAATTTAAAATAGACCGACCAAGAGACTTCGAAAAAATTTAAATCGAAAAAAGTTAGTCTAGAGATTATAGGAGGAAATGAAATTGTCTGTAAAATGGACAACATCTACAGTGTACCAGTAATGGACCTACCAGCCCAAACTGATAACCCCAAGACAAATAGCAGCATATTCGTTGAGTAAATTTTAAAGGAATGGAACCAGGAAAACCCACCTTCTTAATAGGACAAGACCACTGGGACTTAATAGTTACCAAAGAAATAATAGCAGGGCCTAAGAATGCACATACACTGTCAAGAACTAAACTGGGATGGATTTTCACGGTAATGTAAGTCAGTTTCACAACAGATATAACAAAAATATTGTTTCACATATAGAACATTAAACATTATGTGAAGAGTTACACGATGAGGTTAAATATTTCTTTTCCATTGAGTCATTTGGTGTTAAATTATCAAAAAAAAGTATTTCGAATGAAATTCACTAATAAAAGAGTAAAAGTAAAAGAGCAGTACAATGCAAAACGCATTTTAAAAAGAATCACATAATTATCATATAAATATGCCAAATTTGAAATTGCTAATTTACCTTTGTTTTCGTTGAAAAAGAACAAAACTTGCAACAAATCGTCGAATTCTTTCCTAAAATCAGTTAAGAATAAAATTAACAAAAATAATCTAATTTCTGTTAAAGCAGGTAAAGGTGACACTTTAGTAATTATTTCAAAATACGCAGTAATTTAATAGTTAATTATTAACGAAAATTTATAAACTTTACAGAACTGCAATACTTGCTTTACCGATTTGGAGAGACAACAAATTTTAACAAAGAACCAAAACTATACGGTCTCATAGAAATCCACAAACCAAATCTAATTGTATCTTAGCAAATAAGCTAAATCACATACTAACAATTTATAAACAAATCAAAACATATTATTAAGAATTCATTAAAGCTAATTAATAAACTACAATAAATAAAAATTCCACTTCCTCATATACTTGTATATTTTGATTTTACTGGTATGTTGTCTAAAATACCCTCACAAGAATGTATACATTTATTAAATAATTTTTTATTGAATAATAATGTTGAATTGCTTGCAAGGATGTATTTAATTCAATAATTCGACCTCTATGTTAATCAAAGTAGTTTCGCATTCAATAATAAGATTTATCTACAAAAAAATGGTTTTCCTATGGAGAGTCCAATTTCGCCAAATTTAGCTAATATCTTTATGGATAACTCAGAAGATCAAATTTTTGAATCAAATGTTTCTGATAACATGTATTTTGATTGCGTTATGTTGGTGATATTTTAGCATGTCCTAATAGTTCACCCGATTAATTAATGTTAGCAATTTACATACTAGAGAAAGAGCAAAATAGAGCCATTAGGTCTAAACATAAAAATTAATACACAGAACAAGATTCAGTTGTCCATACTCAGAACACCTACACATACAGACATTACAATACCAAAGGATTTATGTCACCATAACACACATAAGTTAGCTGCACTTTCATTATACATATTATATAAACAAATCTCAAAATATTCACACGCCTTTAAATACTGAGGAAGCGTGCTCGCAAATCAGCTGTTGGGTTCAATGACTTTCTTTAACCTAACTTCACGTTATGTTACCCTCAAGGCTTGTAAACAACATACTCTCAAACAACAAAACAAACAAGGCTAAATATTTCGCTCAATTATTCCAAAGTCAAAATTCAAATACTAGTCAACTACAAAACTCTGTCATCATTTGAGCTCAAAATCAAGTAACTAAACTTTAGGATTTAAAATAACTATTTATATATTTACGTACATTGATAACTGGTCTATTAAAGGCTGTTTACAGAAGTACGCAAATAAGGTTCGGGCACACAATACTACACCATAAACAATATATAATATCCGCCAAAGTGATTAAAACTCAATAAATCAGGAAGCACTTGATGAGAAACACTTTCCTAATTTCTGAAAACGATAAGCAGGTCTAGATAGCCACGATAAACCATATAAAGTTCCCCGTCCTGGTGAACCACCAACCAAAACCGAGCAAAGTCGAAAAGGACGCGCTGTCCACGATACGTTCGGAAGTACCGTGAACGTCGACAGTAAAATCTGTGCCCTTACTTCTACTCACAACTGTACTTAACCAGATTAAGACCATGACTGAAAACAAACGCTCAAACATACATCAGTTTCGCGATTGTTCAGTTTTAATAACAAACAACCATATTGCTCATTACATTCAATATCAACCGCGCAAAAAAACGAACACACCTCGGTAGAAGAACGGAAAAATTACGTCATATTTTTGCTTACACAGAAACTGCATCGAAAGTTTTCAATTAACTAAGGCTTATCTCACTATACGTTGCAAATGCATGCAAAGTGCCTTCTCCTATAATGATAATTCTTAATTAAACCCGAATCGGCAATCTTTACCTCGAAAGAATCTTGGCCCCATTCCTCAATGGAAAGTTAATATGCAAAACAACTTAGAATTTTATATCTTAGTAACAAATTGGGTTTTTAATTTTAAACCTCGCGAAAATTTGTATGATATTTACGATTTTAATTTAAATTAATTCTAACAGAGAAATCCATTTTAAACTAAAACGACAAATTGTGATATGAAATACAATATGAAGCTTTATAACATCAGTAGCAAACGATACACCAATTTAATTTTAAAACAACGTAATTTCCCCTTTCCACTAACAAAAATTCCTGAAACTCAAAATAACGAGAATAACTTATTTACACGAAAAATATTCTATCTCAAATAGCAACAACAAAACAATCGAAATCTCTTGAATTTTATAACCAAAATTTCCAAAACGAAAAAAATTATCTAAAATAATTTGCTTAAAATGTTCACACCCGTTGACATCCAGCATTAACAGCAGCAGGATGACAATAAAACAAAGCAGTATAATACAACATTCAAAGTTCGCAAAGTAGAAAACAAATATGTAAGGGACCGCATAAATGCTACATTCACAGAAAACTTACATACAAAAGCCATTGATGACACGAATAAGAAAAAACAGGTAGAATGGTTCGGCTATTTCCTAAGAATGAACTCAAGCGGACAAGTATGATAATTATTCAGTAAAACCTGTACGAATCAGACCCAAATGACGACTACTCGTAGATACCACTAGAGAATAAATCAGACAATGACTCGGAAATACATTTGAGCAACTTTAAAACGCAAACGCAAGACAGAAAACATTAGAAAAATTAATAACATTTTTAAGAAATGTACATGACCGTGTAACAGCTTAAAGTGATAATCATGAAACAATACTGACGAAATTTATGACAAATTGAATCGTTGATGCAAATAAATTAAAAGTCTTTATAAATCTTTAAGATTAATAAAAACGAATATATGTATTAATTTTTAGATTAATTAAACTATTAATAGATACGTTTGGGGCAAACATCAATAATAAAAACCATACGTGATGGTTTTAGGTTATACCCGGTGGGCCGGTATCAATTACAGAATTGATATTCTTTCAGTATTACATTTGGATTACATTTGTAATAAATATTTTCATACTCCTGAAAAGGTAATTTATATTTATAATAAAATTCAATATTTCCTCGTTTTGTTGGTAGGTAAATGACCAACTTTTGTTAACAATATAGTGTATACCCATCAATAAACAAGAAAATGTACATATGTTAACAGATTTTAGAGAAGAAAATACTTTCCTTTCGATAGGTACACATTTATAAGAAAATATAAGATTTACGAAATATCCAAAATTTGGCAAATATCACATTTAAACCAAAGATTTTCAGAAAATTAATGTTTTTTAAAGGATATCGAAACCTAGTCAATGACACATTATGGTTCTATTATCATCTACAAATATTGCATTATTAAAAAGTACATAATAAATAAATATTATATTCCTCTGGCACTAATTTGTAAAATACAATTTACGGCTACTTCTAGAACAATGCCGACCAATAGGAAATAAGCTTTAAATGTATAGTAACATAATACTTTGCATAACAGCTTCAACGTCAAACTGGGGAAGTGCTGTTGGTCTTGCGGTACATTGAATGCCTGGAAGGCGGTTGAGGTAGGTTCGACTCGCGGCTCGTGCACTTTATTTCCTCTCAGATTACAGTATTTTTGTTTATCTAATCTACTTTTGTTAGGTTATTGTAGTTTTGTTTTTTTTCCTATTATTTTTCACATTAGAATGTCAGATTTTACAGTGCTACGCACACGCGGAACAAGAAAACGCGTGATTGGTCCGCATCTTTCTAGATATATCCGTAAGTGGTATACACTAAAATCACTAGATAACATAAAGTACCGCAATCCATAAGGCCAATAAGTAAGATAGAGATAACAGTATTTTTGTCCGAAAATTACAACTGTTTCACATTTTGACGCAATTTTGTTGTATCTAATTGGTTGGTTGGATTTTTGTTCTAATATGCGTTATTTTGAAATAGTATATTACACAATATACTATTATGTCACAACACTCGTGCATATTAGGCTACTTACCACCCGAGTTATGTACTATGCTTTTTATGAGTATTACGTAACTACCACTCATTAAGATTCTTATGACCTTTGAACTTTTTACACATATGTACCTTATATTGTAATGAACGATGCCATAAAAATAAATTATTACATAAACGTATTATAGGATTAAAAATTATTATTATATTTGCTCGAGGTGAACTTTTTATTTATGTATTTAATAAAATTAATAATAATTTTCAATTACATATTTACCTTATTCGTTCCTAACAAAACTTATAATAATTTAGTATTATAGGATTGTTTGGCTTATTTCAATTACCACGCTAAAAGTTTGAAAAATTCGAATTAAAATAAATATAACTAGTTGACTCCACTGGTTTTATTAGTTATCTTGAAATTAAATAAATTAACCTCACTTTTTGTGTGGTTAACGATGGAATCAAATTTTATTTCATTAACAGAAGTTATTGCTCTGAAGTAATAATAAATGTAAATGTACTACAAACTGTTATTTAAAGGTGGTATATATTTTTGTATTTCAAACTTGAAATTTATTGAAAAATTTTTCAATGGATTACTTAACACTGAAGTAAGTGGCTTAGATCTTAGACTATGGATTAGAGACATATATGGGTTTTAATGTTGACACACTGCTTTCAATATATTCTACGCACTAAATTATAGTGGGCAGTTAAGGCTTTATTTAACACAGAATTGTCAATTTAACTTTCTGTTACATTTTATGACTTCGTGATATTTAAGTCAGCAGATTACCACTTGCATCGATTAAAATGGTGGTGGAAGTAATAACAAGTTAAAACAGCCTAAATGTAATGATTATCTCGTTACCTTACAATTAAAAATATGTTCAATGTCTTCTATAATAAATACTGAATATCGTTACCACCTCATTTATGAATTTATTAACATCTTTAAGGTTAGTTTTATTTCAATTAATATAACAAAAAGTTACAGAAACAATGTATAATGAATAAGATTTATAAGTAATTAATGCACCAAAAGTAGGTAGATGCTTACTTTCAAAATAACTAGTCACAAGCTGTATTATATTGTTCAAGATTCGATTTAAACTTTATACATAAACTCTGATGCTAGATTAAATCATTTCCAAAGTTATTATCTAATAACTGATCCTTTACGTACTATAAATAAACATACCTTCAACTGCAACGGAACGCTTATAATGCATTATTAAATAGAATTAATTTCCCTTTAATGTTTGAGAGACAATTGACAAATTATACAAATTATCATTAATTCACTGAATTATCAATCTACTAAATGTAGAATGTATCAAATCTTTTGCGCCATCCATAAACGGTATTCCTGATGTTATTTATTTATGTCCTTCACTTTTCTAAAATGAAAATTATAATTTAGTGGAGAGTGACAATATGTTCTAATATGATGTTTAAAAGTTTCTTTAAATAGCAATATCAATACATGTTTACCAAAATTCACATCTTAAAACACTTAAAAATTGAGGTGGATGCTAGGTAAATAGAACAAATCTGCTTGAACTACCAATTAAGTGCTGTTACTACTACCAATAGAGTATATATGTGCTCTATGCTTTAAAGCCACATTAAGAAGTGCATCAATTTTATAAAATAATCATCACAATGCAATTGTAATATGTAATATTTTGACATTGGACTTCCTACCAAACAATACAATGAGGTTAACTCAATGACTATTTCATATGAAAATGTGAACTTTCACCATTAACACTCATAATAAAATACTTATCCTTTTTGGGGTTTTTAAAGGTGTATTTAAATTATATAGTCTAAACGTTTCGATAACACTTACAGTTATCTTCGTCAGTAGTAATATTTGTAAAAATTGTTAAAGATGTTGTAAACAATTTTGTCAAAGTTTTTCAACTTCACATTAGAATGTCAGATTTTACAGTGTTAAGCACGCCCGGAACAAGAAAACGCGTGATTGGTCCGCATCTTTCTAGATATATCCGCAAGTGGTATACACTAAAATCACTAGATAACATAAAGTACCGCAATCCATAAGGCCAATAAGTAAGATAGAGATAACAGTATATTTGTTGTTGTAAACAATTTTGTCAAAGTTTTTCAACTTTGACAAAATTGTTTACAACATCATTGATAAATTTCTACAGTTAATTTCAAGAAAAGTTTTACAACCTGAAAGTATTGCTATGTGCCATAACATATTAAATAAAATATGCAGAATTGTAACCCAATGAATCCATTAAGCAGTAGATCAACCGCTATGCGAGCGGTAATGAAAACTAGGGGAATGCTAGTGCATTGCAGGACTTTCTTGCTAAATACTAAAAAATATATGGAGTATTTTTATACCTTTGAAATATTGAGCTCTTTTAGAAATTTTTAATAAAGATAAAAAGCCTGTCCCTAATAACCCTCCTCCCACTCACCGAGACCTCCAGATATCATGACCGATCTTGACGAAACTTAGCCAACAGTTGTAAAATGAGCTAATAAGTCGATTTAGCGATAGTGACAAAAAAGTCGATTGCATAATCTTCTATACCTATATATGTATATAATAATGTTGAAAGTTAAAAATAGATACCTCGGTTATCTTTCAAGATAACTATGGACTGTTTAATTTTAAAGCAAATTTCGCTCCCTTTGAAATAAAGTAAGAGTATGTGTATGTTATACCAGCAATACGAGGAACGTTTACAATTTTCGGAAAAAACCGGAAGCAGTGTTTTAATCAAGATAATATCATTTTATTAGCACAAATGAACAAAGTTTATTTCTAAAATCCCAAGTCTGCAACCAAAATAGTTAGAAGGTTCTAACAATATCAATATTAAATATTTGAACTCCTATACTAGTAGCTTTAGAAGAATTGGGTTAGTTGCATTCATAAGAGTGGCTGGTTGCCTAGAAAATATAAAAAACCAAAAAAATGCTTGGAGAGAATTTTGAATAAATCAATTTCGAATAATTGCTTAAGTTTGACCCCTTAGATGTAGGCAGATGTATACCATGATTTATTACGTAAAGAAATCTCCTTAAAGAACGTTTATTTAACTACACATATTTATTTCCAATTCTTTTATATCTTGAACGGTATCGGAAATATATATTTCTACAAAAAAATTGTATATGTTTAGCAAGAAAGTAAAAATAAAAACATAAAATTTAAACGCAGTGTTTTAATCCCCTAGTTGATACTTTGAATATTAACTCTAGCCTAATCATAATCATTTTGAAGCTTAGGTTTCTAACAATTAAAATTTACCCATTTTTTTCATTAGTTTCATTAGGTACCTATATGTAAAGTGTTTTCAAGGAAATTTCACAATAGATTTATGATTATTATCATAAAATAGCAGGATTCTCAAAAGGACACAGATAATGAATCACTGAGATTACAAAAATTAAGATATTGGGTCATATCTGACACTTTTGAAAGAAAATAAAAAACATAAGATTTTAAATTTACCGCGTCAATTTTGTACGAAAATGGAGGGCGATTACGGTACTTTATGTTATCTAGTGAGTTTAATATACACCAATGAACTGTATATACTACCTGGAAGGGATGCGTATATCCATGAAAGTGAGGCAAAATTGGAAGTTAGGCAACCCGCAGTGTGGACGTATAATTGTCTCTTTCTATCTTATTTAGATATATGTGGATACATGGGTTGCACTCAATTTCTCTACTTCTTTAAACAATTATTTTTATGTTATTGACATATACTAAATAAAAATGCTATAAAATGGCGATTGAAAATTTCATGTTTATTGTATGTAAATTTGTCCGTCATAAATAGAAAAGAAATGAGAAAAAAATAGGTAAGAAAATTGTCAACATACAATTTTAGTTGAGACGGGATTTAAAAAAAAAGTGAAATCATAAGATTGTACAAAAGTCCGTTCATGTATATTGCTTTTACTGATTACAATGTAAATATGCAATTACTTTTTCTGATATCTTAAATGATTGCTTTTATAGTTTAAGATACTGTAATATGTTTGTACCTAATTATAATTTGCTTAAAACATATTTACATTCATTTAATCTAAACCAAAATCAACAAATATGGACTCGTTTTCCTAATCGCGTCCCACCTGTACCTAATTATAATTTGCTTAAAACATTATATTTACATTCATTTAATCTAAACCAAAATAACATATTAAAATTAAGTAATATAACAATGTGATACAAGCTGCCTTATAGTATAAACTTAGTACTACAACATACCTACTTATTACATAAACGAATATAAAACTAACAATTATTAAACAATACAAGTTTTGACATTTAACCACGAGGAATTAAAACCAAACTTATTAGAACGAGATTGACAAAGACAGGTTACCGTCCTCTAAGGTTATCTTTGTCTGATTGCCCTGACACAACAACGGGTTGTTTAAATACGGAGCGAGTCCATTCCAGGTAGTATATACAGTTCATTGATATACACAGTCACTGTAATATACACGTCCTCGTAGTGCCATCTTTTAACCTTTCACGTAACTAAGTAACTCTCACCAATGGCCTAATATTCTATCATATATAAATACAGTAGAAAAGAATTTAATATGTTCTTAAAAGCACTTTTTTATATATTGAAATTTTTGGAAACCGGTAGTCTTACGACGTAAGCGTTTAATACCGGTTAATTTAGTAACGATTTAAATATGAAATTCTGTTTTTCCTTTTTGAATGTCTGAAAACCAGTCTCTGTTTAAGAAGGTAGTCATTGTTTGTTTCATAAATGTTCATTTTGGTGCTATTTTGTAACCTACATACAATGTTCGTAATGCCATCTTCTTTAACCTTTCACGTAACTAAGTAACTCTCACCAATGGCCTAATATTCTACCATTTATAAATACAGTAGAAAAGAATGTAGTATATTCTTAAAGCCACTTTTTTATATAGTGGAATTTTTTGGAAAACGGTAGTCTTACGATGTGCTGGAAAAGAATTGTAACAGTGATTGATAATAACAAAGTAACTGCTGCAGAAAAACTTTTGACGTCTACGTAAAACAGCTACTAGTTGTAGAATTAAGTGTACATATAAATAGCTATTGAATAGAGTGATTATGTTTTACATAAAATGCATATTTCAGTATCAATGATCGTAACTTATGTTGTGAGTCGTATCAAACACATCTGTCACATTTTAAACACAATCGTTAGTAATGGGGCTTTTCAATTAAGTTTTTTTTTAAACTGGAAAGGTAGACACAGTATAAAAAATTATTTCGATTCAATAAACGCATAACGCGCTAATAAAGGACACGCATTAATCATTTGTGGTGGTATATGTAGATGGTGAACCTTCATTACTGTGAAGTAATACGCGCTACTAAGGTCATTGCAAAATTTTCTTCCATACTACTGTTCCTTCCAGTATAAAATAAATATTGTACAATTTGTAAACGGATTAGATGAGTTGATCGGCCTATTTCCAGAGTTTTTGGTTTTATAGCGCGACGTTTCAGAAGCGGACTGTGATTCAGTTATCAGGCTTAGTCCTGAGGACTTGAGTCTGATTTATATATTAAGATTTTTTCCCAAGTACATGACTACTCTCAGATTCGAGCTTTGGTGTCTCTCACTTACCTTTATCGCTGTGCCACTGAGTAATCCAATATGTATTTTTTAGAACTTATATATATATATATATATATATATATATATATATATATATAAACTTTTTCGTGGCTGAGCAGTAGTTTATTGCGCATGTTGCGCCATGATCTGTTGCACAGGTGTATTTGGCTTAAGCGTACTATTGAGATACATATGGGTTTCATTTCGACACTAGCTTGACTTGGATTTGCTGCTAGTGTTGCAGCATGTAGCTCCTTTGAGTTTCCGGCGAGTTGTTTCTTGGAATTCTGGTCTTCATTGTGTGATTTTGGTTTGATTAGTATTCCCCAGAGCGTTATTGTAGATTTGTAAGCCGTGCGTATCTTGTATTTGCTGCCCATCCTTCGTATTTTGTCTGAGGTACCTATCTTGTATATATGGTATTATGGCTTTACAATTAGTTTCTTCCTAAATATTACTGCTGACAACAGCTATATTAAAGTTAGAAATTAAAGATGAAACGGGCATTTCAATCAACAAACACGTTCAACGTATCCTTGGATGGGGAAGTAATAGTTTTGTTACATTTAATGCTAACTAAACGTAGTGTTGCTTGTATCTGCCAAAAAGTTCGATCACTTCCTCATATATATATATATATATATATATATATTATATATATATATATATATATATATATATATATATTCACTACAAGTTAATTTTGCTGTATACTGTATACTGTATACTAACCCAGAGCAGTATTTTACACTTTAATTTCAAATCTTATTGCTATATGTAAGATGCTGCCAAGTACATGTTTAATGATATTGTACAGTTGTACAATCTTCAGACATCAATTCGCTTTCAAAGACATTTAGAAGTATCGGAATTGGTAAATTCCACATTGTAATAGTTTTTAACGTGACGTATGAAGTGTAAATGAAATTAAGAAAGATGCTACACTTATTTTCATAGAACCAATCTAGTTACCGGTAGTTTTTTTGTACAATAAATAGTTCAATGAACAGGAAAACAAGGCACACAAAGAATGTAAAGATCATAATTGTATTTCAATAACGATTCTCCTTTTATGTAATTAGCTAATTAGTGTGTTTTTCTAAAACTCATTAGAGATGTTTTTGTAGATAATAAAATATCATGTTTTGTTTTTAAAAACATTGGTATGGCGAATATTAGATTTTACCTTCATCTTCGAGTCTTTTATTATCAAAACTATGTTTGTGTTTTCATTTAAATACTATCGAAATCTAAAGCACGTGATAAATCTACGAATCTATGTAGGGACCTAAGCTGTTATTAACATGTTAAAGGTATTCATTATTACATTTCCTTTAAACATATCTTACATATTAAAATTGATTAATCAGTTACAATTTGTTTGCAAATCTAAGGCCCTTGTGACAGAGGTTGATTTAAAATCAATATTTTAGACTTGGATTTTAAACCTTATTTCTATAACCAAGATTGGTAGAAGCTGGTTTCAGATCAACATCTTAAATTTATTTCTATATTGCCTGACGGTTTAAAATTCGGATGTAATTAAAAATCTGTTTATGGATTTGATCAAGATACTGCAATGGTTTTTATAAACTCAATCTAATTGCAGGGATTTTCTTGGACAATACATAGTTTAATGAATACACATACAGAGAATGTAAACATCATAATTGTATTTCAACTAATATAACATTTTAACTTAAGTTGCTGGTGTGAAACCTGTTTCAGTCAGAGAATTCTAGATACAGAAATGAGGTGCAAATCTAAGATGTTGATTTAAAATCAGTTTATGCCAAAAAACCCGTAGATACGGGAACAGCATGGTACATCATCACTTGTCGATCATTATATCAACTGTAATATCATATCACGTAATGACACATTATGTAATGAGTATTTTCGAGGGGTTACGTGTATGTAAATATATATGGAATTTATTTATTGTTTATGATCAGATGTGAAATCGTACATTCACTTCTTGTATAACTATTTAATTAGCGAGTTTATGTAAAACTCATTAAGGATATTTTATTATTATTATTATAGAGATTTGTTTGAAAGATAATATTGTATTTAAGGCGTATCTATACAGCTGTAAAAATTTCGGACCTACCCCTTACTAATAGGCTACATATATATCTCAATACTACCTAAGGGATAAAACGGATTATGGCTAATTTACATAAATATAATTGAAAGTTTCATGTAAATTTTACATTGTTTATTTCTACCTATAACTTTTATATTTTCATCGAATTACCGCAGATTGTAAACACTAAATTTTAACTTATTTTACTGTTTTTGACAAAAAATTCAAATATTATAGCACGTTTTGTGCCTCCAAGATTCACAAAAGAATAATCATTTAAAAATTAGGAAAACGCAAAACAATTTAAACCTACTAATTGAATTGATTTTAAAGTATTGTACTTTACCATTTCTTGCTTGTTCTCCAGACGGCTTAATAGGAAAACTGCCATTGTTGAAATAAAATGTTCGAAAAAGCAACAATTGATTGTCTGTGTTTAAACTACGTCTTAGTAGTAACGGATGTAAATGTTGACATCCCTTTTCGGGAATAGGTTCCTAATGTATACTCATTGTGTGTGTGTGTGCGTGTGTGTTCGCGTGTGTGTGCGTGTGTGCGTGTGTGCGTGTGTGCGTGTGTGCGTGTGTGCGTGTGCTCGTGTGTGCGCGTGTGAGTGTGCCTGTGTGCGTGTGCGTCGTGTGTGCGTGTGCGTGTGTGCTTGTGCGTGTGTGCGTGTGCGTGCGTGTGCGTGTGTGCGTTGATCGCGCGTGCGCTGTGCGTGTACGTTGTGCGTGTGCGTGTGTCCGTGTGCGTGTGTCGTGTGCATATGTGCGTCGTCGTGTGCGTGTGTGCGTGTGTGCGTCTGTGCGTGTGTGCGTGGTGTGTGTGTGCGTGTGTGCGTGTGTGCGTGCGTGCGTGTGTGCGTGTGTGCGTGTTTGATGTGCGCGCGTGTGCGCGTGTGTGCGTGTGTACGTGTGTGCGTGTGTGCGTGTGTCCGTGTGTGCGTGTGTCCGTGTGTGCATATGTGCGTGCGTACGTGTGTGCGTGTGTGCGTCTGTGCGTGAGTGCGTGAGTGTGTGTGTGTGCGTGTGTGCGTGTGGGCGTGTGTGCGTGTGTGAGTGCGTGCATGTGTATGTGTGTACGTGTGTGCGTGTGTGCCTGCGTGAGTGTATGCGTATGTGCGTGTGAACGTGGGCGAATATGTGCGTGCTCTCGTGCGTGCGTGCGCTCGTGCGTGCGTGCGCTCGTGCGTGCGTGCGCTCGTGCGTGCGTGCGCTCGTGCGTGCGTGCGTGTGTGCATGTGTGCGTGTGTACGTGCGTACGTAGGTGCGTGCGAGTGTGCGCGAGTGTGTGTGTGTGTGCGTGTGTGTTAGTGTGAGTGTAAGTGTAAGTGTGGGAGTAAGTGTGACTGTCACTGTGAGTGTGAGTGAGAGTGTGAGTGTGAGTGTGAGTGTGAGTGTGAGTGTGAGTGTGAGTGTGAGTGTGAGTGTGTGTGTGAGTGATTGTCAGTGTAAGTGTGCGTGTGAGCGTGAGTGTGAGTGTGAGAGTGAGTGTGAGTGTGCGTGTGAGCGTGAGTGTGAGAGTGAGGGTGAGTGTTAGTGTGAGTGTGAGTGTGAGTGTGAGTGCGAGTGTCATTGTGAGTGATTGCGACTGAGTGTGAGTGTGAGTGTGGGTGTAAGTGTAAGTGTGAGCGTAAGTGTGAGTGTGAGTGTGAGTGTGATTGTGAGTGTGAGTGTGAGTGTGAGTGTGTGTGTGTGAGTTTGAGTGTGAGTGATAGATTGAGTGTGAGTGTGAATGTGAGTGTAAGTGTGGGTGTGAGTGTAAGTGTGAGTGTAAGCGTGAGTGTGAGTGTGTGTGAGTGTGAGTATTAGATTGAGTGTGAGTGTGAGTGTGAGTGTAAGTGTGGGTGTGAGTGTAACTGTGAGTTTGTGTGAGTGTGCGTATGAGTTTGTGTGAGTGTGAGTTTGAGTGTGAGTGTTAGATTGAGTGTGAGTGTGAGTGTGAGTGAGTGTGAGTGCAAGTGTGATGGTGAGTGGGAGTGTGAGAGTGAGTGTGAGTGTGAGTGTGAGTGTGAGAGTGAGTGTGGGTGTGAGTATGAGTGTAGGTGTGACTGTGAGTGTGAGTATGAGTGTGAGTGTGAGTGAGAGTGTGACCAACACATACTTGTTATTAAAATAGCAGAAACAAAGCAGATGTTAAGGATTACTATCGTTTTTAACATATACGAGGGGTCGTTTCTATATTCCCGAACTAGGCAATTTACAATGTTAATGTAATTTTTCATTTTATTGATTTTAAATCACGTATGCTATTGTAACGTCTTTGACAATTTACAAAATTATTGTAGCATTATTAGTTCTAATATCTGTCAGTTTGTGTTGTAACGTCTCAAAATGGACAAACTTGAATATCGATTTGTTATAAAGTTTCTTACAAAACAAGCTAAATCTCCAAAAGTTATTCGTGAAGAAATATTGATTGTATACGGGGATAATTACCCTTCCAAGTCGACTATTTGTGAAAGATCAACGATGTTTAAACATGGCCGATAATCACTAGATCATGATCTCCGTTCAGGTCGGCCTGTTGACATGATCACTTCGGATGTTATTGAAAAAACGAAGTGTTTGGTATTGCAAGATGCAAGATTAAAGAAGCGACAATTAGCGTCTTTATTAGGAATTTCAGAAACCACAGTTTTCAAAATTTTACACGATTACCTTGGTATGACAAAAGTCGGTGCTTACGCCTTTTCAAATGCTTACTCGAATGGAGAAGTGTGAAGAATTTTTGGCGCTTTGTGGGGACGAACTAGATTTAGTTATCAATCGACTTATCACCGGAGATGAAACTTGGGTCCATCATTTTGATCTTGAGTCGAAACAAGAGTCTATTCAGTGGCATATTAGGGGTTCAAGTCCTCTCAAAATGTTTAAAGTTACCCCTTCTGCAGGAAAAATAATGGCAACCATTTCTTGAGATTGCCAAAGAATTTTAATGATTGATTACCTGAAGAAAGGTTGTACAATCACAGGGGAGTGTTGTGTAAGCTTAATGCATCGTCTCAGAGATGTTATTAAAGTGAAAATACGCGGAAAACTAACGCGAAGTGTCCTTCTGCTTCATGATAATGCACCAGCCCATAAGGCAAGAATTTCAAAAGCTGCCGTTGCTAAATGTGGCTATGTAGAAATTGATTATCCACCTTATAGTCCAGATTTAGCCCAGATCCCAAAAGAACACTAAGGGGAAGAAAATTTATGGACGATGATAAACTTATGGCGGTTGTTGAAAGCCATTTTGCGAGCAAACCAAAGGAATATTTTTTAATGGATTAAATATGTTATTAAAACGATGTAATACTTGTATTGAAAAGCAAGGGGCCTATATTGAAAAATAAATTTCTGCTGCTGTTCTAATCTACTCTTATCATGCTTAGTCCGAGAATACCAAAACGGCCCCTCGTATTTTATTTGCTATTGCCAAAAAAAAGGTTGAAAATTTTAGTGTATTAGTATCCTTATAGATTGACGTCTTAAACCAACTTTGCAATAGCGTCAGCTGTTATTCTATAGATTCAATTTCAGACAGTTTGTTTTAGATAATTAGATAAACGTAAGAGTGTTACGTTCTTTTAAAGTCAATAACATTATGTGGCACGCATTTGTAGATTTAAACTTTATAGTTATTGGTTTAAATATAATAAACTATTAAAACCTTTGATCTTTATATTTCGTATATATCAATTACGGAAAGGGGGGCGTGCAATGTAATGCAGTGGGTCTAAGACTCTGTGACAAGTTTAGGAGTCCTATCGGTGTCTTATGCGATAGTATGCGGGCCTTATTTTTAGGATACTATTTCGAATTCCCAGTCATTATAGTTAAATCTACTTTTAAAATATACTAATAGGTGGAGCCACGATCAACATCTATTACAGAAAACATTAATTGGTTTTAAATACACACCACTAGATGGCATCACAAACAATCAGGGGGCTCGGCAAGGGGCTAAGGCTCGACAACAGTGGGTCGAGGACCCAAGAATAAGTTCCGGAGCGCTATAATTGTCTTATGAGAAGGTATGTTGGCCCCACTGTTAGAATACTATTTTATATTTCAAATTTCAAGTTTTCCCGCTATAGTAAACAAGAAGGCTCGACAAGGGGCGACTACCCGATAACAAGTTCAACAGCCCTATACCTCTCGTACGAGATGAAATCGGGCCCCCAGTATTAGAATACTATTTCAAGTTTTCACGCCATAATAAACAAGGGGGCCGGACAATGTGTCGAAGGCCCGAAGACAAGTTGCGGAGTCCCACAGCTGACCTACGAGATGGAATCGGTACCCCATTATTAGAATATTATTTCAAATTTCAAGTTTCCCCGTCGTAGTAAACAAAGGGTCCCGAACAGGGGCGAAGACCTGAGAACATGTGCCGGAGGCCTATAGCTGTCTTACGAGGTAGAATCGGGCCCCAATTATTAGAATACTATTTCAAATTTTAAGTTTTCTCGCCATAACAATTACAGGAATCTTCATCTACTTTTAAAAATATACCACTAGGTGGAGCCACGATCAACTTTTATTACAGAAAACATTTATTAGTTTTAAAAATACGCCACTAGATGGCGCTACAAACAAACAAACAAAGAAAACCAATACAGCGTCTTTGGCCTCCAATCATAGCACAGAGCCAGGAGGGTGGGAGGAGTCTCAGGCCAATCAAAAACCAGGCGGTGTGGTCTTCCCTTAGGTCTTCCACTCAGAACGCACAGCCAGGGTAGTATACACGGTGAGGACCAATAAGCTGGAAGTGGCTGTCTTCACGTTGGGGACAGGCGTGGCCACCCCACCCCCACCCAGTTTAATTGTGACGTCATCTGACGCTACCACTAATTTCATTGTACAGATCCAATTGCAATGAACAATTTTTTTTTGATAACATGAAGCAAGTTTTCGACATTGTAAGTAATCACAGAAACCTAACTTTATGTAGAGATTTTAATGTTGATCCTGCTGAAGATGCTCCAATGCTGAAAAAAATTATTCAACATACTTTGTACCTACGGCTTATGTACCACAATTTCAACTTCCACAAGGGTATTAAATACTTGTACCTACCACAGTGTTACGAACCTTCAACATGCGCTGTACACTTTTAACGTGTCAGTATACTTTTCAGATCATCATGCTCAAATGTTATTTATCAAATCAAGCATTAATAATAAAAGATCGTTTACATGAAAATAAACAATAAAAAAATTGAGGTTAATTTAATAATCATCAGTGGAATTTATTTCTAAAATACCTTTCGTTTGGGTTTTTAAGTCGTGTATTTTTTTACTTATATCTTTATAAATTCAAATGTTTCGGTAACAATTACAGTTAATTAATTAGATAAGTTAAGTTACCACAGCACTGTAATAATTTAATACATGTAATTAAAATTAAAAATTATGTTAGACGTACTACATTGTGCTTTCGCTGTAACATAACAATTACAATTGTTAACCAAAAGCTATTTCTTTCTTAGATTTGACTAGATCTTTAATTGGTATGAGTTTCTATTTGTGAATGGTTGTATCAATTTCAAATTAAAGTTGTTTGCAACTTTACATTTGACCATAATTGGATTAAATCTTGTTAATTTATTCTTTGATTATGTCATTTTTCACTGTTAGCCTTCATCCGTTAGACGGTGTTTCGGTTTGTCATGTTTAAGGCAGTTAAATCATATTTAGTTTATTAAGGATCCAGCTATTTTTCAATAAAACTAAATTTCATCGTTAGCTTTACACATTTATCAAACTATTAAATTAACAACAGGCTTGTATTTTTATTTTCATATTTTTCATATTTCATAAATTTGTTTTAACATTCAAGTAATTCTTAAAGATATTACCTTTTACTGAGGATAATTGCTGTAATTTCTATCGGAACGTTTAAATTTATAAAAATATAAATAGCAAAATGCACAATTTAAAATCCTAAAGGGTAAGTATTTTTTAATTATGTATAATAATCATGAAAGTTGACATTGAGATTTATTGTAGAGTAGAGTAGAGACTTGTTTGTAACTAATTTTTTCACTATCCTTCACCGAATATTCGTAAAATGCTTTCCCGCTCGGAAAACGTATTTAATAAACAGCAAAAGAAACTGGGTAACTAAAGGAATTTATAGATGTAGTAAAACAAAAGCAGAGCTCTACCTAAAAATGCGGAAAAACTCTCAGCCTTAAAAACTGTACCCTAAGGTTTTAACAAAACTTATTGAAAACCGAAAAAAACGCGTTCGAATCTCATTATTATGAGTTCAACCAACCAAGCTAAAAAGAATTGTCAATAATAATAAATAAGCGGATTCATAAACTTTCTAATACATCGATAAATGTACAAATAATGTAATTGGCAAACCTCAACAAGTTGCCATTCGGTATAACGAATATTTTGTATCGTTAGTACAAGAAAATGTAAACATAATTCCTAAAAAGTATTGTTCTACTACAGAATTCGTTCTTTTTGTGACTGCTTAACATATTAAGTAATTTAAATTAGACGAACGCGTGTTGCTGCGAAATAAAGAAGTTTTTGCTCGTATACAGGAACCGTTAATTTTGATAATAAATTTAATTCTGACTAATGTCCTCTTCCCAAAGCATTGTAAAGTTGCGAAATAAGTCAACATAGCTTTGCAAACCCTATTAAGTTATACACAAGGCGCAATAAGGGTAAGTTGGTGCCATACATAATTTGTGATATATCCAAAAGGCTTTGACATGGTTGATCACGGTTTGTTGATGTCTAAACTTTACAACTACAGAGTTAAAGGTGTTACCTTAGTATTGTTGAAGTAATTTATAAGTGAACGGTATGAACATGTTGCAATTGAAAAAAATCTTAATTGGGGAGTAATAACAGAAGAAACGTCAAGATTAAGCTTAGTCGAATATTGGGTGCCTCAAGACTCTATCCTTGGTCCTAAACTTTTTATAATATTGATTAATGGCAAACTGCTGTTTGAATTAAAGAAAGCAAATTTTCCTGTTAGGTATGGTTTTCGTTGTGAATGTTAGCTCAGTTGGAAAATGAACCCGAATGGTTATTCCGTATTTTATGGACAGGTGAAGCACATTTCATTGTAAATGGTGGAGTATATACTCAAAATTGTCGAATATGGTCAACAGATAATCCACGTGAAATCTTTCATTACGGTTTCGACCATACTTTCTTGAGGAGACACAGAATGAAGTGTTACTGGTGTTATTGGTGAAGACCAGTCCACGGATACAAAACGGGCACAACGGCAATGAAAAGGTAATATTTATGCAGCATAGAACAATTAAAATACTCGAAGCAATTCAACCAGAAATGCTGAATAATACTGTGTACGATTTGTAGAAACGGTTGGTTATTGTACAGGAGCGAATGGACGACATATAAAACCAATGTTGGACATAGAAGAAATCACATTATTTACGCAATGGAAGTTCATTCACATCCTGTTAACCTAATTTATGGGAATACATAATAAGCTAAAATATATCCCTTACTTTATAATAACAAAGTATTGATTTATCTTTATTATTGTAACCACTATGTATATTCGTAAGCTACTGTTGTTTACTTTGTAAATTTAAATTGCCTCGGTCTAGGTTAATCGGTTTTTAATACTATACTACACTTAAGATTAACTAACATACAACAAACTACATGACAACAATTCAGATAAAACAAATACACAAAGAACGGATATTATAAAAGATCGCGAACCCACAACATCTCTCAGGCGGTCAGGAGTTGGTCCAAGATTCTCTGGGTGGGCGCCGTTGTCTACTAGTGGGAGCGGAGATCGTCAGGCAGTTCCTCCCTATCTACGTCTTCTGTGAAAATATGGTTAGCGGGGTACTTATACACCCTAAGAGAACTAATCTTAATTTATATAATGATGCAATGTAAAAAGTGTAAGATGTATATACTTCAATTAATATTAAAATTATAAAGGCCGGTCCTGTCGGGTAGCAAATAGTAAACTATTTTTATACAGTTATTATAATTGTGTTTACAATATTTGGCAGGTGTTTGTGGCGATAAGATAACAAAGTGAACGATTCTATATACCTGCTTTACGGTCAAACAGACAATCAATACTTTTAAAGGGACTATTTCTATGCTTTATAAAAGAATTCGTGTTTTATATGGTATAAATGCAATTTTCATACATCTAACTTTTACGAATAAATACCTTAATACTAATCTAACTAATATTTACAGGGTTTTTATTAACTAATTATTTACACTATAATGTTAATTACGGTGGATGAAGATATACGAGTATTCTAATTACATTTAGTAATTAGCGGAAATTGCATCAAAAACAGAATTGGTGGTGTTTACGAGTGATTAAGCTCTTTGAAATTAAATATGGATACTTTCGTATTGCTCATTCTGGTTGCGAGGGACGCGTAAAGCGTTGGCCATTTGGGTGCCTCTAGCGTTACTAATTTCGACGGCGACAATTGCAGCCACCAGGGGTGCCTCTTTAAGTTTTCGAGACGTTCCGGTATTCAGGACTGACAGGCTGACAGGATAATCGAACATTTTACGTGCGTCGGCATTTAAAAAGTGTTAAATCAGGATTTGTGCAGTTTTCTGGATAACTCACGATGAGTGAGCGGTTTCAGGACTTCTACTGCGAAGTGAGCTTCTAACTAAACTTCTTTTAAGCACTTAACTATGTTAGGTGAGATTGAAATGTAATACTTACTGTCTTACGCAACGTTTTCGTAATTTACGAAACTGGGTGACCGAAATATGAAGTACTGGCGGGCGGCTTGTTCTTGTCAGTGTGTCGGTTTCCTACATGTCGGTGGAGGAGTGTTTGTGTAAGTTTGTCTAAGCTGTGTGTTGGTATAATTCAGACGAATACCTTTCTATCCAATGGAGTAAGTATATATCTATCATTGAACCGAGGTTGACAAAACAACATTTACGGCACGGGAAGATTGCAAAGAAATGCCGAAAATCACTTCATTTGGCTAACCTAACACCATAAGGTTCTCTCAGTGTTACGAACAGATTAATTTGGTATTCTAAAAGTTATTTTTATTAGACAATGGTCAAATAGACAAGCGAACTTGCTGTAAGAAAGGGACCTAGAAGATGTGTAGTATGGTTAGGGTTATCAGGGAAATCGTTTGTGTGAGATCACATGGAATAGCAAATGTTTCTGCAATATGATAATCAAGATTAGTAGTAGATAAGAATTGAAGCCAGTTAGAGTTTTGGACATTGAAATCCCACAGAAGTGAGATATCGCAGGACGAAAATTGAGACAAAAATAGTCAACTTTCAAACTAAGATAATCAAAGAAGTCTTGAAAATTGGGACATCTATAGATGTTATAGTAGAATTTCACAAATTTTGGACCAGAATGTTTGAACCAAATCATGTCAAATTTTTTATTCTCCAAACAATAAAACTGCTAATAAGTAATGTTGTTCTTGCACCTCTCCGTCTGAAATGGAGTACACAGTATAATTTTTTCAATATTTTTATAGCTCACTATAAGTTCCGTCGGACTGATCTGACATTTCCTTATTACTTCACCTGTAAGTAATATAAATAAAACTGGATATAAACTTCCTATTTCAATATGGAATTTAGACCTTTTTTTGCTTGTAGTCGATAATTACAGCATTGATGCTGACCAAATTCTTCGTATGGTCTTATCTTTTCTGGTTTGTGTCAACATAACCCATAGTATTCACGCATGTCTTTCCTGCAACAAACTCAAGGTACCAGCTAATAATCTAGCTGGAGAAGTACACTTTACCGAAGTAGGGTAACCGTGGCAAACCACGTACGTTAAATTGCTAATGATTTGAATTTTTCTTTTAACCTTATTATATATATATATATATATATATATATATATATATATATGCACGAAACGTAACCTTTACATTCTACTGTTTGCAGTTCTCGCTTAACTAAACAACAATTTTGCAAGAGTCTAATAAAAAAATTTTAATAACTGAATTGCAACTTGGCAACAACGCTAAATGCTACTCTACAAACAGTATTCACAGTGTACAACACAAAAATTAAACCATATCCAAAATTTCGCCATAAACGAAAATTAAACTAATACGGAAAAATTATATCCATTAGAAAAACTCTGTGGAGAATAATGAAAGTCTTTGAATATTAAAGCTAATATAAATTACCTTCGTCGAAAGGTTTTCAGGTGACGCTGCTTCTCGATAATTGTTAAATTGTTGATCCCCGTTATATCGGGTGCTGACTGAATATCATACAAATTACCAATAACCAATATTAAAGCCTGCCGGGTGATTATGGCACGATCCCTTAACTAAGGTAACTGTTAAACAAGCAGTTATGGCCATAATTCACCCCCCCCCCCTAACAAATTTTACAGGTCATGCTCAAGATGGTCATAGCAAAAGAGAACTTATCACCCAAAGGTGACCGAAATTTTACCTATATCAGATAACAATTTCAATGTGCCTTTTTGTGGCCAAATGTTTATGTAGAATATCAGATCCCTGCATTATCCTATTAAATATTACAGAACCCTGTATTTTTAATCAAATCTAATAAATGTTTCCTTATTTCTCCCACAGATGAGTACTTACAATTACCAAACTTTCAAAATGTTCACGTAAATACAACTTTTTAATGCCAACATTTACATTTTGTACAACTATAATGACTACTTAATGACCACTAAATAATTCAAATTGTTAATACGACCAGATCTTTCCATATTTACTGCGGATTATTTCTAAAATTATATTACAACGTTATAGTAGCTACACATACGAACACACACACACGTACGCACACACTTACCCTCGCACCAAATACTAGAAATACCAGATATAAACAATTACCAACAAAAGTTAGAGTATTTTCAATATTCCAAATAGGACTTTTCTTTAAATCACTTCGTTACTTAAATACATATTGTTATACGTATTTGATTATGACACATCATTTTACGTTTTCTGAAGCTAGGAAACGAAACGATTTAAAGAAAATCCTATTTGGAGCTTTTCTGTGCCTTGATGTTTTCATCGGCTTCACAGATTTTCGATTGAAATAGTGAACCAGTGGCGTAGGCTATGAAGTACGTGAAATCAAATTTTCTTATTTATCTTGGAAACGAGCCGTCAAATCACAAAATTGCAAGTGGCCTCATTCGTGTATATTGAGGTGACAAATACGGAAATGGAAACAAAATTCGACTACGTCCAGTGGTGTAGAAGTTCAACCCGAAAAACCCTTTCGATCTGGCCGTACCTCCGCCACGATGTCGAATAGTTGAGTATCACGAGGATCAGTGTTTGACTCCTGTAGAGTATGGGTAATGTACATAATATCAGATTCTCTGTGTGTATGGTTCCTGAAAAATCAAAAGAAAACGTCCTTTTTTCGAAACTTCTACATCCTGTATCTCGAAAATTTTAGCCTTTGAATCATATGTTCATTTGACAAAATTATCTTCAGTTCACACACAGAATACGAAATTTTAGCAGACATTTTTGAAACACCGTGTATATAGAGTAAAGCACATAAGACAATTATATTGCAGTAAGACTCTCCTATCCATAAAAATCTAAAATTTCTTTTGTTTCACCTTTAAATATTTTCCTTACTGCTTCATGTCTTGTGTGCATTTTCAGTTTGCAATTATTATAATGCAATGTGGAATTATATTTGAAACATTAGTTTCAAATATAATTCCATGGTGCTTTATGTGGATATTTACTTCTCAACGCGTTTCGTTATCAAGCGAAAATATATAATTAAAGTAAAAACAGGTACTATCATCATTAAGGTAAAACAGCAAACTTGACGTAAAGTATAATTCTATATTTTTTAATAAGTCTACTAAAGGTGAGTCAGGAAGATCAACATGTTCGTTCATTAAATGTACTTTCTGTTTATGTTCACAAACTTCGAATTCTTCCAAAACATCTAATTTGCTTTTTTTTACAGAAATGTAAAAATTTAATATTGTTTTGTTGTCATAATGTGAATATTTACTATTGAATAAGTGGTATCATTTGATTAGATTTTATTTGTCTGTGTGTGAATATAAGTAACATCTAACAGTATGAATAGTTGGCATTAAATAAACATTTGTTAAGCTTATATGTTCTTTTTGTAATATGTGAGCTAGTTTTTGTGATATTTTTCTTAAAATATGTAACTTATATGTATTTCTTTTCTTCTGTAAAGTGTCGACTATATTTGAAATGTAACCGTTTGCTTGTGTCATTTGCTATATAATTCATAATTCTTTATAGAACTTTTATTGGGTTAATGGTAATGACATTGCTCTATGTACTGATGATCCTTATTTGTTTTGTGGTGACATAAATTTTTTGGAATTGTAATATCTGAATGTGTAGGTTTTCTGAATATGAAGAAACCAAACTTGTTGTAAACATGAAAATCAATACATAGGTATTGATTTTCATGTTTAAATCCAAAACTAAGCTCCATTTTGTTCTTTTTCTGGTGAAAAGTTTATGTTAACATGTAAATTGGTAATATTAAGCAAATCTCATGAACTATCACAACATGCCAAAATAACATCAAGATAACGAAACCGAAATACAATTTCATCAAAAACATTGAATTAAAAAGCTTGGTCTTCTAAATTATCCATAAAGATATTAGCTAAAATTGCCGAAATTGGATTACCCACATGTTAACCTTCTTTTTTAATATAAATCTTAATATTGAACAGGAAGTAACCTTGATTAATGCAGATATCTAATAATTGAATGAACTTCATTCTTTAACTAATGCAACATTATTACTACATAAAATATTATTTAATAAACGCATACATTCTTGATAAGGTAACATCAAAACTTACAAGTTTATTGTGTAGTGGACATTTTATGTTTTGTAGTTTATTAATTAGTGTGATGCCTTCTAGTTGCAATTGTTAGTTATGTGATTTAGGTTATTTGATAAAATATGATTAGGTGCTTGGCTGTAAGAAATGAACGAGCACATTTAGTTTGTAGATTTTTACGAGAGCGTATTGCTTTTGTTCTTGTGAGTTTAAAATTGTTTGTTTCTCTGTAAAGCAGATATTGCAATTATGTGAATTTTGTGTTTCACGTCTTGTTGAAATTTCGCTGTAGTATCTGTATTTAAATTTCCAAATTTCGATAATAATAAAATAATAATAACAAATAAAAATAACATTAGCCTTCTGCGTATTGAAATAATTTTCAGTAATTATTACTAAAGTGTTATCTTTATCTGATTTAACAGAAATTAAATTATTCTTAACTTATTTTAATAAATGATTGTAAGGTTGGTCCTTTTCAAATAAGACTGTTTGAGTAAATCAGCAAGTTTGGAATAATTATTATGATTATTTCCAAGATGTGTTTCGCATTCTACTGCCAAAATCTTTTTAATTTTATTAGTTAATGCAGGAAAAGAGCAATACTTAAAACCTATGTTAAGAAATTCTAATTCTTCATTATTACACTGGACATTTGAATAAGTTTTAGAATTATGCTTGTTTGTATGTACGTCTGATATAATTAACAGCACTTTTATGTAAACATGCATCTCTAATTCGAAACGGCTTTTTCTTGTTTGAGTCATCAGGTTTGATCAGCATTAATTATCTCCTCAGCGATCGAATTTTTAGTTACAGGAAACAGGTTAACGTAAGTTAATTATTTCGAAGGAATGCAGAAAGTTAATGATTTTGTTATTAACGTAGGTTTCAAAACTTTAGATGCAGATCCTACTCCGAAATTTTAAAAAGATATGATACGAAGTTTACGAAACTGTAATATCTGATTTACAAATTCAGAGTAACAACAAATTTTAAATAAGAACCCACACGTAAGAAAACTATACGGTCTCATAGATATCCATAAACCAAGAGACTAGTAGTTTCTTACATCCTAGCACCTTATCATATGCTAGCAAATAAGCTAAACCACATAATAACTAACAATTTAATGTACAAATTAAAACATTTTATAAATAATTCTTTAGAACCAATAAATTACAAGGCATAAAACTACCACTACTTAATATACTTGCAAGCTTTGACGTTACTAGTATGTTTTCTAAAATACCCCCTCAAAAGCTTATGCGTTTATTAAATAATTCTTAATTTAATAATAATGTTCAATTAGTTACAAAATTGGAGTTAATTCAATTATTTGATCTTTTGTGTTAATCAAAATTGTTTCACATTCAAGAACAAGATTTATTTACAACAAAATAGTTAACCTATGGCCAGTCCAATTTCGTCAATTTTAGCTAATATCTTTGTGGATAATTTAGAAGATCAAAAATTTGAAGTAAACGTTTTTGATAAGATTGAGATTTGGATTCGTTGTATTGATGATGCTTTAATAGTTTATATCAGATTTTATTGAGGAGTGTTAATACTCATGATCTACATCTTAACATAAAGCTTACATTAAGGAAAGAACATCATAAAGCCATTACTTTTCGAGATTTTAACATAAAAATAAATACACAGAACGAGTTTGAGTTCTCCATATTCAAAAAACTTACACGTGCTACAGGTATTGCAATTTCAAACGATTGATGTCACCATAAAACATACAAGTTAGCAGCATATAGACGATTAGTACATAGAGTAATGTCATTACTATTAAACCAAACAAATTTCAATAAAGAAATATCAATTACAAAACAAGTAGCAAAAGCAAATGGTTGCGTTAGTTAAAAATCAAGAGTACAAATTAAAATATTAAATATTAACAAAGAGCACATAGTACAGAGAAAAAAGACAAATTAGATGTTTTGATGGCATTAGAAACTTATAAACATAAACAGAAGTTACTTTTAATGAACGAACAGGTTGATCTTATAGACTTACCTTTAACATACATTATAAATACAGAGTTATAATTTATTTACATTATGTTTTTTGTTTTACGTTAAAGGTTTGCTACCATAACTACTTATAATTTTACATAACGTTTTCTCTTGACAATGATACCGCAGAGAAATAAATATTTTCATAAAATATTGCTGTTAAATATGGAGTTCCAAAAAGTATGGTTAATGAATTTAAATGTGATTTTGGTTTCAATAATGTTAAATATGTAATGATTACTGTTGTGTGGTTATGAAATCCCACAAAGTAAGCTTATTAAGAATTAATATTAACTTTGCGTAAATAAATCAAATTTAATTTTATCAGCAAATTGTCTTTATACTGTCAGATAACGTTTCTCATGTAAATAAATATATTAAGGATAAAATAACGAGATGATTAAACATTTGTATTTTGTAACTGAAGAAAAATTAGTCCTATAAATATACCAATAATGTTTATTTCTTTGTTGTCTCCTTTACTAATCATGTAAAAATCAATATGAACGTCAATGACATCAAATATTTCTTAAAATTTCTCAGAACACGTAATATATTTCCAAGAATATAAAACCTTAACTGAAGTTATCTGGAATATTTATGTAAGACAGTAAGCTAATATTTTCAATAGATTCTATATGTATATAAATTTTATGTATGAACTATACAATTCTAAACCTTGACGAAAATGTAAGAAACGCCTTAGATCAATGGAATTAATCCATAAGGTCACTCAGTCTTAATTCATAAACAACAAAAATTAGTATACCGTTAACGTTAAGAAGCTAGTTAGTACAGGGAAAGGTGTTTACACAATATTTAATCTTAACTTAAAAGCTTGGAAGTAAATATTTAGGGAAAAGCATCTCTTGGTCTAGGTAATTTAATTATTTACAAAGTTACAAAGTAATGGAAAGTCACGTTTGTTGCATGAATAATGATTATTGAAGTTCAAACAAACTGTGCACGTTTATACGTGGTGTAATATTAATGGTATCCAAAATATCATACATACATTATTTCAAATAGTTAAATAAACATGTTATCGAATACTCGTTTTAACATAGTGCACCACGTACACTTTAACTTAGAAAAACGGGTCTGCAGTACTGCATTATGGTAGACGTGATATCAGAAAACACGGAATAAGGCGTAATGTGAGTTAACTATATTCTTATAGCTTACAAGAGAAAGCTATTTTACATAAAACTCTTTGCTTATCAATCAATTTTATTAATTAAGAGAATCCACTATGGAGTCTATTAAAATCTCCAAATCCAAAGCAAATTCGTGGCAAAAGCACTTCCAGTAGCGATTAGATAGAGAAATAGTTATTTGTGTCGTTAGTTAAGGGCAGATTTACTTATACTTGTATTATACGAATAAAATATACGAATTAATGATTTCAAAGAAATAATTTATTCCTTCTTAGGCTATTATGTAATAATGCTGATATTATGGATAACTTCGATGTTGTTTCCTTTTGATGAAGTTTCTTTAAAAGAAACAATTGAGCTTACTGATTCTTTTTAGTTGTTTTCATTACTCATTTTCAGAGGAATAATACATTTCATGAATAGTTAAGCGAAGCCCTCTAATAGTTGTTAATCTAGAAAAAATAGATTCATAAAACCTCTAGCTTATTATTCATACTTTTGTTAATCAGAAATATCGACTTTCCAGATCTCGTAAATGTGCCAACCAAAATCCTCACTAAGAGAATGGTAACACAAAATCTGTATAATTTGAGCTAGCTACAAGGAAAAAAATTGCGATTTTTACTAGAATTCAAGGAAGTACATAACAAAAGTTAAACACGTTAAAATATAGTCAAAATACCGACCTCAGTCCTTAGAGTCTACAGGGTTAAATTTTAAACGATTTCTAATTGTTTGGATAAGGCAGAAATGCAAACCTACCTACTCTACTTATTCACAGTTCGTTTACAAGATTCTACCATAATGAAAACTGCACCATATTTAAAATGTTTCTATAAACGAATAAAACCTAAACAGTAATTATGGCAGTAGGTTATAATATGCTCAAATCTTCGCAAAACATCTTACTGTGGTAACTTAAAATAATTCTACTGTACCACAAATAATTAGATTTTTGGTGTATGCTTTTCAAGATAAAGGGCACAAAAATCAAGTTTCGACAAAATTACTATTATCCTTGTTAGTAAGAACGGCGGTTTTAAAAATAAATTTAAATACATAAATTTGGTTGATAGTTCATGGAAACTTTTTAAAATAAATTGTGAACTTTTATTAAAATTAAGTGTTTGAGCAGGTTTGTTGAAGTACACGATTTATAAACCTAAAGAGAAGTATTTGTAATTTTGAAATTAAATTGTTAAAAGTTACATTGTACATGTACCACAATTTGCTTTAAACCTTGAAAATAATTAATAAATTTGTTTGTCGACCACAGAAAAGCAACTCTAACCCACAAATACGTACGTTATAATTTGTATGTAGTCATAAGATCATTAATAATTAGTTTTATTATCGTAAAGCTTTATGAACAATTAAATTGATGTTCAAATTACATTCATACATACTAATTGAATCCATGCTGAATTTAAACAGAAAACATTAATTACTTTTATCCATTGAATATACGATATATATATATATATATATATATATATATATATATATATATATATATATATATATATATATATATATACACAGGGTGAATCTTATCTAATCCGCCAAAATTAAAGGCGTGCTAGAACTCATCATTCTAAGCAAAAAAGTTCATATGTACATGGGTCCGAAAATGCTTCGTTTCCGAGATACAGGGTGTCAAAGTTGAAAAAAAAATCGCGTTTTCTTCAATATCTTTCGACTGTTTCGAAATAGTTTCATGAAATTTCGTATACGGGGTTTTTTTGGGATGACAAATTCAAATTTGTGGTCCATTTGGTTGTCGTTTCTAGAGGGCGCCAGCGGCAACGATTTCGACCCCTTTAAATCGTAGCAATTTTTTTTTGCTACACTGTATGCCATTTTCGACTAGAAAAATCGATTCTCCTATCTTTTCTTCTAAAAAAAGGTACATCTTAGTGATGTCGCTAGGAACAACCCTTTCCGAGAAAAACGCTTTTAAAGCTCATGATGTATACACATTTTCGGAGGGTATTTTTTTGACAGGTTTATCAATAGGAATTTTTAATTGTTACTAAGTAACTTACTTGTTTACTTATGTACTTATCTGTCTCTTTGCGTTCATTGATAATAAAATTTTAATAAAAAATCCATAATTAAATACGATAGAATGCCTAGACATACAACATGTATACTTTTAAATATTAATTTTCTGTATCTTTTTGATGAAATGTCTTTTTCTCGGTAATTTGGTTGTCGTCTAGGACGACTTCACGGAAGATATACCTTTTGTAGCAGAAAATGATCCATTTTGGAGAATCGATTTTTTAGTCTCTAAAAATGGTACATACTTAGTGTATGTCACTAGACTAACGCCTTTGCCAGAAAAATTTTAAAGATCATGATCTAAATGGTTGACGCGGCCTTAGACATACCATGAACTTTTAATGGACTAAAATTTTGTTTATTTGTACATCTTCTCGAAAACCGTCTGTATACGAAATTTCATAAAATCCATTTCGAAAAGCGAAAGATATTAGAAATACAACAGTGTATACTTTTATTTCAATTTACAATGTTCTCGGAAAGAGTTGCCTAGGACCCACTAATATGACCTTTTGCTAAAAGACATGAAATGAGTTCATAGTACGCACTTTAAAGTTTTGGGGATTAGATAAGATTCACCCTGTATACAGGGAATTTTTCTTAAATGTACATGTGGGCTATGTATACTTAAAAAAAACGTGTCAATGCATTGGGAATGCAGATGCTATAGGCAACTAACGTTACACATGACATATTTATAATTCCTCTCTTCAAACGTATGTATCCCTTTTCTTACAGTTAAAAGCAAATAGGATGTAGGTTTAAAACTTGAGAGTAAACTTGGTTTAACATTATCCTAAACACTTAATTTTGTTCATAAGGGAACTGTTAAGTATTAATTGTCATGAATGACAACGGTGTGTAATAATAAAGAAAATTGTGCAGATATGCAACTAGTTCTTGATCAAGATATCAAAAGATAGACGAAAATGTCTATCGTTTTCAAGATACAATGATGTTACGAATTTTCAATATTTGTGAACATTCCTTAAAGTGTAGTAAATGTGTAAGTATTAAAAATGTGCAAATCATTCATTTAACACTAAGTATATGTATACTTTTCACTTATGATGGTCCAAGAGAAACAGCTTCGTCCATTACTTTTTTTTAAGTTGTCCCTTTCTATAAGGTTTGATACCAAATATTGTCCACAGATACCTTCGGCATGGATTTGAATTAGATTATTTATCAATTTATCTCGAAAACTTAAAATTGCTTCTTGAGGATGCATCTTTCTTTAATGTAGCACGAATTTCAAACATATAAATAAATCTAAAGTTCATTAATACGTCGCTTACACCGCATTCATTGTTGTCACAGTAAGGGTTTTATTCACAGAACCATGATTCCGAAGTCATCATCAATATTATTCTTTTCTTGAAAAATTAATCGCAATATAACGCACAATTACAGCAGGTTTACTATAAAAAAAAGGTATTTATTCAATACACAGCAGACAAAGCTATCAACCCACCGAGATACTGACTGACGAGATTTATATAGACAGCGACCATAGACATTATGCATATACATATGCAAGTTGTAACAGATAAAATCTAAATAAATATATTTTTATTACCATTTTCATTGGAAAGCGTTTAACGTCAAGTGTTAGTGTAGGTACCAATATCTTAAGGCATACCATACTCAGGACTACTTTACCCGTCATTAGTACATAGCAAAAATTAGCAACGCTTGTATCAGTTATTTTCAATGTGAGCGACATTACTTTGACACGCTGGCGTCTTAAGGTAACGAAAGGAAAGTAAATAAGTATACGAAAACAGGAAAATCTACGTTGCTCATGGTATCACTATTATCCACGTGATTTCACTCACAGTACACGTTATCTTAATAATTTAAATCAATTACGGAGTTTACGTTACTTATTTCGTTTAGTTAATTTAGGTCATAAACGCTATAGTCATCCGCGTTATCCATGGCATCTACATCGCATCTGACGTCTACGTGACGAACGTCATGCACGTCGCATACGTTATTTCGCTCATCTGCGTCACCGACGTCAACCTATGTCACCTACATTTCCCGTCACGAATTTTTCTTTACCGATCATACGGTGTTGGCACCCTTTTTAGTTACATTCTGTTCTGAGCATTTTTAGGGTATATCTGCATATGGCTTACATTGTGCTCAGTGATATTAGCAATCTTCATTTACAATATCTGCATTTTTGGTAATTCTTATGCCGCATGCATCTGTGTTCCACATTTCCACATGACTCAGAATACCACCAGCATTAGCCCCTTACCCATTAGCTACGTTACTCTGACCAAAAGTATCCGCCATAGCCTTCAATAACCTTCGAACATAGCGTGAATAGTAGAAAACTAAAAATTTCTAAATTACGGATGGATACATTTCTTTTCATGTTTCGTTAAAGCTACAATTCTTAAAACACATTTAGCCATTGTGAATAAGTATCAAATGCTTTGTTTTCACTCCAAAGATAAAATCTAAGGTTGAGCCGTCCGGCATTCGAGCTGGCTCCTCGTTTGTACCCCTTCGACTTACCATCCACCTAGACTTGTGATTTTTAAATAATTTTTTTCCTCTCTAAAATAATGTGGAGACAGCGCATTCTTCAGAATATAAAGATGAAGCTCAAGTAGGTTTCGTATAACAGCATTATTAATAAAAGGTATGATTGAGTGTATAATTACTTAAAAACACTGTTCACATTGTTTTCAAAGATATGGAACCAGTAATATTATTTCCTAGCCCACTTTGTAGTGTTTCACGATATCCTACTCCTAAAAACGTAATTCAGAGTAACTCAATAGTTAAAAGGCTATGAAATCTTTACTTATAGGCATTGATATAAAATTATCTAATGGCATTTTGACTTTACTGGAATTAATATAAGGTTCATAATCATTTCAAAGCTTAGCACTGAAGTACCTTACAATAACCTAAATCTGATAAATAATAGAGCATCTATTGGAATCCTATTCGGTGTTATGTTAATCATATGAGATAGGGCGGGATGAAGTTAAATGTTAAATCATAGTAGAGCAGTCAAGCGATAAAATTACTCAAATTAGAATTAACGAGCTTTGCGTATTGATAATTCAACGTGTTAATTCTATACACTGCGAAGGAATCATCAAGAATACCCAGTTATTTATTAATCAATAAGTAACATTTATAAATAAATGGAAAACAAAGAAAGAAGTTCTAAAACAAATACAGCAAAGTGCCATTAAATCAGTTTATAAAGCGTATAAAGTCAAGAGATAAATTAACGGTAAAAGCAGTTTAATTACATATAAAAACAATAAAAAAATAAACAGTGTAATCACACACAAATCAAAATTAAAATTAAATCACTACAACAATCATGATGGCAAATATTAATAAGATACCAAAGTAATATAATAGTGCAGGTTAAGTTACACATAAAATTAAATAGACAAGACGATTAAATGGTAAGTTCGTAAGGTAACCGCAACAATAAAATGCAGTTTAAATTGTACATAAGCAAGAAAAAAAACCAACAGAGAACATTATGAAGAACAAAGAATTAATAATTTTTATACACAAATTTATTACAAAACATAACATTTTATAAGTGAAAATAAAAATATAGTAATACTTAAAGCCGATAAGGGACAAGCATACTTGATAAAAATAAATATTCATCAAATAACTTTACATTAATTTATATATTATATTAATTTTTATACTATATTTGAAACGTCTCTGGAACAAACCTAAAATAATCGATTGGACGTTTTACTTTGATTTTTAATTGCTGTTAGGATCGATGAAGTATTATTTTGATTTTACACATTGACAGTCACCTTTTGTGTGTCATGTGAGCCCGCAACTCGCTAAGGTTTTTCCACATGACAATACGTGACTGATTATTAATTTTTATTTGCTATACGAAATACTAATAGGTAACTATAGAAATGGTTTTTAATGAACGAACAGAAGCTCAACATAATAATATTAACTGCATTTTTATTTAAAATTAACCTTTAAAGTACGTGCAGTATAATATTAACTCGAGTGGGACTTGAACCAATGACCTCTACTTTGTTAGAGTAGGGCTCTTCCAAGCGAGCTATCAGGGATTTAAATTTAAACTGTACGAACTTCCGTAGTAACATTGAAGGATCACAGCCATAGCAAATAAATATTAATAATTAGTCACGTGTTATCATGGGCGAAATCTTAGCGAATTGCGGGCTCACATGATATACACAAAATGTGACTGTGATCCTTCAACGCGTATAAAAATTGTAATACATCGTAACTAGGGAGGTACATATACTTAAAATATTTATCTTTTAGGTATAAAATTGTGTTTTTTTATTTATCTTTATATAAATTTAATGTTTCCATAACAATTACATTTATCGTCCCTAGTAAATATTAATACCTACTAAAAGAATTATTTAAGATATCAAAATAAATTTATGAAAATTGAAATCGCAAGTATAAGCGCGCTATATATATATATATATATATATATATATATATATATATATATATATATATATATATATATATATACATATATGCATTGTTCTATTAGCAAATCGTCAATTAACCATAAAACACTAAACTAACATAAGATTCTTGGTTGGGTAAAGTGGTACAATTCTTAGAACACATAATCAAGGCACTTATCATATTCATCATAGTTGCTGGCCGCATATTCAATAAACATTTCTATAAAGACGACTGGCAGAAAAGTATTTTCAGGAACTATTGTCGAGATTTCAGCAATAGGAACGGCTCTAAAATCTATAAGGCCCAAATTGAACGATAACACCACTATTATAATATATTTGGTGATGATAATTTTATAGGATATTAAGATAACTGACTTTTAGATGTTTTCTTAGTGAAAAAAATCAAAAAATTAAAGTGGTGTCTAAAATATCCTTGCATATGTTTAAAACCCTTAACTTTATAGTTAGGCACCTTTTCAACCGTCACTCGGTTTTAGATAAGTTGCTCTTAGAAAAGATTTAAATTTAACCCTAAAAATTAATTTGAATATTTTATGTATACATTACAAAACAGAAACGAAAATTAATTTTCATTACGTGTTAATTTCAGTCTAAAACGATTGCAAATTATTTTAATTGAATTTTAATTCAAAGTGTTAGAATATTGAACAAAAAGATTTGCACACGTGTATATTCTATAATTTATAAATCCATTGCATATTTTAATATGAGAGGAAATATAAATAAGCTAGATATATCAGTAGCGTGACTGATTAAATCTTACCTCTATTGGAAAAATGTGGAACACTGGAACTGTGGCAGGATCTGTAACAAAAAAATATACCCACGTACCACAGAAAATTAAAAAACACCGAACGCGTTTCGATAGCTACGCTATCATCATTAGCGGTCGACCGTGTTTTTTAATTTTGTGTGGTACGTAGGTGTATTTTGTTTGTTACCTCTATTTACTAATATACCACGACATAGGCATACAAAAGTTATGTATTGTACATACTTTTTGTATTTGTATCTAAGTAAACAATTACAACATTCCCATAAATCTCCATGCAAACCGTTATCAAATATAACAAGATTCATTGTTAAAAATGATAATATCAATTTGGCAGACGTCTAAGAAGTAATAAACAATAAAAGTAATAAAAAACCTTGATAAAAAGAAAATTAGACTGGGTTTAACCTAAATACCACTTACCCAAGTGTAATATTTCTTTGATAGACTAATGAGCAAATTTCATTATAAATAAGTTTATATGATACTTCAAAAAGCATTTTGTGTGCGAAATAAATTATCCTTTATTGATAAAACCTAAAGAAAGATTGATGATATATCTATTTTATTACTTGTACTTTTTTGCACTCAATTTCATTTAATTAATTGTATTTCCTTTCTATAAAGCATACAATTAAAGTATTTCATTAATTTTTTTATCCTACACTCCGTTCAATCTAATTCGTTTCAATCATTCTTTGTAACATGATTAAGCAGCAAAAATCCTTTTCGAATTAAACTCAACTTAATATTCCTTACAATTAAAATGAAATCTAAAGCTTAATTTGATTGAAAGTCAATTAAATTCATTTATTCAATTTAGAGAAAAATAATGGCGTTATGTTGTTACTGTGAACGGAGTATAGAATTTTAAAGAAAGGTTTATTTCTGTTCAATAAAACTTTACAAATATTGCTATCAATTTGAAATTTTTTAATTAAATGTTCACCGATTTATTTTGGCACAATTTCGCTTCAACAAATTGGTTGTACTTCCTTGACACGTGTTCTTAAATAGTTCGTTACTTGAGTACAAACATTTTAGATTCTTTGAAAAGTAAACATACCATACCACATTTTCAGTACAATGTTTAGGGAGTAACATGTCTTAAGGCATGTACGAACAGCCAAGAACGATAGTGTGTTAGTAGAAACGTCCGCCGTACATATTTCTAATAAATCTTCAAATCATGCACGAGCGTACACGCGTGAACAGACACAATCAAGAGTGTAGGTATACCGTGATATATACTTAATAAAACACACGCCACTGATATTAAAGAAAGTCCTTGATCACTGGGATAGACAATTTATTTCTTCGAAATTCACATAAACCCTGTGGTACAAGTATGTACCGTGTTCAACGTTCTTGCCTATCGCCACATGAACGCGCATACACATCTTAAGACATGTTCATGTATGTACAGACGTGAATGATAGTGTGTGGGTAGAAAAGTCTGTTGTACATGTTTCTACCTAATCCTGAAATCATGCTCCCTCGTACAAGAATGAACGCACGTCATGGTGCGTGTGGGTATACATGTTTGGTGTATTTATTTCAGTGTAGGCTCTCAGTTCTCCACACGCCGCATCAAACTGTATTACTCCCGCCCCCATGCCCCGCAGTGAAAGAGTGTTCTTATCTGACCTGGTCTTTTCACAAAATGCGGGAGAGGGAAAAAATCTCCTTAATGATACTATAGTGAAAGGTCTCACGAAATAGGTATTACTCCACAAATTCACGATCATTGTTCCTAAACTCTAGGTCGTGGTATTTTATGCGACCGCTCATAGATAAGCTCTAAAAAAGTTACATCTGTTTCACTTCAACCCTCCTCCATCCGTTTCACTTCAACCCTCCTCCAGCCACTCCTGTGAAGTGAATAAAAGTTAGGGTTTTCTCGGGGGTTTTGATTGTCTCAAGAATCTAGGTGGACTTTTAAAAAATACTCCTAGGTATGCCTTCATGATACTCTAATGAAAGGTCTGAACAAAGACAGTGGTTTTCCACCAATTTTCTCCTCGTTTACCCCTATAAGCAAAAATGAACTTATAATTTCGAAACGGTGAATCGCAGGAATAGAATGTGGACACTGGTTTTGTAGTAAGGGGTTTGCAACACATTACTACATCCTAATTAAGGTTGTTTACTTGGTATCATATGTTATAGACAACTGGATAATTGGATATTTGTTCAGAGAAAGCATTTACATTTTGAGTGTACATTATTTTTTATTTTTATTATTTGCTTAACAAATAAGTGAACAAATAATAGAATTGAAAGAAACAAACTGGAACTCTGAGAATAAGACGCGCGTAACCGGAGCTCATTCTGCCTTGTGCGCTTTAACCATGTTTAAATCGGTACAATCGTAGAAAGGTGTGTAGTAGTTATTTGCTACGAATTTAGCTTAGACTTGTTAATATATCTTGATTTAATAGGATTTTAATATTATAGTTGTTTATATTGTTTAGTTTATGCTGATTTTAGCTATAATTATTTTAAGTATTAAGTATTAAATTACTTTTTATGGTGGTATTCTAGTGCACATCAATGCGTATACGATTGCGTGGGATGGTAGCATTTTATAACTAAAGAACATACACAAAATTATGAACATATTCACATTCTAGAATACCAGCCTAAAACTTAACATGATTTTCATTTTTAATTCGCAATGGTTATCAAAAAGATTACATTTTTTTAGATTAAAATTATTCAACTTTTGTTATAAATTCAAGAACTTGTAACTAAGAAATCAAAATTCTACAATAGTCATATGGTACTGTGCTCTTTCAGTCATCTCATAAATTAAAGAAAATTTATTGCATATATACCGAATAGTAGAATAATAGTAAGTAGAATACCGACACCTACAGCAGCCATTTTGTTTTTTGTGCCGTCACCCTTGGGACACCTTTGGTCGCTTTTTTTTTATATTCCCGCGTGGGGATTGTATTTTTCACCTGAGAATAAAAAGATGTTATTTAATCTGTTATCAATATTTATGATGGCCAGTTTTTATCAAAGGAGATTGCATAATTGTTATTAAACTTATTACATTTCTTTTAATCCCATCAACAGATTGTGACCTAATTTATTTGGTTGTATTCTAGTAAGGGGTCCTGGTCTTGTAAGACGGTCGCTTGTTCGCGGGCTTCGCGCCTATCATAAAATTGTATTCTAATACTGGGGAAGAATTAATAGATAAGACATGTAAAGATGACGAGTGCTTTCATAATAAAAAGTTGTTATTTAATCTGTTATTAACATCTATTAGGGCCCGTTTTTATCAAAGGGGATTTACATAATTGTTATTAAACTTATTACAGTTCTTTTAATCCCATCTACAGATTATGACCTAATTTATTTATACATGGGGGTTCTATTCTAATAAGGGGTCCTAGCCTTGTAAGACGATAGCTTGTTCGCGGGCTTCGCGCCTATCATGAAATTATATTCTAATACTGGGGAAGAATTAATAGATAAGACATGTAAAGATGACTAGTGTTTTCATAATAAAAGATGTTATTTAATCAGTTTTTAATATTTATTAGGACCCGTTTAAAAAAAATGGAGATTGCATAATTGTTATTAAACTTATTATTACATTTCTTTTAACCCCATCTACAGATTTTGACCTAATTTATTTATACCTTGGGGGTTGTATTCTAATAAGGGGTCCTAGATTTGTAAGACGGGAATCTGATCGCGGGATTCGCCCCTGTAATAAAAACTGTATTCTAATGATGGGGAAGAATTAATAGATGACATGTAAAGATGACATGCGTTTTCATAATAAAAAGATGTTATTTAATCTGTTATTAATATTTATTAGGGTTGTTTTGATTTTTATCAAGGTTATAAAAACCTAGTCCTTAAACGATTATGTTCTATGCAATCTTTAAGACTGCATTTAAGCGCTAGCTCAAATTTTTTCAATATCTGAATAACGACATATAAATATATACATATAAATGAGTAATTAACTTACATAACTAGTTTGCTTTACAAATTATACTTTAAACGATTTTCACCTTGAGAACGTTAAATTATATGTATATTGATATGGGATGTCACACTTTCTTTAAAAAACAGTAAAATATATTCCTAGCCGTAAAGCGTATAACACAGATTAACTACTCTTTTTTCAGTCAAGACTTTTGGGATGGGTGCACTTCCCCTTATGTTCAAAATTAAGGGCAGCGTAATTTAACCTATCTGGATATTCATAGAGCAAATCACTACAAGCATCAACTTCACCGTTTTCATCTTGAGCAGTTGTACAACTTATTAACAAGTAAAACAGCTAATATCCTGATACTACTTCATAATAATACCCATTCGATTGTAATTATGCTTTAAAAAATGCATGCGGGATAATATACAATCTTTATTTGCCGCTATTATTATTACACGGATATGGGATTATTCTTAAAATTAGCTAATTTCCCCGCACCACCTTGAAATACTACATAGGTCTTCAATTCTTCTTCACCCCTGAAGTTGTATCGCATACATATTTCTTGAGATTACCCAAATCCTCATCAGTAGCATGTTTTCTAATACACAGGACAGCTTCTTCAATATAGCGGTGTATACGCCGAAATAACGTCTTGTGCCTTCTTCTTCTCCTTTAAGGTAGATTTTGCCTCTACACAGCATACAAGCTCTGTCTTAGTTGAATTACCTCTGTCAAAAAAGGGGTTATAGTCAAATTAAGTATACCAGCCTCTTATTAGAACACCATCTTTTTAATCCTCGATTTTTTACCGATAAGGGTCTGCTATGCCATGCTGTCATATAAGGCGCTTTACATTCAGGTTCTGTATCGGCTGAACTGTCCAAACGGATTTTAGATTTATAAAATGTACGCCCAGGAGAGATATTAGAGTATTGCTACAGAAACAAGAAAGCGTACGCCACGCACAAATCTACAGCGAGAAGTTTACTCAAGGCATGAACATTGCGAGTAACATTTTTTTTTCGAGTTATGGTTGACTGATCTTTGTGATATGCGATCTTTAAGTAATCACAGTAATAGATACAGCTACATACTAGCGGTTATTGGGATGTTTTAACAAGAGGATATGAGTTCTTAAAACGAAGACAGTCGCATCTGTAAGAATTCACCATTGTTTTAAGAAAAGCGATAAACTTCTTGTTCATATAGGTGAAATTTTGCGACGCGATGCCTTCGGCGAAGGCTGTATCGGCAACTCCCACTACAACCCTCCCCGAACATAAGCGAGATTTTAAGATAGGTGTAGAGCGTCGCAACTTATTCTCGGGTCTTCTCCCATTGTCGTGATCGGAACTTGTTCGTGGGCCTTCGTGTATTGTCGTAGTACTCTTGGTGGAAAATATTACAATAAGGGGCCTAATGCTAACGTGTAAGATAGGTGTGGGGCTGCGCAACTTGCTCTGGGGCTCTGCCTCCTTGTCGTGGCTCGATTGGCGGAAAATTTGAATTTGTATTTAAGTCTCTGCAGGTTATGGCTATAAATATGAATTTGTATTGTAATAAGGGGCATAATGCTAACTTGTACGACAGATGTAAGGCTTAGAAACTTACCCTCAGGACTTCGCCCCTTGACCAAAAATTTTAATTTGTTTGTGGCGCCATCTATGAGGCGGAAATTTGAACTTGTACTTTAATAAGGGGGGCTAACGCTAACTTGTAAGACAGGTATAGGGCTTCGTAACTTGCTTTCGGGGCTTCGCATCCTTGGTGCGAAATTTGAATTTGTATTTAAGTGTTTACATTCTGATTGCTTATCGCGAGAAATTTGAACTTGTAGTCTAATAATGCTAACTTATAAGACAGTTATAGGGCTTCACAACTTGCTATTGCGAGAGCAAGTTGTGTAGCCCTATAACTGTCCTATAAGTTAGCGTTAGGCTATTAGAATAGTCGTAAGTTCAAATCCTACTCGCGGCAAACTTTATTTATATTCTGTTGCAAGTTAGCATTAGAATACAAAATCAAATTTACAGTCAAGGGGCTAGGACAAGGGGCGAAGCCCCGTTGTTTGATTTGATCGAGGTTGATCGGTTGGTTGAGGCCCAGATGTAGACGTCTTACCTTAGAAGCTGGTGTAGCCCCCTTATTTCAAATTTTCCACCATAACCATTATATGGACCTGTATGTACTTATACCGCTAGGGGGAGACAGCCATATTACAGGGGGACCAAGGGGCCATACACCTGTCTTACAAGTAAGCATTAGGTCCGCTTATTAGAATACAAGTTAAAACTTCCCGTCAGGGGGGTCATGGGAATAAGCCCCGAGAGCAAGTTGCGAGATCTTACACCTCTCTTATAAGTTAGTATTAGGCCCCCTTATTAGAATACAAGTTCAAATTTCTCGTAATAAACAATCAGAATGTAGACTTAATTACAAATTCAAACTTCCCACCAAGAGAATAGGGGGCTGAGACTCGGAAGCAAGTTGTGAAGCCCTATGTCTGTCTTATAAGTTAGAGCATTAGGCCCCCTTATTAGAATACAAGTTCAAATTTCTCGCAATAAGCAACCAGAACGTAAACACTTAAATATAAATTTAAATTTACCACCAAGGGTGCGAAGCCCCAAAAGCAAGTTACGAAGCCCTATACCTGTCTTATAAGTTAGCTTTAGGCTCCCCTTTATTAGAATACAAGTTCAAATTTCCCCCTCATAGATGGCGCCACAAACAAATACAAATTTTTGGTTAAGGGGCGCAAGTCCTCAGTAAGTTGCTAAGCGTTACATCTGTCTTACAAGTTAGCATTATGCCTCTTATTACAATACAAATTCATATTTCTAGCCATAACCTGCAGAGACTTCATTCAAATTTTCTGCTAATGGGGCTTCGACAAGGGGGCAGAGCCCCGAGAGCAAGTTGCTTAGCCCTGCATCTGTCTTACAAGTTAGCATTAGGCCCCTTATTATAATACAAATTGAAATTTTGCACCAAGGGTGCCACGACAATATATGAAAGCACACGAATAAGTTGCGATCACTTACAAGGGGCGAAGACCCGACAACAAATTGTGACGCCCTACACCTGTCTCACAATCCGGTTATGTTCGGGGAAGGTTGGAGTGGGAGTCGCCGAAACAGCCTTCGCCGAAAGCCTCGCGTCGCAAAATTTCACCTATATGACAAGAAGTTTATCGCTTTTCTTAAAAACAATGGTGAATGCTTTCAGATGCGACTGTCTTCGTTTTAAGAACTCATATCCTCTTGCTAAAACATTCTAATAACCGCTAGTATGTAGCTATATCTATTATTGTGATTACTTACGGATCGTATACCACAAAGATCAGTCCACCATAACTCGAAAAAAAGATGTTACTCGCAATGTAAATGCCTCGAGTAAATTTCTCGCTGTAGGTTTTTGCGTGGTGTACACTTTTTTGTTTCTGTAGCAACACTAATATCTCGCCTGGGCGTACATTTTATAATTCTAAAATCCTTTTGGACAGTTCAGCCGAGACAGAACCTGAATGTAAAGCCGTCTTATGTGATAGCATGGCATGGCAGACCCTTATCGGTAAAAATTCGAGCATTAAGAAGATAGTGTTCTAATAAGAGGCTGGTATACTTAATTTGATTATAATCCCTTTTTTGACAGAGGTAATTCAGCTAAGATAGAGCTTGTACGCTGTATAGAGGCAAAATCTAACTTAAAGAAGAAGAAGACACAAGACATTTTTTCAGCGAATACACCGCTATATTGAAGATGCTGTGTTGTGTACAATTTTTATGACAGGGGCGAAGCCCGCGTACAAGTTCCCGTCTTACAAGACTAAGACCCCTTATTAGAATACAACCCCCAATGTATAAATAAATTAGGTCACAATCTGTAGATGGGATTAAAAGAAATGTAATAATTTTAATAACAATTATGCAATCTCCTTTGATAAATACCGGCCCTAGTAAATATTAAGAACAGATTAAATAACATCTTTTTTTATTCTCAAGTGAAAAACATACGATCTTCACGTGGGCATATAAAAATGACGACCAAAGGTGTCCCAACGGTGACGTCACAAAAAAAACAAAATGGCGGTGGTAGGTGTCGTGTTCTACTACAGTACATAGTGGATATAGTGGTAAACAAAGTTATAATTAACTGGAATAGTGACGATAGTGATAACGGATGCTGGTGGTATTCTCGCCAGGATCTTATAAAATGTACACCGTGTTATAGTCTTTCATAAATTTTTGTAAATTATCACTGAATTTCTCGAAAATAAGTTATTACAAACTGCGTTATAGTTTTTGTTACTTTGTACCAATTTCATTAGTATTTAATAATCAACCACTATGTATGTGTACATATTTTTAAATTAAATAATCTTTAAGGATAAACGCGGAATGGTTGTAAATATATCTCCGATTGAGATCTGTTAATTGAGATTTCCTTTAATTGTTTTTCACCATTATGACAATCTACTTAACTAAAGCCCAAAGTGTTTATGATTGAGTGATGATCTAGTTGTTTCATTTATATTGTTTTCAAGTGAGACTCTTAACACAATAAGTTAATCAAGTGGCATTATGTAAAAGATCCTTATCCTTACTTAATACTCTTAAATTCCATGTGAATATAAATAAGCATCTTTCATTTCTATTCAACTACGAGGAAGTAACTGAATTTGGATATAATAATATATTGAAGTCTTAAAACTGCGGTTGTTTGCCGCGTATTATAGGAATCGTTATTTATGGTTATTGATCGGCGTAACAAGAATTAAAGAAGACAATTTTAGTGGATATCGGGTAATCCTCTTTTTAGGTAATTTTCGATTTGTCAGTTTAGTTTTTAAGTGGAAATCGTGTCGTTAGAGAGCGTTTCTTTGTAGCTAAAATTATTTTACGAAATCGTGCAATTGTCAAGGCAAAATGATGTAATGATGCGATACCTAGACTTTGTGCAGATAAGGAATTAAAAGTTAGGCGATTAAGGTTTGTGTATCGTATTAAGTTAGGGTTGATTTTCAGAGGTAGAAATACGACGAAATTACATCGGGTTTCAGTTGTTAGCGATGCAGCCTGATGTTGCAAGCTTGTGCAAATGACGTATTTTCTCGAAATACGACAATTTTCTCGGTTTTACCGCGCGTTTCGCGCAGCGTATTTTGATGAAGAGTTTGCAGAACACGCCTTATTTTTGTAGTTTTGTTTTTATGTGCCACCTTATCTTTGTCCATAGAAAGCGCTTTCGTGGAAATAAAAGAAAGGTACAGAATTTGTTTTGTTTCTCTAAATTTTTAAGAAGTGAATCTGAAATTCACATAGTGACAAAACTTTTACTGTTGAGCGGAAATTAATTGTGTATATGTGCTCACTTTATTTTATTTATTCAATTCAATGGATGCTTGTTAAAATTGATGTATTGTGTTTATTTTACGTGGTGGTCACTGGTAAGGGAATCATTTATAAGTGCAGGGGGTGTTAACCTTTTCTTGTTGATTTACCCTTTACAAGTTAACTTTTATTTCATTCCGATTTGAGTGTTTTATGTCAATTAATGTAAGGACGGCGGAGGTTTTGTTTGAAGTAAAGATTGATGCGAATTTGATTTCAAAATTTTGAAACTTGAATTATCTTCTTTACTTAATAACAATATTTTAGGGTGAGTTTAAAAGTTATTTAAGGCTGGAAATCCCGAAAAGTAAGACCATCACATTTAAGAATCGACGCAGGGCATTTTTAGGCATCCAAAACATTATACCGTGTTATGGTAACTATAAATGTTTAATAAAATCCATGACAAAAACAACGAGCTAGTTAGCTGTTTCGGTTATTTTTCTGCGCGATGTTCTAATCCGTTTGAGCCCGTAACATTGTTTTATAGCAAAATTAAAGCTTTGTGAATAATCCTAAAAATCTAATAGTCCCATAATTTCTAATGTGTGTTTAATTTTAGATTGTGAATTATTGTTTTAATCGCGTTAAGTGTGTCTTTAGATAGCTTTTCCGTAACTACTAAGAACAAATATTAACGATTTCAAACACATTTGGAAAGCAGATATTAAAAAGAAATTGTTGAATGTAATAAAGTTTTTAATATTATTTACAATTAATACTTTTTTTCTAAATGAAGCTAATGTATGATGAAATATTTACTTAACACAATTCTCCGACGAGATTAGTTTCAGAACACTATTCTCAATAATCGATTAACAATTTCGAATTACGGAGATCAAATTATTTACGAATAAACAATATTTGTCTACTAACAACGGGTTTACAGTTTAGTTGCGTTTTTGTGGTATTTTCAAATAACGTTATGGTTTCTAAACAGTAACCTACCAACTTAATAATTTAAATAATTTGCACAACCAACGCGCGCCTTAGCTAATCAAAATTATCCCTGTAATTGTTGCCTTCACTTTGCTGCTAAACATATTTGCAATCGAAAGTTAATCAACGAGCGAGTTATTAACCACATATATTCCTGCAGGCGCACCAAATATGTAATTTTTATTTCAGTTCTAGCATTTGCTGCTACGTAATTTCCCGAACATACGCATGTATATTAAAGACAAACATTGATTCTCACGCAATAATTAGACAGGGCCTTGTTAACACACCTAATTACTGTACTTGGTTGTTTGTGATTTAATACACAAACATTTACAACTCTTCTTTTTAATTTGAAACGTATTAAGAAAAATTGTGTTCATCAATTAGCTCAATTGAATGGAATCTATAGTTTCGGTGGAGTAAGCCCAAAATAAGGAATAGAAATTATTTAAAACTTCAAACCAGTTTATGTGTAGCTCTATTTTCACCATGTGTATAAATTTTATAGATCATGCGGTTGATAGTTTGTTTTGTTCTATTTTTTTTCGGAATTTCGAATTTAGAAGAGTATATAATTCTAGAAGCTTACGTTTAGTCACTTATGTTTGGGGCTAGCCGGTTTTTATTAGAAATTAACATTTAGTATCAGGAACCGTTAGGGATTTCATTTCTTTTTTCAATCTGTTATGGTAATTTTAGAGAATAAATTTTCGCGTCGATTAAATTAAGCCTAATTTGAGAGTTAATTATTCTGTGTAAATAAATGTTTTCGTCATTTTAAATTTGGTGAATTCTGTTAAATGAATTTGAGATTGCATCGTAGAAAATTATTAAGTTTGGATAGTACATCTTATGTGAGTTTAAATTGTAAGCCGTCAGTCTGTCGTCCTCTTTTCGATAAAAATTGTTGAATTTAAACAAAGAGTTGAATTTTATGTACGTTAATTTAAGGGCAGTGTAGTTTCGTTGTCTTACCCATATCACCTTACACGAGACACCTTTGGGAACACATTTTAGATGGGTGATGTAATTTTTCCGATTTAGTTTTTGGGGTTTGGTTCGATTCTGGTGCGATTTAAAATTTCAAGTAATTCTTTTTTTATGATTGGCTATTGATTTTTTTGTTTGCACTGATCGTAATATATGCGAAAGGGGGTAGTTATGGGGTTGCAACAAATACTAGGGATGTATCAAATTACTGTGGAATAAGTGATCTCCGTTTCCATTAAATGGGATAATATACTGGTTCAACACATCATCGAGTTATCTTCTGTTGTGTATCGCTTGTCTGTAATGACAAGATTGGGCATAGAAAGCGTTTTCCTGTTTTCTCAAGTGCTTAGCCCTGTTCTGTGGACCTGCTGTGAAGCGTTTTTTGTGCGGATTAATTTATCGAATTCCTGTTGAAGAGATAGTTTCCCGCATATCGCGCTGCTGAAACAAATGAAGTAAAAACTTGCTGTAAATAGTACCGTTTTAATTAAGTGTACACTGTGTCCCAATTTGGTTGAAATTGTAGGGTATTTCGTTTGCGAGCAAAGATAGAAAGATGCGCTTGAATCGAAAAATGCCACAAAAAAATTGTTATGATCCTCTTAGTATTTGAGATACAGGGCGAAATTCAAAATTTGCAAATTTTAAGCACCCATTGTAACTGCTTTGCGTTGTAATTTAACGAACTGGTGAAAAATGGGCTTGCATAGTTTTCCCCACAAAAAGTCAGTTTCCTCGCAATAAACCAAAGTTTTGCTTTTTTTAATGGAACACTGTATATTTTTTATTACATAATAAACTTACTGTCAGCTTTCAAAAAATATATATTGTGTGGCACTTCTTTTGCACTATTAAACTCAAAAATTAATGTTACGTTAATTTAACATATTGATGATAAAGTTGGCCATGAAACCTATAGACTCAGTATAAACGCGTATTTTATTGAACGTCCAAGATATAATTGAGTATTCAAAAAGGGCTACTAGATTCTTACTCCTTTATTATAATTAAAAATAAGTAAATACGCGATTATAAGAAATCTCACGACTTTTACGCAGAAATGCAAAAATAATAACAAAAAATTATGCAACTTAGGTACAATAGTTTTTCAAACATATTCATAATGGCAAGTATTTTTTTCATTGGCTAAAATGTATCTTACAGCTTCAAAAAAAAAAAAAATTAATGGCAATAAAACTTGTAAAGAACACTTTATATCTAAATTTCTAAGTAGGCTGGGCCTAGTCTCATTCTAAACCTGTCAAATCTGATTAAAATTATTCTTGTGCAACAATGGTATTGTTTGTTCATTGTGCAAAATATGGCAAACAATCAAAATTTTGAAAACGTTGAAAAATATGACATGATGACTTGCTTTAGTAATGAAAACCCCGATGCAGCAATAAATTTGTATTTTAAGAGGTAAATATAGTTTCGTTGGTATTAATTTTGATTATTAAGTAACTTTACATATACGTAGATTTCCAGAACGGAGACAACGTAGTAAAATCACGTTTTACAAGTTAAAAAGAAATTTAACTCGTTATGGATCATTTCTTTAACCCAGGTCAAAAAAAAATTGAAAACTAAACAACATCGACGAGAATGATTGTAGGCTGACCAGAGAATATGAGTAACCAGTTAATTAGTCCATTAGGATGTAATCCTTATATTAGTTTACATATGTGCAGAACTATGAAAAGTAAAATGAGTTTTCGAAAATAAATTCAATGAATGAACTTCTTAACCATAAATAGATCAAATCAACACATAAGAGAGTCAAAGGTATATAGGTATTAATTGTCGTTTGTAGAATTTTATATGAATTTGAGAACATACCATAGTATATTCACGCTTTTACGAATTGAATAATGACATTTCAACTGTGGTACTGTTATTCAACTTTCATATATGAGCAAGGTAATGGTAAAATTATCTGTAAGCTTAAATTGAATGGAGAAAAATAGAAGAGAGAACTTTATTTAGAGTAGGTGTAGTCCTAAACTGTCAGAACTGATTAAAGATATTGTGCAACAGATGGTATGTTTGTCATGGAAAATGACTAGTGAAAAAGAAAATTGAAAAGTGAAAGGAATGAAGAGATTTTTGAATGAAAAGTGAGTAGAGGATGCATTAAGAGGAAATTGAGTTTCAGAGATTATTTTGATGTAAGAGACGTTAGTATGTAGATTTGCAGAGAGAGACAGAAAATCAGTTTTAGAGTTAAAAGAGAATGAGATGTTTGGAGATAGGAGAGGAAGAGAGAAACAAAGAGGAATGAGAGGTACAGAGAAGGATGAGGTAGACGTTTAGAGGGAGAGAGAGACCAAGAGTTTTAGAAGAGAGGAGAAGTGGTATGGAGATTGGAAAGAGGATAGAGAAACTGAGGAGAAGGAGAGAAGGAAGGAGAGGAAGATTTGCGTGGAGGAGATAGGAGAGAGAAGAGATAGAGAAGGAGTAGGGTGAGAGAGAGAGACTTTCGAGATGAGTCAGAGGAGAAAGAACGATGAGGAGAGGAGGGGAGGAGGAGGAAAGGTGAGAGGAGGAGAAGAGGAAGAGGAGAGAGGGAGAGGAGAAGAGGAGAGAGAGGGAGAGAGGAGAGGAGAGGAGAAGGAGGGAGGAGGAGAGGAGAGAGGAGAGAGGGAGAGAGGAGAGAGGAGAGAGAGAGGGAGAGGAGAGGAGGAGAGGAGAGGAGAGAGGAGGGAGAGGAGAGAGGGAGAGGAGGAGAGAGGGAGGAGGAGGAGAGAGGGAGAGAGGGAGAGAGGAGAGAGGGAGAGGAGAGGAGAGAGGAGAGGGAGAGAGGGAGAAGAGAGGAGAGAGGGAGGGAGGAGAGAGAGGGGAGAGGAGAGAGGAGAGAGGAGAGAGAGGAGAGGGAGAGGAGAGGGAGAGAGGAGGAGAGGGAGAGAGGGAAGAGAGAGGGAGAGAGAGACGGGAGAGGAGGAGGAGAGGGAGAAGAGAGGAGAGAGAGGAGAGAGGGAGAGAGAGAGGAGAGGAGAGAGAGAGGGAGAGAGACGAGAGACAGAGACGGAGAGGAGCAGAGACGGAGAGAGAGAGACGAGAGACGAGAGACAGAGAGAGAGACGAGAGACGGAGAGAGAGAGACGAGACGAGACAGAGACAGGAGACGAGAGAGACGGAGACGAGACGAGAGACAGAGACAGGAGACGGAGACGGAGAGACGAGAACGGAGACAGAGAGAGACAGAGACAGAGACAGAGACAGAGACAGGAGACGGAGAGACGAGAAGAGACAGAGACGGAGACGAGACAGAGACGGAGACGAGAGACAGAGACGAGAGACGAGACAGAGCAGAGACAGGAGACGAGAGGAGACAGAGGACAGGAGACAGAGACAGAGACAGAGACAGACGGAGACGAGACAGAGACGAGAGAACAGAGACAGAGACGAGAGACGAGACAGAGACGGAGACAGAGACGAGAGACGGAGACAGGAGACGAGACGGAGACAGGAGACGGAGACAGAGAAGACAGAGACGAGGCAGACAGAGACGAGAGACGAGACGGAGACAGAGACGAGAGAGACGAGAACGGAGACGGAGACAGAGACGAGAGAGACAGAACAGAGACGGAGACGAGAGACGAGAGACAGAGACAGAGACAGAGACAGAGACAGAGACAGAGACGAGACGGAGAGACAGAGACAGAGACGGAGACAGAGACAGAGAGACAGAGACGGAGACAGAGACAGAGAGACAGAGACGAGACGGAGACAGAGAGACAGGAGACGGAGACGGAGAACGAGACGAACGGAGACGAGACAGGAGACAGAACGAGACAGGAGACAGAGACAGAGACGGAGACAGGAGACGAGACGAGAACAGAGACAGAGACGAGACAGAGACGGAGACGGAGACGGAGACAGAGGAGACGAGACGAGAGAGACAGAGACGAGACGGAGACGGAGAACGGAGACGGAGACAGAACGAGAGAGACAGAACAGAACGAGACGAGAGACGGAGACGAGACGAGAAGGAGAAGAGGCAGACCGTGCAGTTATAGAGCATTTGTTTGCTGGAACATCGCGCTAATTTATGAGTCAGAGAGAGAAAGAAAAGAAATGTTTATATGTGGAACGGCAGAAAGCAGTTTAGACGCCACAAGTTTCTAAGTAAGTACACAAAAAAGTATCCATTTCCGCAAAATTTGAAACAAGAAAGGTAACTCTGACAACACTAGAAAGTATTTATGCACAACAAGATACCCATTTGTGTATTGTTTTATGAAATAGAAGGTTATACATACACAAATATACACATAAGAAAGTAATCTATAACAAAATAGTACCAAAAAGAAGCTTTTGTTAAATCAAAAGACTAAAGTAACCCACAAAGAAAACTACATGTTTAAATTACTGTTTGTTTAATTTGAATGTAGCACAAATAAGTAAAAAACAATTCGGTGTATCTATGACCTGCTTAGATGTTACATACACAAATGAAACTTGAGAAATAAGTCTGTATATAGTAAATTAAAACAATAAAGTTAATGTTTAATTTATGATATATAATAAATGAAACTTCAAATATTAGAAATAAGTGTGCATTATAAATAAAAAGAATAAAATTAAATGTCTAATTTTTCTTTTGAATAAAGCAAAGCTAAGGACTTTTTAAATGTAGGAAAGTCAGCTAAAGTACAAATATGAAAATTAAAATACAACTGCAAGTCTATGTTATTGTATAGGCCACCACAAGGCTTCTATATATATATATATATATATATATATATATATATATATATATATATATATATATATATATATATATATATATATATATAGTACAGTGTAAAATAATATAAACCAATACGCCCCTTTAGGACACTCAGAACTCATTTTCATAAATTTGACTTGCACCAGATATGCAACGAAGCGTTGATAGTATAACAACGTGTCTAGGATAAAAATGTTCAGCATGGGATCTCACTTATTTGAAGACTTACAACTTTGGTCAAATAACAAAAAAGGTACTTTATTCTGGGCCTAAATTAATAGGCCAAAAACATTTGACACACTTTCCATAGCTTACTTGATATTAACAAAAAACTGAAATTTTCGATTTTGACTTTTATTTAGTTTCTCCGCTAATAAGAAAAATTTGGTCTTAAAAGACACGATTCTTAATAGTTAGCTTTGGAATGAAGTAGTAAGTAGACGGAAAACTAGATTTTTATCAATTTAATTCAGAAATAACTAATTTTAAGAAACACCAAACTTAAGTACAAATATTTTCAAATATGTTCAAATAATTCACCATTTTGTTCCAAGCAAAAATACCACCTTATAACAGCGAAATCAGAGTATTTTGTAACATTTGTGGAGAAATCGTTTGAAATGTGTCTGTATCAATTGTCTTAGATCTTCGACATTAATGAATGTGTGAACATAAACATTTTCTTTCAGATAACCCCAAAGAAAAAATTTAATGGGGTTATATCTGGACATCTTTCCGGCCATGCAACTGGGTCGTGTGTACTAATCCATTATGCACCGTGAGCTGTTGCTCCATCTTGCTGGAACCAACACATCTGTCTTTCAGCTAATGGTGTACCATTTAAAAGAACTTCAACATGTTGATGTAAAAACTAAAGATATATTTCAGCACTTAAAGTGCCTTCATAAACTATTGGACCGAATAGTCTATTTCCCAAAATTCCACACCAGACAATTAATCCAAAACGCATTTGATGTCTTGATTCCCTTCTTTTAATGTGGATTTTGAGTTGACTAGTTGACTAGTAATTCGTGTTTTTGGGTGAATGAATATTACAGAAATAACTTTCATCCGCCCATAAAATGTGATGGGGTAAATTTTAATTAATTTAACACTGCCGAGTAAACCATTGGTGTTTCTTGAAAATTGAACTGTAGATCTTGGTACATCGGTAGTACCCGTAACAAAACCGTATTTTCATTTTGAGGATTGTCCTTTTTTGCGCTTTATAACAGGTTTCTTGAAGCATTCGTAGAGCTTCAAATTATCACATAGCCTTCTGAACATCATGTGACAAGGCTGCCTTCTTTCTGGGTATTTGTTGAGGTACATTCGGCCAGCTTCTACAGAATTTCTTTGAGATAAAGTGTTAAACTCTTCACTATTACTGAAAGTTTCCATCAAAAACTTTCAGCACGAACACCAAGAGCACTTGTGACGGGTTGAATCAAGTTTTATTTCTAGATAAATCATAATGCCACAGCCAGCTACGAAATTTTAATTGCAAGGCTAACTATTCAAAAACAAAAAAATTCGATATTAATAAAATGTAACGACTTAAAGGCACATGTTTGATACACTTGAAAAGAGGAAAAAAATGCTGTCATAATTTAACACTGAGCCTGCCACGATCCATAAGAAAAAACAAAGTTAATGTTACTTTTAAGCAAACTTGAAGATGTACAAAAATCCTACTGGCATATTTTGATTACTCTTGAAAATGTGCCTTAATAATTAAATTAATAAGACCATATTTCTCCTATTAGTTGAGTAATTAAATAAATACAAAAATCGATAATTTCAGTTTTTTTGTTAATATCAAGTAAGCCATGGCAAGTACATCAAATGTCTTTATCCTATTAAATTAGGCTCATAATATGGTAACTTGTATGTAATTGACCAAAGTCGTAACTCTTCAAATAAGTGAGATCTCTATACTGAACATTTTTATTCTAAACACGCTGTATATACTACAAATGTCTTTACTTCGTCCTAATTGACCGTTGATGACGATAGCTTAGCTATTCAAACGCGTTCGGTATTTTTTAAATTTTTGTGTGGTACGTGAGTGTATTTTGTTTGTTACTGGTCCTGCTGCAGTTCCAATGTTCCAGATTTTTCGTACCTTTCATTGCGTTTTCATAATTTATCAATTTGGTTTGGCACCTTAATTAAATTTTTTGATGGCGTAAAAATTTGCATAATTTATCTTAAAATAGACGATTTGAAACCTAAAAGGATAAGTACTTTTAACTACCAAATCTATATTATTTAGTGTACCTAGTTAGTTTCTGTTGGCTTGCAAAATAGCAAGGGCCTTAACTACTACATTATTTTGATACAATTCAATGTGTTATTTAGATTCAGGCATGTATTCAATTTTTTAGCAAAGTATAACGTTCGATAGCAAAACTTATTTAATACAGTTTTCATCATTTTATGTAACCGTTTTTTTTTCTCACTCTCTCTGTTTATAATAGACATCTGTGTCTTTCGAGCATAGCCACGTATTTTCAATGTCGCCATTGTTTATTTGCTGGTTCCATATCATTTGGTTCACATTCAAATCTATGGTCAGTGCTTCTTTATGTTTTAATTCTGGACGCACCCTAGACACAACCAAAAAGTGACACGTTCCACATTGCAATTTACACATTACTGTTGTATCCCTAACGTGTCATTTACACGTATGGACAATTTTATGTTTAAGCCATGTGTGACATACAAACATATTTCTTTCTGCACTAGTATTTAAAAGACGTTCACCATTTTCAGATTTTTTCTCTACTCCCATCCATTCATTTTAATCTCCCACTGAAATCACTCTTTCACGGATTACATGCACCCAATACGTTCTTCAAATCGTTCCAGAAATTCTCACATTCTTGGTAGTTGTCGTGTAATAAAAATAATCTTTTGAAGTGAGTAAAAAGGCATTTACGGCGTCCGAATGTGAGAAAATGGAGAAACGCTTTGAAAGAAATAAAATTTTTTTCAGGAATTGTATAAAAAATGCAAACCATTGGTCAATATGGGATGCAATGGTGTAAGTGCTGATTAGAATGAACAAGCTAGTATGGGTTGAGTACGGATTGAAGGGTTTGAAGGGTTAAACCAGAAGAGTGTGGAGGGAATGAAGAATGAAACTGAAGATGATATTGAGTTGAACGAGGCCAAAAAAGCTGTACAAAAGGTGACAAAAAAGGAGATGTGGGTGATGAAACGCTGAAATATGGATATGCAAAGCTGAGGTAAGATTTTGTGACTTATTTGAAACATGTATTGAAAGTGGAAAAGTGTCGATCGATTGAAGAATTGCGATTATTGTTCCTTTGTATAAGGGTAATGGGAGTAAAAGTGTTTGTAAAAACTATAAAGGGATAAATTTGTTTAGTGGACCTGGTGATGTATTTAAATTAGCTTTGATTCATACAGTACGTGCAATAACACAGAATAAGGGTTGTTAACACTTTCACTGCGTTACATGCACCCGAGTGCATGTAAAGCGTATTACTTCTGCGCGTAACCAAATATCAGAAATTATTACTTCAGTGCGAAATCCGTAAGTTGTTTAATTGTTAGCCAATTTGAATGATTTAGGTAGCAAATTATAGCATTTGAAATTCTGCAATGCAATATTAGTCTTAAACATTACATATACTAGGGTGCATGTAACGCACAGAAGTAATAGAATGTTAGTTCAGTGCGTTACCTACACCCGAGTGCATGTATAACCACGTGGAAATTTTAACCTAAAATTTGCAGTTAGTTTACGTTATAAGATAGTGCAGTGCGTTTATTAGAAAATAAGTTGTTGTTTGGATAGGAAAGTGCTATTTTTATTAGAAAATGAATAACAGAACGAGGAAAATTTTGGATTTGACCCTTAATACCAAAGAAAAAAACGAAATCGGAAGTCAATATATTATTGATGCCAATGATATGCAAATATTGAACAATTCTAAGGAAAATGAAATAGAAGTAGTAGAAGCGGAGGATCCACACCCTTCCCAGTTGGTATCAAATTCTAACAAACCTGGTTGTTCTGAATGCAACGTTATTCTCACATTCAAAATCGTACAGCATATTACACTGACGATCAGTCTGAAGATTTCGATAGCGACGATAGAATACAGAACGAAGGGGATGTAGTGGAACATGAGATAGAAATACCTTGGATAGATGTTCAAGAAAGTACAAACGATTTTGAACTCCTGCCTGACTTTGACGTTGTCAAAGAAGACTTAAGCCATCTAGGGCCAGAACTAAAACCAATTGATGTACTGAGACTTTTTAACGGACGATATACTGGAATTGATTGTTAGTGAAACTAACGAGTTTGCAAATTTTCATATTCAACAAGGATTCAGAAGAAAGTCAAGAATCCAATTTTGGACAGATACGTGCAAGTCAGAAATATTAACTTTTTTGGTATTATTATTGTAATGGGATTAAATACAGTTCCACACATTAGCATGTACTGGTCAAAAGACCTTGCTTACCGAAATGAATTTATTGTAAAGAATATGAAGCGAGACAGATTTATGTTATTATTAAAATTCATTCATTTTGCTTAGGAATGAATTTGCTGACACAAATAACAAGTTGTATAAAATTGAACCATTAGATAATTTGTTATTACGAAATTACCAAAAATTGTTACTCCAGGCAGAACTGTTGTAATTGATGAATCCATGGTTCCGTTTAGGGGACGAGTACATTTTAGGCAGTATATTAAAAATAAAACCCACAAATATGGTATTAAGTTGTACAAATTATGTTCAGTAAATGGCTACACTAACAATATAATAATATATAGTGGAAAAGCTGATAACCCAAACTCAAAAATTGACTTGCCTCATTGTGAAAAAGTTATCATGGATCTGTTAAAACCTTTTAAAGAAAAAACAGGCAGGATATTATTTGCCGACAATTTCTATTCAAGTATTAATGTTGCTGTAAAATTATATGATCTGAAAATCCTTTACTGTGGTACATTACGGGTAAATAGAAGAGGAGTACCAAAAACTTTTTCAAGAAAAATGAAAAAAGGAGAAATAGAAGGAAGGCAGCAAGGAAAAGTAAAAATCATAAAATGGGTAGACAAAAGGCCAGTTTTAATGCTTACCACAGTTCCGGAACACGACATTATTTTAAAAGAGACTGGTAAGTGATTGTTACTATTTAATGCAAATAAATATATGAACTTTGCTTTATTTCAGGCAAAAAAAATCGTAAGAATGAGAATATCATGAAACCAACTTGTGTATTAGATTACAATAAAGCCAAAAAGGGTGTTGATTTCAGCGATCAAATGGCATCTTACCACTGTGTTTTAAGAAAAGGTCTAAAATGGTATAGGTAAGTTGTAAAAATTATAATCTATTAATATTTTGTCTGTACTACATTTAAAGCAGTGTACATTCTGACCAGTAGTAAAAAGATTAATGTGAATTCCTACAAATGAAGGATTAAATTGCTTATTGATTGCTATTTTCCATAATCACATTTCTTTAAGGACTTTATTTTATGTTCCAGAAAAGTAGCATTTGAGCTTCTTTTTGGCACCAATATTGTTAACTCTTGGATCATATACAACAAGTTTTCAACTACAAAATTAACGATTACTGAGTTTAGAAGAAGATTAGCAGATGATCTGATAGCAATACCTAACAACGACAATACAAATGATGTCCAACAACCTCCAAAAAAGAGAGTCCACACGTTTATAAAACCGGATGGTCCAGGTAGAAAAAAGAAAAAGGTGTGTGTCAGTTGTTACAAAACACTTCGTATAACATTGTCAAGTAGGGAAGCTGACCGAAAAGTTCGCAGAGTTACCTCTTTTTGTCAAGACTGTCCAAATACACCAGGATTTTGTTTATCCTGTTTTAACAAATTCCATGTTTAACTTTAAAGTATTATCTAATAATTATGTTGTTTATTAAAATGTTTTAATTTGTTTTACGCTAAACAATAAATGGGTTTTCTTCGTACGCTATACATTTTTATGTATAACCTTCAAAAATTTCACCTCCATTTATATGCGTTACATATACCCGAATGTAGGTACGCAGCCAACCTAATACAGTTTATGCCTTTGTTATTACAGGAAACCTATAAAATTCTTACAAAATTTACTCTGTCATCCACTAGATGTAGGTAACAACATGGATGCTTACATATACCCGGGTGTATGTAACGCACCTAAATAATAATCTGATACATGCACTGGGGTACATGTAAAGCATAGAAATCAAAACCGGAATTTTCCACAACGCAGTGAAAGTGTTAACAAAGAGGATGCGTGGGTCCGATCAGTGCTCTGCAGCAGGTAATTGAAATGTGTTTAAATATAAATAAGAAGCTACACTGTACGTTTGTAGACTTGCAGAAAACGTACGATCGAGTAAACAAAGAAAAGCTGTGGGACAGTATAAGTGAATATGGATGTAGTAAATGGAATGTGGATAGGCATGGCGCGAGCTGTACATGTGCCAGAGTGAGAGAGGAGCTGAGTGAATACTTCAAAATAAAACAAGGAAATAGTCAAGACTGCCTGATTCTTTAATATATTAATAGGTAAATGTGTTAGGAAAGCAAGTAACGATGCAAATGGTTTTAATAGTTAGTGGAGTAAATGTACGAATTCTGTTATATGCAGATGATACAGGTTTACTAACCGAAAATCCTAGGAAGCTGCAAATAATGAACTCCGACATAGACGGTTGAGAAAGGAGGAGGGCATCTATCAACAAGGCTAGCAACCTACTGATAGATGTTACTAGATGTTCTGCTCACAGAATACGGGCAAAACCTCGGAATCGGACGGATCAAACTATGACAGTTACGGCTAGAATTACTACTGCGAAAGCATGGAAGAAGAAAGTTTTAAGTATAGCGACGTGGAATATCATGTCCTGGAACACAAAGGCACAAGAAATCTTAATTGAATTGACGAAACATAGAATAGACGTATGTGGAATAACAGAAACAAAATGAAAAGGAAAAGGCACCCTAACATGCGGACATTACATAGTGATCTGTAGTGGAAAAGAAAAGCAAAAGCGAGCTCAAACAGGAGTAAGAATACTTGTGCAGGAAGCGGAAGTATACAAAATGTAAAATTTATCAATGACAGAATAGTTGTAATATCCCTTAACTTGGAAAACACTAAAATGAACATAAATACGATATATGCTCCAGATGTCAGTAAATCAAAACAAGAAAAGGTATAATGCTATGACGTATTACAAGAAACATATGAGTCAACCAATAGGAGGACAAAAATATAATAATGGGTGATTTCAATGCCAGAATAGCAGACGCACCGTGCAATGAGCGATCTTCGGGTAAACAATACCTTCTTTCCTCACCCTCTACAGCAAAAAATTACATGGAGTAATACAAGTGGAAATACGTCAATCTAGACTACATAGTAACAAGCAGATTAACACTAACAAACCCAGAATACGTGGAACAAATTAATATAGCGGGTCTAACTAATGAGAGTACGAAACACATGTATCAAACAAGACGTAAGCAACACATAGCTTTGCACAAAATTGAACTGAAAGATACAATAAACGAGGCATGGAATAAAGTTAAAGCAAACACACAAGCAGCCGCAGTAGAAGCACTAAGAATACGTAGAGTCAATATTAATGCCGTTCATAAAACTCCATGGTATACACCAGAGGTAAAGACATTGGCTAAAGAAAAACGAGTATAGAAGCACTCCATCCCCAGAACAATACGCAGAGTACGTAAGAGTAAGGAACGGGGTAAACTTCGAAATAAAAGGTATCAAAGAAAGCTACTGCGAGACTTTCACGCAAGATATGGAATCAGACCTATACGGCACTCAAAGAAAGATTTGAAAAATGATACATAACCAAAAAAAAAGAAGAGGTAAACGAATAATTTCAAATAAAACATATCAAGAAAGGGGTGGACAACATACTTCACCGAGCTATATAACAAGTCGTCACAACGAATAATACCATACAAGTCACTCCTTCTCGAAACACGAGCGATGTGGAGATAACTAATGCTAAATTAAAAACAGCGATTGATAAACTTAAACAGAAAATCTTCTCGCCCCGATGGAATATACAAATAACTCCTTAAATATGGAGGTGAAGAGCTGACCAACCAAATATACCAACGGAATGGAAGCTGAATATCACGATCCCTGTATTCAAAAAGGGCGACAAAAGACAATCCAAAAATTACAGAGGTATTAGTCTCTTGAACACCTCCGTGAAACTACTGACAAGAATGATGCAGCAACAATTGCAGGATACAATAGAAATTTCGGAAGAACAGCAGGGGTTCAGATAAAACAGGAGTACAACAGGTGCAACCTTCATTACAAGGAAAATGATAGAAAAGTTTATCGAGTTTAACCGTCCAGCATACTTCTGTTTTGTAAGATCTGACCCAAGCCTTTGACAAGGTACGGTTAGAAGACGTACTCAACATACTAGCTGACCACAGTATACCAAGAAAGACAATACACCTAATGGAAGACATCAACACTGATAATCAAACGATCATACAATCTACCAATACAACATCCGAAAAGATAAAAGTAGCTCAAGGGTGAGACAGAGAGATTCATTAAGCCCATTCCTGTTTAGCATTGTTATGGACCAAATCATCAAATCCGTAAGAAACATGCGAGGATATAAAATGGGAAACCACAACATAAGTATTTTGTGTTATGCCGATGATACGTTATTGGTGGCTGATAATGAAGATGATCCCCAAAGGCTCCTGCATAGATTTAATGTAGTCTCCAAAAATTATAACATGGAGATATCGGTTGACAAAACACAGACTTTAGTCATATCAAACGACCCACTGAGATATAGAGTTAGAAAATAAAGTTATATAGCAAGTGATGCGCTTTAACCATCTGGGTACAGAAATACCAAGCGACAGTTTAATCAGAGAAATCGAAGCGCAAGCAATAAAACCATTACGAATATGAAACTACCTCGGTCAAACTATATGGAGGAACAAATACCTACAAGTTCAAAGTAAAGTTAAAATATATAAAGCGCTAGTACTCCCTGTATTAACGTATGCTACCGAGACACACGCCCAAACCAAAAGGACAAAACAAAAATTAAGAACAGTAGAAATGAAAACATTAGGCGCAATGCAAGGCGTCACACTGGACGACGGACAAACAAATAGATCTATACGAGATGCTTGCATAGTACAAGATGTCGTTAAGTGGTCCAAAGAGAGAAAAAAGAAGTGGAAAGAACACATAAACAGAATGACAGACGAACGTATAGTAAAAATAGTCAGAGATGAAAATCCAGCAGGAAGATGACCCGTCGGAAGGTTTCCTAAAAGATGGGTGCAGAGCTAGGCTTCCTCGGGCGTAGAATAAACAGGAGTAATCCTATTAGAAGAGGAAGAAGAAGAAGAGCAAATAATGCTGAGGAAGAGTAAAGACCTGAAGTTTGAACATGGAAAAAAAGGATGGTATTAGTGTTTAATCGTGAATATGACAAAGAGAGTACCATGTTAACACTGCGTTATACGATTGTAGAATAAGTTGATTAGTTTGCGTATATGGGTTAAATGTGCGCATAGCAACGAAATAAGCGGTACATTATAGCATGTGTGTACCATCTGTACTGTATGGTAGTGGGACTGGGTATGTCAGTAGAAACGCAAAAAGGCCATCATGGGTATGGCTTTTTTTGCGGAGCGTAACAGATAACTCGAGAATAGGCAGTGAGGAATGAATGGATAAGGAATGAGTGTAGCGTGGAAACGACGATAGTCGTACTGTATGAAATAAGTACGCTGCGTGCGGTGAAAGAATGAACGCCGGATTATTCACGAATCAGATATGCGTATGTAGGTAAAGTTAGGAATAAGACTGGGGATAGCAGACCGTAAAAGTAACGGTTGAATGCAGTAGAAAGCGCGATTAAGAGAAGTAAGATAAGGAGCTTCATGAATACAAGGAATGGCGTGATAGGTATTTAAGTATGTATCCTACTACTTCAATTATATTTAATTCAATAGTTTAATTAAATTAAATGTATTTAACGTTTACGTAAAAATTTTGATCTGAAAGGTACTTACAGTATCCGACATACACCTATTTATCAATATATGCCTAAAGTCATTAATTTAAAAAGGGCCGTAGTAGTATCTTAAAATGTCACATGCATTACAAACGGGGTAGGAAGGACTTGAATAATAATGTGATTATAAGAAAATTGATATAATAATTTATTCCTCTTAGTACATTAAATTTCAAGACACAAAATATTGCGAACACATCTATTTTATATTAACCGCTTGAAATATTAGTACGTTCTGTTAATAAAATATGTATTGTATATGATTTATTAAAAAAGAATAGGTATATTTAACTATACAAAACATGAAGGATGCTCCATACAAAAATAACACTATAATACAACCTAAAGTAGTTCAAAGCAGCATCTTAACTTTCCTTTAAAAAATGGTTATGTTATTTTTGATTTAAAGGTTAAAACCCATTTTTACGCTAGAAAGCAGTCAAAGTAAGTTATTTGTGAAATAAGAAAAACTGACAAGGGTGGAACTTATAAGAAACTAAACATAGTAGGATGTAGGTCTCGTCTATTATATTTTTATGTAACATAAAATTTCATGCTTTACTTCTAAGGCACATTGTTGCTTTGAAATATGATAATAAGACCAGCTTATAGAAGAATGAATCTATAATAAACATGGATATTTAAATTTACTGGTGAAAACTGTATTATAGAAATAAAAAGTTAGGAATTACTTTCTTAAGTAATTGAATCTATTCTGAAAGTAAAACGTACATGCAAAAGAACACTAATTTTCTGCTAATACCAGTAAGTAGAATACCTTAAAATCTGATTGATTTTTAAAATGGTACACAATCGTGCATGCTAATAATACCGTAAGATAATATGCGTCATGGTACAGTTAATAAAGTTACTTAAGGCAAAGTCAATTTATGGACACTACCTTTATAAATTTTAAAATTAATAGTAACATTATAAAAATTTTCGCAAATTCACATATACCACATACCAGACATACCATATACCAGACGCATCGATAATATATTACTTTCATTTCCTAAAGTATGCAACTTGTTTGCTTTACTTCTATTATTCAGTTTTATGTATAGGCTTGTATACCTTCAGCGTTGTGTTGTTCATTTTGCTGTCATATATTCTTTGATTGTGATAATAGGGGGAATTTTGCCCTCACCTTATTTGGTTTAAAATTTATTCTTAATTTGTGTTTATAATTAACTATTGTATTAGAGTTCAGTTAACCTAAATTAATTACCTATTAATTCTTAATTAATTACCTATTAATTCTTAATTAATTACCTATTAATTCTTAGATATCTGCATTAAGAAATAATCAATTTTTATCGCCGAAGCCCTTTACGTATTTTTTTTAAATAAGTTATTTAATTTTTATCCCCTCCGACGTGGTTCCGAAAATAGAAAGAATTTTCTACGCCGGAGTCCCCTCCAGTCTCACTAACAGCGCGGCCTCCAACCTCTAAATTAATGCCAACACCAGAAGCCGTCCTCCCTAACCGTGGATTTTCATAAAACTACTAGACACGCTATGGAGAGCGAATTCCGCATCAGATCCCTTCTCGAATAGTCCTGTACACCCTGGCCTGCTGTTGTTTAAATTCGTCGTCACCTGGATGTAAGTTTTATTTACAACACCTACATAAACACCTGTGGCGAAAGTTACGGCGGGAGTTTAATTCCCGGTGTCGTTTCCCACTTACACAGTCGGACAGAAAGGATACCTGTGTGAATTGTGTCGGCCCCACAGTGTCGATTAGAAAGCGCAAGAAAGTTGTCAATCCAGGTTTACTAATCGATCCTAGTTACATAACTACCCCCTAACTTACACCCACACGCCGCCACGGGATCTTTCTAAAAGTGCAGATTGTCACCGACATGAAAGCGATAAACCAGACCAAAACCCGATAATTATTTTTAATATAAAAGTTCCAGTCCATCTAGTAATTAAGCAAACATGTGGAGTATTCTCTCACTTGACGTAATTGCCCGTTTCTAACAATTTACTCCTTTTCGAAGTCCTGAATCCGTCCTGAATGGCACGTCGCGATAACTCAGATTACAGAATTATTCTCGCATCAAACATTCTTTAATATCAGATTATGTAAAACGCTTATTATATTTAAGTTCAGATCCTTCTGTTCTGTGAATGTAATTAAGGTACTATAAGTGTACATATTTAGCTTTATAAAAGATACAGAGTAATATATGCACCAAAGCTTTTCTTATTTATTGGTTAGAGTGAAATATTAGGTAGCAAACGATCAACCCTATTTAAAAGAACTTACGCCCACCCTCACCTTGAGCTATAGCCGCGGAAATCCTAATCATAAGAGTAAACTAGCCCATCAGACCAGTACAACCCGTTAAAAGGTTTTTGCACGTTTTCACCGATTAATATATGCCTAAAATTGCTGAACATAATTCTATTTAACAAAATTTAGTTTCATACCAATCCTTTCACTTAAACGAATCCAGTCAAATATATCAAAAGGGTCAAACGTGTATATGATATTAATTTTATTCTATCATTCTTAAATTAAGGTATCTACTACGTTTAATATCATTAACGTCGAATTTAAAATGTCATTGTTCAAGATCTAGCCCACCGTGAACATATAGGTTTTGTGTGTGTGTGTGTGTGTGTGTGTGTGTGTGTGTGTGTGTGTGTGTGTGTGTGTGGTGTGTGTGTGCGTGTGTGTGTGCGTGTGTCGTGTGTGGTGTGTGCGTGTGCGTGTGTCGTGTGTGGTGTGTGTGTGTGTGTGTGCGTGTGTGTGTGTGTGTGTGTGTGCGTGTGGTGTCGTGTGCGTGTGCGTGTGTGTGCTGTGTGTGTGCGTGTGCGTGTGGTGTGCGTGTGTGTGCGTGTGTGTGTGTGTGTGTATGTGTGAGGTGCAGGTGTGTGTGCGTTTGAGTGTATGTGCGTGTATTTGTGTATGCGTTTGTGTGTCTGTGTGCGTGTGCGAGTGTGCGAGTGCAAGTGCCTGTGCGTGTGCGTGTGAATGTGCGTGTGCGTGTGCGTGTACGTGTGCTGTGCGTGTGCATGTGCGTTTGCGTGTGTGGTGTGCTGTGCGTGTTGCGTGTGGTGTCGCGTGCGTGCACGTATGCGTGGTGCGCGTGGCTGTGCGTGTGCGTGGTGTGCGTGTGTGTGAGTGTGCTGTGCTGTGTGCGTGGTGTGCGTGTGCGCGTGCGTGCGTGCGTGTGTGTGTGTGTGTGTGTATATGTGTGTATGTAAGTGTGAGTGTGCAAGGTGCGTGTGTGCGTTTGAGTGTATGGTGTATTTGTGTATGCGTTTGTGTGTCTGCTTGTGCGTGTGCGAGTGTGTGAGTGCAAGTGCCTGTGCGTGTGTGTGAATGTGTGTGCGTGTGCGTGTACGTGTGCGTGTGCGTGTGCGTGTGCATGTGCGTTTGCGTGTGCGTGTGCGTGTGCGTTTGCGTGTGCGTGTGCGTGCGTGCACGTATGCGTGGTGCGCTGGCTGTGCGTGCTGTGTGCGTGTCGTGTAGTGTGCGTGTGCGTGCGTGTGCGTGTGCGTGTGCGTGTGCGTGTGCGTGTGCGTGTGCGTGTGCGTGTGCGTGTGCGTGTGCGTGTGCGTGTGCGTGTGTGTGTCTGTAGTCACTCGGCAGCCGAAACTGTACGGACGATTTTGATGAAATTTAAAATGAAGGCTTACGAGACAATTACGTCGACAAAACAAGCTTTTAAACGCAATAGGTATACAGGGGGTGAAAATGAGTGTGTTATTTTAGGGGCAAATTTTCAAATTTTGACATAAAAGATTGAAATTCAGGTCATCAATAACTTGGATGAAATGCAATATTTTGCAATTCTTTAAAACTTTCAAAATTGAAAATGGCCGCAGTTACAGTCACATATACATTTTATTTGTAGAAATTACCGTTCAAGATATGAAAGAATTGGAAATAGGTATGGGTAGTTAAATAAAGGTTCTTTAAAGAGATTTCTTTACGTAATAAATCATGGTATACAATTGCCTACATTTAAGGGGTCAAACTTAAGCAATTATTCGAAATTGATTTATTCAAAATTCTCTCCAAGTATTTTTTTTGTTTTTTAATTCTAGGCAACCGGCTACTCTTATGAATGCAACTCATTGCTTCTTCTAAAGCTACTGGTATAGGAGATATGAATATTCAAATATTTAATATTGTTATTGTTATAACTTTCTAACTATTTTGGTTAAAAACTTGGGATTTTGGAAATAAACTTTGTTCATTTGCGCTAATGAAATGATATTATCCTGATAAAAATACTACTTCCGGTTTTTCCGGTAATTGAAAACATTTCTCGTATTGCTGGTATAACGTACACATATTCTTACTTTATTTGAAAGGCAGCGAAATTTGTTTTAAAATGGTATGATACTGTCGATGGTTATCTTGAAAGGTAAGAGAGATGTCTATTTTTAACTTTCAATCTGCATTTATACATAATTATGTAGATATAGAAGGTTATGCAATCGACTTTTTTTTCACTATAGCTAAAAGAAAGCAAGAAAGTCCTGTAATGCACTAGCATTCATCTAGTGTATAGAGGTTATCTTCCTCGCAATCAGGCAATTAAACTAAGGCCACCGGACGCAACTTGCACGACGTACCTTAGCCACGCCCTGCTAGAGTCGCTGAAGTACAGTTCTAGGTTGCGGTATTAAGAAACAGCAAGCGCTCAGTAGTCCCCAGCTAGGACATTTCGGGTGTGCCACAACCGTATACGATTTATCCCAGCTTTCGCTGAAGATTGAAGCGCAAGTGTTTCGACAGGGAGTAAGGGATGCCGCTGAAAAAGTGAACTTCTAGCAAGAATGATGGAGTGATAAAGGGTATTGTATGTTAAATTGATTATATACTGTTATGTTATGATGACATGTGTTGATAATTTACTGTTCATTAATATAATCAAAAAATTGTAATACCAATAATGGTATATTAGATGTATATGCAAGAACATCTTTTGGCATATATTATTTTAATATTTTTTTGATGTTAAGAATATTTTGAGTAACGCTCCAAAAAAGGTTTATGAATATATTGAAAACGAAATGTGGAAGTCGGAATACAACTAATATTTTTACATATGTATATATATATATATATATATATATATATATATATATATATATATATATATATATATATATATTATGCGTTCATTTGAAAAGGATCCACCCTTAGCATTTCAGAAATGCGCTGTTAGAAAGAAATGCCGAAATACGTCAACTTTTAACTTGAGGTGGACACTTTTTGGCGCTAATATCATAAACGTCAGATTCGCCCCCTTAAATTTTATTAAATGGTTTTAGCTATCAAGTCGTACCTTATTTAAAAGATCTGGTGAATCTCTATTCTATCACATATTGCCTTGGTACCGCCTTCCATTGTTATTTAATCGTTGTTTAAAATGGAGTCTTTTAAACCTTTCAGATGCCCCCGTATTATGTTATTACAGAAACACGTCTCGAAACAGATTAATTTTTAATTGGACACTCATGTCATAAACTTCTAGAGTTTCCTTCACGTGACTTGGGATAGCATGTGTATACCTCTTTTCATACCTACATCCAATAATGGATTTATAAATTTTTTGAATTGGTATTAGTTTAAACCAATAATGACAATTAAAAAGTCATAGCAATAGCGATTAGTACAATAAAAAGTTCATAGTGACGGTTACAAAAGCAGTATTCAGTTTTGTGGTCTTTATTAGTAAACTGTCGATCTTTTACACGTTATTGACAGTTATGAAAAATGCTTTATACATTAGTTGAAAGGACCCAAATTATTTTTTTTTACGGAAAATTTGACGGAAGTTCTAGATGAATAGCTACTGTATTTAATGAGAGACACCCAGGCAAATATGTCGATCATAAGTATATGTCAATACTAGTACGAAAATTTTTGGAAACAGGTTCCGTCTTAAATAAGAATCGCGAGGGGAAAAGAGTTTTAGACAAATAACACACAGATAGAAGTAATTTGAAATTTTGCTATGGATCCAACAATATCCATCAGGTAAGTAGCAGCCTCCACACAGCTTTCCGTAAGTTCTGTACATACAACTTTTCATATGCACTAATTTCACCCGTATAAGGTACACATACTGAACAAAGTAAGTGAAGATGATCCCGATCGTAGAATTCAATTTTGTGAAATAATGACACATGTGATTAACTCTAACCAAATTTCAATTCATAATATTTACAATATATACAAAACACAACCAACATCCTCGATGATTTAAGACAGCGCTTTGTTCAAATTTGTAGTGACATAAAAACAAACATTACAGGAATTTGAAAATAGACTTTACTATTGCCTGAATGTTAATGTTGGTCACTTTGAGCACATGATTAAATAGCAGTTATTTTTTGTTAACACATATGATTGAATAGAGATTTGCCAGATCTTTTAAATGAGGTATGACTTGGTAACTAAAGCCATTTAAAACAATTTAAGGGGTGTCTCCAGTAGGGAGGGGGGTGAATCTGACGTTTATGACTTAGTGGCAAAAAGTTCTCTCACGGCGCATTTCTGAAATATTAAGGATGGATCCTTTTCAAATGAGCACAGTGTATATCAAGATATAGCATACCATGGTAAGATCATTTTGTGGGTTTGGTGGTTTACGTGTTTTGGTGTTTCCTTGTCTGCTAGTTGCTTTGTTTGTTTGCGTATGTGTTTGTTGGTTACTCATTTTTCTGTATTTGTATTACGTGCATCTCTGAGAGTATTTTTTGGTTAGTTTCTTTGTTTTGGTTTTGTGTGTTAGATTGTTAAGGCCTTATTTTTTTTTGAGTTCGAGCGTTTCCTTTATTTAGAGTTTTTTTGTTTGCATGTTTGTACGTTGGAGGTTTACGCGTTTGGGTGTTCTACAAGTTACTTTGTTTGCATGTACTTGTTTGCTGTTAGATTTTTGCAGGATTTAATTACTTTGTAAGTTTTCTCATTTGCTTCGTACAGGCTTGCATGTTTATCTATACGTGGGGTAACCGGTTGCCTAATTGCTTTGTTTTTGGGTTGTAAGATTTCTAAAATACTTCCTCAAGAACGTATCAGTTAAAAAAATGCAGTTAATTCACTTAGTTTTTTTTATGTTAATCAAAATTATTTTACATTTGATAGTAAGATTTATTTGAAAAAAAGTGGTTTACCAATGGGCAGTCTAATTTCGCCAATGTTAGCTAATGTCTTTATGGATAATTTTTGAATTAAATGTTTCAGATAAGATTGTATTTTGGTGTCGTTATTTGATGATATTTTAGCACGTTTTCTTCGTTTATCAGATTTATTGAGCTTATTAATTAATATTGGTAAATGAAATCCGATTATAAAATTTGCACTAAGAAAAGAACAAAATAGAGCCACTAATCGTGTAGATTAAAAAAATTGATATTAACAACAAATTTGAATTGTCCATATTTAGAGAAACCTACACATACGCAATTCCGAACGATTCATGTCACCATTAATCACATAAATTAGTTTCATGTAGATCATCAGTAGATAGAGCAATGTCGTTATCATCCAACCAAATGGATTTCATTAAAGAAACAAATAGCACAAGAAAATGGTTGCATTTCAAATATAATCGTTGAAAAACAAGAATACATGTTATGTAGCTAATGCATGAACCCACTAAACATAGAACCAACGGAAAATAAATACATACCCCTTTCATATTTTGGAACAATATAAAAAAAAAAACTGCTCACATATTACAAAAGAACAAGAAGTACAGAGTAACATTCAAAACTAATACTAATGTTCTTAAACGTTTACGTTTACAGTATGCCGAAGAACCAACTATTGAAATCGGGTGTTCATAGCACAGACAATTCAAATTATGCAAAATATTTACTAGTAAATAATACAATTTGTATTAAAATCCGTTGAGAAATAAATACAATAAAAAATTTGTGGAATTGTATTGTCTTTGAAATATTTGTGCTACTATTTTTGGCAGCCTTCAGTCAAAAAGTGAGCAGCAACAAACAACTTTAGTGGGGCCACAAGTACTGGCAAACATTTGCACACAGACGTTACAAGAATTTTATTTACGACGGTACCTACTGTAATTTATTTATTTATTTAATTGCCTTTTCCTTATAGTGGACATATTTTAGCCATTTAATCAACTATACGCTTACTAAACGCGCATTCCTCAACCGGGTTTCGATCCTGAGACCGAGGTATCTGCAGCCATTTAACTAACTAATTGATTGATGCAGAAAGGTAGTCATTTTCTTTATTAGATGGGATGATTTGTCGCCACTATTACATATTGGAAAAATCAGCCCAGATGTTTTTTAGTTTCAAGAACAAATTAAAGCGTTGTCCGAGACGTGTTCTATTGTTATTAGATTACAGTATATTCTCTTCTAATGATTTAGTCATAATTAGCATTAAAACGCCATTAAGATGAATTTCGTCCTCACTCTCTGAATACAGCTAAAAGTTCTATATTTCGATAGTGTAGCTTCTCTATGTCCTATGAGTATCTTTTATCGCTTGTCGCATCGCTAGTCGCGCGTCCCGTCGCGACATTTAAGTTCTTTCCATTTTAGATAATGATCGTTAGTAAGTAGGTAAAAAATTTATTTCCCTTATTTTGTACAACATGAAATAAAAGTAGATTTCTAAGATACAATATTATATCATACAAAAAAGAAACCTTCACTGGCTGCCGGGAAAGTCTCATCTGCAGCAGAGTCTACACCTATTGAGCAATGGACGAAATTGCCGGCTATTGTAAATACCTAAAACTGCCTGGCCGATCATTTTGACCTCTGGACAAGAAAGGTAATTTTGAAATGTATTCTTTATATATTTTACACTTAATTGAGAAAAAAACATAAAAAAACACATTTTAGGTAAATATTCATTTTAATTAAATAAAAAATCAAATTCATTCTAATACATTTAGAATTCGGTACAGTTTTACATGCTGTATTACGCTCTAACAAATAACGGTCTTTGTTACACTTCCACATTTTCCACAAACATGTTTGTTACACATTGAACAAACGTCAGCAGTTTTATTTTTGTCACATTTTTTAATTTGGCAGTGACGACGTTTTTTAGGTTTCGTTGTATCAGATATGCTGATACTTGCACCCGAATCTTGTTTCGAATCGAAATACTCTTTTCTTAGTTCCTCACCTAGAGTGTAAATAAAGTCTCTTCTTTCATTTTACTGCCTACGACTTCGTTATCCAGGCGTTGATTGGGCAAGATCTAAAACATTGTAAAACACATGAACTGGCCATTTACGTGAACCAGCTTTCATAGAATACTTCTAGGCATTTGGTCCAAGACATCTACTCCAAACTTTGTTTCATTGTAATACAACACTGACTTCTTTTCTTTTTGCCATCATCTATAGCCACAGTTGGATGTAGCATACTTAGCAATAGACATTTTTATTAATTTTACCCTGATAAATTGACAAGGTGCTTTTATCATTTTTCATTACTGTGGTAGAATATAACTCTGCCCTTTTATTTTTGACACAAATTGGTAACTCCCTTCTTGCTCGGTTCATTGTTCCTACTATTGTTGTTTTCTTTTTTTGCCAGCAGTGTTGCTAACTTTCAGCTGGTAAAAAAAGTTGTCGGTAGTAACATTTCTACCCATATTTAGTAAAGGTTCCATTAATTTTAAAACAACATATTCTGGAAGGGGTTGGTTGTTAGGACGCATACATCTTTTCCTAAATAAGGAAAACCATTCGTGTCAACAGCTAGCCAAAATTTTACACTAAATTTATCTGGCTTATTCGCCATATATTGTGTAAATCTACATCTAGCTTCAGTATCAAACAGTTGTTCGTCTACTGTAATGTGTGCTCCTCGAATATCGCAAGCTTTATGGTTACTAATAAATTTATCCCATATTTCGGACGCCCAAGCAAACTTATCACTAACTAGACGTTCTTTTCGGGTTGATCGAATATCAAATCTTAAAAATCTCATGATATCGCGAAATCGATTGTGTGACATGGTCTCATGAAAAAATTGCGGTCCCCAAGTAACAGACCATAAACTGTCTAGCTATAATGTTCTTGCGCCGTAAGCACCACGAGCTAGCAATATTGCAAGAAAAGCGTCAAGTTCTTGAAAAGGCAATGACCAGTTTGTATCATCTCCTAGTTGTCTTTTAGCTTCAATTTCAGTACATTTCTGAATGTGTTTTAGCCTTGTGTTATCTATTAACCATCTTCGGAGTGGTTATTTGCTTTTTCGGATTTGCATTCAGATAAGTTTTCCAACTCCGTAAGATAATCTAAAGCCTGTTGTTGTGTTGTGTAACACCGCGAGACGAACCACATTTTTTTGCTACGAAATTAATCCCTTAATAAGTGGACTACTTTTTCAATTTCATTTTATGATGTAGGTGTCAAAAATAAAGAGCGAATTTCATCGTTACGGGTATTTTTTATATAATCGGATGGGCTATTCGTTTTGGTAATATTTTGTGTTAATAGACCTGGTGCTGCAACTAAATTATTACTAAATAATTCAGTAATTACAGTTGGATCGTATATTGTTTCAGCTTGATTTTTCAATACAATATTTCCATTTATATTAACTGTTACATCTGCACTATACGTTTTAAGGCACAAGGGTTCGCGCTTAGTTCCTCATTCCTGTTGTGATCTATTCCTTTTTAGGAGCTTATTTACCTTTGTAGTTTTTAAAGGGTAAGCTTTGTGAAAACAATTTAGAAATAATGTATAAAACTTATCTAGTTTATTATTTACGTTTTTAGCACTATAAACAGAATCCCAGTTTGTGTTGTTAATCAAAAATGAAAACTGTTTATTTGATTTTTGAAAAAAACCCTTTTCTTAAATTGCAAGTGATTGTTCCGCAAGGCAGCACATCTCCAATGCTAAGTAAAATTGAGTTATGATCTGATCATATATATATATATATATATATATATATATATATATATATATATATATATATATATATATACAGTACTCTTCTTCAGTGTTATCAACGAAAAATTTAACAAACTTAAATATCTCCGAAACTATTAGAGATAGGTGTAGAACATATTTAACAGAAATAAAAGCCGACTAATAGACGAAGACAAGGCATTAAAAAATATAGGGTGTGCCATTTAAAAAATGAAGATGTTATTGAATTAATTTTGTGATCACCGTGTATATTGAAATCCAATTCTAACAGTAGATTAAAGTAAGCTCATGTATGAATAAATTCTATACCAAAGATTATTTTTATCTTTAAAATAACTGAGATACGCCTACTTGAATTACTACATAAAAATGTCAGTTTTAAGTTAACTTTGTAAATATCTCAAAAACTGTAAGGAGAATCGAAAAATAAAATAATATATAGGGTGTTCTATTTAAAAATCAAAAGTTCTATATTGTACCGCTTTTATATTACACCTGTAGAAACCAAACTATTTTTAGATTATGCAGCTTATAAAATTGACAACTTTCGTATTTAAACTTATCTTCTAAGTTTAATGGCTAAGGAGCTATCGACCGAATACGCTCCATTGACACACAATATATATATATATATATATATATATATATATATATATATATATATATATATTATATATATATATATATATATATACAGGGTGTCCAGAAACTCTACGGACAAAGTTTTCGTAGTGATTCTAGACTCCAAAATAAGAAAAAGTTCATATAAACCCAGATCCGGAAACGCTTCGTTTAGGACCTACAGGGTGTGAAAAATTTTATTTTCCTCGGTTTTATGTTAATTTGAAATTTGGGATGCTGTATCAACAAGAGTAACAACAAATGTCATAAATACATTTGTGTATCTAAGCAACAACTTGTCATTTTGTTTTAATCAAAGCCTGCTAAAATGGCAAGAGATTCAATAGCTGGTTAAATAAATTAAACTGTTCATCAACCAATATCTCGAAAGACAAAAGAGTAAGATTTGTACCAAATTTGAAAACGATATCTTAAAACACACCAGAGATAATAAAAATACACTTCTAAAAAAGTGAAGTTTGACACTGTATATCGAAAAGGAAGCGTTCAAATGAAAAGTGACGTAAGAAAAGTCTCCTTATTTTGTCCCAAAGAATATGAGGTTAACGGATTGGCCTACTTTTTTGTAACACCCTGTATATTTAAGTACAAATGCACTGCTCACCACGAATATTCACGAAATATTTACACTATTAGAATTTAGTAACAGTTTACAGTTAACGATTGTTATTTTTTAGGCAAACTAAACTATAGATTTTAGCAAAAACTGTAATCACTCCGAAATTTAGATTTTATAATAAACTTTAAAGCCTAAAATAGCGGATTAGTTAGAGCGACCTTGAGTTCATTGATAAATTACAAACTTTAGGCTAAGTGCTAACAAAAACTTTCAAACTTGAACGTTAATTAAAACATATTACCAAGTATCGACAACCTTTGGAATGGTGAATAGTACACAATTTTATCTCACATCAACTAAAATTCTGCATATACAAGCAGTTGTGTAGTGTTGTATAACCGGCGCAGGATAGTAAATAGGATTCGATGTAAGAGAAAATAAATTGAAGGGTTAGACATGAATTCAACTTTTTAATAATGAACTACCTAAATTTATATTATCACAGTTTTAGAAAGTTTTAATAAGATTCTCTTAATACAGCTCAGTAAAACGTTTATAAACAGTAAAAAAATTCATTAACTTAAAATTTAACAACTCAAATTTGTGGTTAAAGGATTATTTACTGATCATTCTCTATTTACTCCAGTAAGACCAGCAGTCATGCAAAAGTATTGTGCGTTCTTAAGATTTAAGAGACTCCACTTAGTTAATTAACCTGAGCTGAAACTAAATGAATATAAATGAAGTACTTTGATTTGACAAATTATTATCCCATACGATTTTTCCCATTATTGGATAGAATGTGAGTTACATCACGCTTTATACATCTCGTCATTAAAATATATATGCTTATGCAGGTCGGAATGCAGGATCAAATTCAACGTTTCGCTTAACTGTATGCAGCACTATTTGAAATTATAAAACTGAACCAATTTGTGTAATAAAAAATTTCACAGAATACTCCAAATTATAATAAAACAACTAATTTAGCATAATGTCAGACTATTTGAACACAGTTCTTCTTTTGATTTGTAGGTCTACTGAATCGATGCAAATTTCTCGTAAAACAAAAAAGGTTAAGTCAACAAAGAAGTACCTTTATCAACAAGCCCACCTATTTTCCTTTTTTATCTATTAAAGATACAATCTAAAAGGAATTGGAACAAACAAGTTATAATTCAGTTGCTTCATATAATTAAATTTACCCTTATCGACATTGTCTAATAGTAAAGCTTCGCCAGCAAAACTTTAATTGTCTGTCTACATACTTAAAGAAAAAGGATAAAGGATTACACGTCTATCCTAATTTTTGGAACATAACAAGGTTAGTACAGATCCACCTAAAAATCGAGAAGCAAACAGTTTCGTACTTTTCAAACTTGTGAATGTATTATAAATTTGGTGACATTAGGCACGAAATGCGATGTAATGTAATTTTACTTGGTATTACTATAAAGGTATAAAAGTGAAAAGCCGCAATAATTGTAAATGCCGTTGGAGCGTGTAATTAATTGCACGTGCGACCCTAAAACCAGACATCACGATTATAGTAGTACAGCTGACGTTGTTAAACCTTCACCTCATTTACCATTTTTAATAATTATTTGCAATTCTATACAATAACATACAATCTAATATTTTAGTAAATTTTCAAAACGCTTGTAATTCTGATTAACTCTTAAATCCAAAAATTATAAAAACCAAAGCAGTAATTCGCTGACAAATGTTACAATTTTGTAGTAAGCATGCTTCATTTACCTAAATATGTTTAGGTAATTTTATGCTTATATGGTTATAATGTCGAGAAACTAATACTTAAGTATATCCAGGGACAAATGTTTGACATCAAATTACACGCTTCAAAATCAAGTAAAAATATAGGTAAGAAAATCACCTCCATTACGTAAAATAAGTGCCATAGCTTTGAAAAGAGTTTTAGTGAGAAGAAAAATACTAACTTATACTTAAAATGAAGTCCTCAGCAGTATTTATTTAATTACATCTATATAATATAAAATCAATACATGAATATAAATTTAAGAAGGTGGCATTTCATAAGTTATAAACTTGATCACATTTTACAACAAATCAATAAGCGATATCTACATTTATGTACCATCTCTTCAATTTTACTACTTTTCTAACGTATTTTATCACACAAATTGAAAATCTAACCCGAACGCAGTCGCCCGTTATTCGCATTACGCATTAATTTTTGTGCAAAAACAGTACAGCAATTGAAGGTCTGATAATAACGAGATCAAAACTAAGCTTCAATCCTTACACGTCCAAACCGCACTAGGCGTGGCGTATGCTTAACGAAATAACATCGAAATAACACCTTACACTTACCATTAATCTACAATTCACAAAGCTCAGTCCGGGAAAAATTGTCTCTAGGCGCCACCACAATCCTAAATTTTGATAAAATAAGTAGTCTTATGTGGGATGTAAATTAATCCTACATGACTGTGGAAGATAGGGTTGCAGCCTACTCACTAAAACCATTCACCATTCAAATTCAATCACACTTCAAAATAAATAGATCCAAAAGCTTAAGAAAATTCTGAAATACACGAGTCGTCGTAAACTGATTAAACACACCCTGCATAAATGAAAATTCGCAAATCGTAAAACGTTAACTTGAATACTTTTGAGGATACCTCGTTTACCTGTAAATTTATATTTCTAACTGTTTTAGAAAATTCTAAGTAAAATAAGCGAAATCGGTTTAACAATAAATTGTTTTCTCAACAAAAATGTTCGTTAATTGCTGAATAATTTAAACATAGAGCGGTTAGTGCTTCATCAATAATATCGTTAATATTTCAAAGCTAAAAAGAAATTTTGTGATAGATCTGGCTCAATACGCGATTTCCAATCGATCCTTAAATTCGAAAATATGCAGACTAATTTCACTTATCAGAAGGTGTAACCAGTTAGGCACACAATTGACACAAATAAATGACAAAATTAATTAAACAGTGGATATATATTGACAAATTCCGCATCAATACATTAAGACTAAAATTACCCAATTCCTAAAACTAAAAACAACAAAATAACTAAAGTTCGATTACCTTTTTTTTCTTTGAATGAACCGTAATTAACGGAACAATAAAAAAAGTATACTTAAAAGATAATCGTACTTGTCTTGGCTCAATAAAATTTAAATCTAATTCTTACGTATTACATTAATTAATCCTTTTTTGGTGCGGTAGTTGTAGTCCATATAATCTCCTTTCGGTAATCCTGTTTAACTTCTCAGATGCACTATACACAAAATACAAGAGGTAGCCGTATTCGCCCTACGCACTCGACTGTAGTAGTCACTAACGCGGTGTCTATGGTTTGTTCACTCGCGTACCTGGTATAGGGGCTCTTTAGTCTAATATCACATCACCCTATACTGTGATGTTTGCCCTTTCAAAACGTTTACCACAATGAAGAATGGTTACTTTCAATACACATTAAAGTTATTATTTGCTTTTATGCAATCAATTTGGTATTGCTAACGATTGTACAGGGTGGCCAACTAAGAATGCAAGGTACTGTATCTGGGAAACTATCCATCGTAGAGGCTTGCTCAAAAAAAAGTTATTACTAAAACGGCCAATACAAAAACCTGTAAAATATTTTCAAGGTTCTGAAATGGCCGCTAGGGGGCAATCTTGAATCTAAAAAAGTGCTGTTTCTGTGAATTCTCCTATATTAACATAATAAAAAAATAACTGATCTTTGAAGTCGAGGATAATCTGAACTTTTTGTGTTTGGCACTCTTTGACGTATGTCTAAAAATAAAGTGGTGGGGGGGGGGTATTCGAAGGTTTCCTTAAATAACCCCCTGTATCTTCGAAACGGCTAAGCCGAGAGTAACAAACTTGGGCGCGTTGAAATGAGCTATTCTTGGGCTACAAATGTTATAATATTTGAAGTTTTGTTAGTTTCACATGTCGTCGCTAGAGGGCTTTGTTCGACATTCCGACAGAAACGGTTAATTTTTTCAAAAAAATTAAATGCATTGGTATGACTTTTTTTCATGATCAAGTAGCTCAATGATGCCCAAACAAGCTCGCGAAAACCGGATCTCGATATCTTGTTCCTAACCTAAAATATCGACCAAAGAAAACTTTATACAAAAATCCCCTGAATTTTTATTTTTTTTAACTATATTTTTCTGGAATCGCTTCTATTATGTACATTGTGGCCCTAAAAAGGACCGATTTAAAGGAGGAAGGTTTTTAGTGCCCCCGTAAATGCTCGAAATGCTGACCATCACTCTGTGCATTGCTGAGGCCTCTTATGGGTAAATAAAACTGCAGCTTCAATTTCGGCTCTCGGTATGTTACGTATTGCGTTACGAATCCGGTTTTTCATATCTTATCTAGTAGTAGGTTGAGTCCGAAACACGATGTCCTTTAAGCGCCCCCATAAATAAAAATCGAGGCAAGTTAAGTCTGGCAATCTCGAAGGCCATAGAAACAGACTTCCTCTTCCAATCCACCGCTGTTGAAATACTGCTTTAATATGCTCTCGCACATTAATAGCAAAATGTGCTGGGCAACCATCCAACTGCAAAAACAATTTTTACCTTGTTTCCAGAGGCACATCTTCCAACAACAACGGTAACTGATTGGCCAAAAAGTCAAGAAATACATTGCCATTACCATTTAGGGGTTGGAAAAAATATGGCCCTAATAGTTCTGCCTCCCAGCATGCTACACATTTAAACTCCAACGTCCTTGGCGCTGAACTTCACGCAACCAATGGGGATTTTCTGCAGACCAATAATGCATATTGTGCAGATTGACTCTCCCGTCACTCCTGAAGGTGGCTCCATCGGTCCAAAGAATTTGAAATAAAATTCTCTATTTTCGCGTATCATGCCTAACATCCAATGGCAATAGACTAACCTTCGATCAAAATCTTCCTCTTTCAAGGCCTGATGCAAAACGACATGATATGGGTGCATTCTTAAAGTAATTAAAAAAAGTTTAAACGAATACCTATATATTTTGATGGCCATTAGAACTTACCTATGGTCCTTCAAAATATTTTGAACCGTTTCCCGTAATATGCCCAACTCAGTGGATAATGCTCTTGTGCTAACATGAGGATTTCCTTCAATATAGCCCAACACACGGTTAATATTTTCTTGTGTTCTTCCAATTCTTTGCTGTTGAAACGTAGGCCGCAAACTACCATTGGCTCGTAAGCTCGCCACTAATCGGGGAAAAACCCTTACATCGCAAGGACGCCGATTTGGATATCGATCCGCGTAAACTCCTTTAGCTACTGCGGCATTCTGAAGACCTTCAAAATAAACTGCAAGCATATCAACAGCTTCATTATTCGTAAAACACATTTTGAGAGCACAAAAATTGCTCAAAGTAACGCGAAAGTATTGACAACAATTGACAATTTGAGGACTATGTATGTTTTGTTTAGGTATCTGTTTCTATTAATTGTATTTTTAAACAGACAAAAAATAGGCCTTCCGTATAACTTTTTGCGTTGCTTCCTTGTCCGTAGTAATTTCAAAAAGGGTGATTTTGTTCTGGTGAATATATTTACAAACATTTAAAATCGCAATTTCTAGGTAACCTATTCAGAGCCGAAATTGAAGCTGCAGTTTTGTTTACCCATAAGAGGCCTCAGCAATGCATAGAGCGTAATGGTCAGCATTTCGAGCATTTACTGGGGCATTAAAAACCTTCCTCCTTTAAATCGGCCCTTTTTAGCGCCACAACTTACATAATAGAAACAGTTCCAGAAAAATATAGTTAAAAAAAAATAAAAATTTAAGGAATTTTCGTATAAAGTTTTCTTTGGCCGATATTTTAGGTTAGGAAGAAGATATCGAGGTACGGTTTTCGCGAGCTTGTTTAGGCATCATTTAGCTACTTGCTCATGAAAAAAAGTCATACCAATGCATTTAATTTTTTTGCGAAAATTAACCGTTTCTGTCGGAATGTCGAACAAAGCCCTCTAGCGACGACATGTGAACAAAACTTCAATTGTTTTAACATTTGTAGCCCAATAAAAGCTCTTTTCAACGCGCTTAAGCTTGTTAAAATCGGATTAGCCGTTTCGAAGATACGGGGGGTGATTTAAAGAAACATTTGAATACCCCCCCTCCGCTTTATTTTTGTAGATACGTCAAAAGGTGCCAAACAAAAAAAGTTCAGATTATCCTTGACTTCAAAGATCAGTTATATTTTTGTTAGGTTAATATAGCAGAATTTACAGACACATCACTTTTTTGGATTCAAGATTGCAGTTACGCCCCCTAGCGGCCATTTCAGAAACATGAGAATATTTTCCCGGTTTTTGTATTGGCCGTTTTAGTATAACTTTTTTTTCCGCAAGCTTCTACGATGTATAGTTTCTCAGATACAGTAACTCGCATTCATAGTTGGCCACCCCGTACAGTAACCTGTATGGCGTGTATAAGGTATCGTGATATTATTGATAAAGGAGTGAAAAATTAAATTCAAGTATGTATTATTTGAAACAACGTCAGTAAAGGTAAAATATTAAGTTGTTGAATGAATAGCGTTGTGAAATTAGAAAGCAGTACCTGGCATTCTTAGTTGGCCACCCCGTACACATTGAATGTCAATGTTGATCACCAGTATCTTAAATAAATTTTACAAACTTTTATTTCGGTCACTTAAATGGTTACATTCACCTTTCTTTATAATAATATTACGTCACGAGCCCCGCAATTGAACAGTAATAACAAAATATTTGCTGCGTTAACTTCTAATCTGCCTAAGCGCACTTATTCCTTGAAGAAAATCACTAATGTTTGTTCCTTCAACTCACAATATATTAAATTACTTATTTGTGAATGTCTATACGATTTATCCCCTTTTGGGTTAATGCAGTCGCTATACTTGCTCTATAATTTTCACAAATAAACTCCACACTAACCATTCTAATGGTTATCACTCACGCACGACCTTTACTCAAAACCTCTAACCAGCTAACTAACCAACCCCTCAAATTTGACACTCGTTTATATACCTTCTGCCCATCATATTGCCAATACGTCGCAATAAATTCGCGCTAAGATCAAAACTCACCTATCCCAATTGAGTATTTCGTGTGCTTCTTTGCCGCCTCAAATGTTCAAACGTGGAAGAAGACGCCAACTTTGCGAAATAAACGTAGCCATCTTGAATTACTTTCTAAATTCACTAAATATGCATACATATTCCTTACTGCACGTTAATAAAACATTAATATATCATAAACTCACTCACTCGTACGTCTACAACCATTTCTTTAGTCCAAATTCCTCCATACACAGTAGCAAAAAGACCAGCAGTCTTACCAGTACCGTATCATATTTCTCAACCAAAAAATCATTCTACAGCATTCAAATATTCCTTCACACCATAACCAATAACTCACTAAATTCCAGTGGCGTATCAATTACATCAACTTACATTACGCATACACAAAAATATTCTTTTCATGCAAACTCACTTAAGCTACATTAAAAATCCATTACATACGTTATCAAAATACTACACATACACGATGCATCAAAATAACGTTACACAATCTTTAAACATTTTAATATTTGCTGATGATAGGGTAATGACGTACAAGAGTACGCTTTTAGTGAACTTTCTTCTATTAAACTGAAAACAACGAAATCTTTTAAACAAATGCAAACCTGTTATTACAATTAAAACAAAAATAGTTTCTAAAATTTGAACAATTATGTACTCTTGTAAGACGTGGTAACAATAGTACGCAGTAGTAATTATAAGAGTACGCGATATTAAATTAACACAGTTCGCATGTAATTTTCTGCTTCATAGGAAGTATATTTCTCATGACACCACTTACTACACTTAGAACATCTACGCATCTGTATACGATGCATCACAAGATGGACATAATATTTATTCTGTTTAGTTTTTATTTCCTTTACATTCTTCGGGCGTTTAGGACTTTTGCCTGCCGTTTCTTTCTATGTCGTTCGAATTTATTTTTGACGTAAATGCTTTACTACACCCTATTTTTCTTTGCTTGGTGTTTTTAGCTGAAAGCTTTGCCGATTTCTTTGAACCAATTTTTCTTTTATCCTTTTTTGTTAATAAGAAACTGGGACGTTTTCACGATTGTTTCCTTTGTCTTCAGTAGTGGAAGGTCCAGGTTTCATGCCGTTTTCGATATCCAAATATATTTTTAAATTATTCAGATTGTCAATTTTAAAATTGAAGTCACTTGTTGTTCTGCATATTCCGGATTTACAGGCAATCCTGTGTGGAAGCGTTGTTTGAAAAAATTGTGTAATATATAAAGATGTGGTAACAAAATTCACCAAAACTTAAAATAACGAGAACATTTATTTAAAAAAGACATTTCTTTCACTAACGAAAATGTCTAAAACTTATTTAAAAGAAACGAATTAGTTCATCCTCTCAAATTAGTAAAAACTAATAATCTTAATTTAAACTTCCATCTTAATTTGATAAACAAACCAAAAGCGTTATTTTTGTTTTTAGAAAAATGGATTCTACATTCGACTGCTGTGAAAATTTCGAATAATTTTAAATACCTAAATTACAGCAAAACAAAGCTATACAATCTAACAGCTTTCCATGCGTTAGATGCGTTATTAATTTCAATGGCGTGAACTTATACTACATTTCAGATGTACGGTTTCAATAAATAATTTATAATTTCGAAATAAACGGCAAATTACATACGCGCCATGTTTTTTAGCAAACATAGTAATCAATTATGAAGGGCTAAAGTCAACCTACAGATTTGTTAGAGTGTAAGAGTGTGAGAGTGTGAGAGTGTGAGAGTGTGAGAGTGTGAGAGTGTGAGAGTGTGAGAGTGTGAGAGTGTGAGAGTGTAGAGTATGAGTATGAGATGAAGTGTGAGAGTGAGAGTGTGAGAGTTGAGAGTGGAGATGAGTGTGAGAGTGATGAGGTAGAGTTTGAGAGAGTGAGAGTTGTGAGAGTGTGAGAGTGTGAGAGTGTGAGAGTGTAGAGTGAGAGTGTGACATTGTGAGGTGTGTTAGTGTGAGAGTGTGAGAGTGTGAGAGTGTGAGAGTGTGAGAGTGTGAGAGTGTGAGAGTGTGAGAGTGTGAGAGTGTGAGAGTGTGAGAGTGTGAGAGTGTGAGGTGAGGTGTGAGATAGTGTGAGAGTGTGAGAGTGAAGTGAGAGTGTGAGAGTGTGAGAGTGTGAGAGTGTGAGAGATGTGAGAGTGTGAGGAGTGTAGAGTGTGAGAGGTGTAGAGTGTGAGAGTGTGAGAGTGTGAGAGTGTGAGAGTGTGAGGTGAGAGTGTAGAGGTGAGAGTGTGACATTGTGGGAGATAGTGAGAGTGAGAGTGTAGAGAGTGAGAGTGTGAGAGTGTGAGAGTGTGAGAGTGTGAGAGTGTGAGAGTGTGAGAGTGTGAGAGTGTGAGAGAGTGAGAGTGTGAGAGTTTGAGAGTTTGAGAGTGTGAGAGCGTGAGAGTGTGAGAGTGTGAGAGCGAGAGCGTGAGAGTGTGAGAGTGTGAGAGTGAGAGTGTGAGAGTGTGAGAGTGTGAGAGTGTGAGAGTGTGAGAGTGTGAGAGTGTGAGAGTGTGAGAGTGTGTGAGTGTGAGAGTGTCATAGTGTGAGAATGTGAGAGTGTGAGAGTGTGAGTGCGTGCGTGCGTATGTGTGTAGATGTATGTTAATATCCGAGATAATTCCACAACGATAAGACGTGCTAACGTGAAATTTTGTCTTAATTTAAGTTTGTTTTAATTTTTTCTGGAGCTAGTTATATTTTGGGTAAGTCAGGCTCTGTGGGGTTTATTAAGCTAAGTTTGGTTTATTAGGTTTTTGTGAAGTATTTACGAAACAGCTGCACATTTCAAATATATGAGCGTACCAGCAAAAACTTTTTCAAATTTTTTAAGTTTGTTCCATACTATTTTTTGATACAACGTGTAATTTGGCAACAAACATTCCTGACGTAAAATTGAAATGTTCGTGTTTCAGTATCTGAATACCTATTAACTTTGTAGGATAATATGTAAACATTATTAAATGGTAATTGCGCTTTACACAAAATTTGTTTATAAGGTTACATAACACGAAATCAAATAAGCATAAAACATTAATTAAATAAGATCTAAAATGAAATCTCAATATTGTTATAGAAGCGGGCGACTATGGAATTTTTTTTTCAAGTTACCATTTATACGCCTACTAACCTCTATCTGAAATGAAGATTTAAACGTTATCTAACATAAATTATTATAAGTTTTGTTATGCACGAATAAGTTCAAAAGTAAATATGTAATTAAAAAATTATTATTATTAATTTCATTAAATACATAAATAAACAGTTTGTCTCGAGTAAGATTTGAACCTACGACATGTACTTTGCTAGAGTACCGTATAACCTTAACTTAAGCCAAAGTATAACAACAATTATTAAAAGGCGTCAAATTGTAACATTAATAGCGGCTCCAAGTGTATAAACACTAAAACTGGGCCAACTTATAACATTAAATAAAAAAGCGATGATGTAATATACCATTCGTAATTGATCAAATAATTTAATTAATATAAAAAATTACCTTTTAATAATCGCTACTGCCGTCGGCTCATCGGTAGATGAATATAAGGGTGGATTCTAATAAATAGTTTAATTAACCTACCTGAAATGCTAGTTGCTTCTTTTCTGCTTGATTATTTTCACTTAATTCCAAAAATGTTATCAAAAAATTATGAAAAAAATAATAAATTCTCGAGCGCCATGTTGTCTTTCTCTTTATATATATATATCTAGGAACAACAAAACCTAGTTATTGAATACTATAAACAAATTAATACAAATAAAATAAAATAACAAGTTATACATAAGTTTATTTAATATATGTTTGAAAACGAAAAAAATTCAGAAGTCATAAACTAAATTATAAAAAAACTTTACCTTTTAACGGTTCTGTATATACACTGTTACAGGTACTATGAAGCAGAATGGTTCATATGGTGAGGTCAATGTCTTGCTTAGTTATCCTTAAAATATGGAATTTCCTTGAAGTTTAATTCGCCAAATTTATTTGTAAAAGAATGTAGAACTTGCGTTGTAAAGGTAACTCAAGTAAAACTTGCCATTTAAAATAATAATATATTAAAATATTGACTTATACGTGCCATTAAAGATTATTAAGTATACAAATTAAGTGATTAAAAGGTGCGTACTTAAGAAGTAAGTACTTAAAAAAGTGCATACTTGAAAAGTAAGTACTTAAAAGTGAGTGCTTAAAATAAAAGTGACTAAAAACAAAAGGCTTTAGCTTTAAATATAATGAGAAAAAAATAACTTACCACCAAAATTTGATGGCACCCAAATATAAAAATTAAGTAAAAATCATGCTTATTGCTGTTAACATTCAGCATTAAGTGAATTAAAAAGTTTTCAGAATAACTCAAGTTAAGTTAAAATCTTCACGCTTGCGCGAATACAATAATATAAATCCATTTTTTTAAGAAAGGAACTAAAACTATTTATGTAATATTACACCCAAAAGATTTGTTCTAGGAAATGCCAATTAAATTGCCATTCACAATTCTACATATTAATAATTAAAAACTTTTCTAATATTATGCCAAATAGATGAACGATTCTTAAATTAATGTACTTTTAATACAACCACAAAAAAAGGTTGTTACAACTGCTCTAACTAATGAGCTATCTGAGATAAATTATTATCGCTGTTTTTACTTTACTTTGATTATGGACGTATTACAGAAGGCGTTGTATAATTATCCCAGAAAAAATGTATTGTATTATATTGCAAGAAGTTGCTATTTAATTAATTACCATATCCAAATCATGCAGAATTGCCTTTTGATAACACACAATAGTAATTTGGAATTTAATTGCTCGTGAGAGGTGAACTAAGTAGAACGTTATATGTTATAAGTGTTTTAAATAGAGGAACTTGAGCAAAAAAAAAGAAGATAACAATAGGGTGATTGCACATTGCAAGCATCATTAGAAGGAAAGTACTACTATACAAATACATGTGAAATAGTGATTATTAAAAGAAGGATTTAATGCGGTATCAATAATGTATGTGGAAACAGGTAATTAATAATTATAATTATAAGAACCTTTTAATCTAACTTACCAATTCTTGGCTATTGTTACCTTACTTTGTTTTCAATTTTTGGCTATCGTTACCTTAATTAAGGTTCGAAATTTGCATTATTATTGATAAATATATTAACATTACATTAGTATCTTTTAGCATTTCTTGTTTCTTTCAATAATTAAATTTTGTATATCCTGATATTTTGACTTTAGTCTACATAATTACGAACGTCCCGGTGTATATTTCATATATCTATTCTAGTTGTTTTATGCGTAAACGCGTATTGAGCACGCTTCGCTTAACTCACTTCCTTTCGGTTTCTTATGCCGACCAGTTCGTTACGTTATCTTTTTTAAGTTTTGCTTCCCTTTTACAAGGTATGTAAGGATTTTAATTACATTTTGGTAAATATTATATTTGTTAGGAAACAAAGAAAGGGTACGGCCCTACATTAAGGAAGGCCGCTGGTGTTAAGAGAAAGCTTTAATTTTGCTAAATTTCTGTATCGTTGTAAAGTCGTGGTGTGACGTCACGTGAAATGCATAAAATGGCGCATGACAATGAATTGTCATCTTCACGGTATACATGAGGGTACCGTTGTTTGGCATAAATCACACACGCTGTTACACACATATATATATATATATATATATATATATATATATATATATATATATATATATATATCTGCGTTCTCCGTCAATATCAGTCGCTTTAGTTGTTCGAATCTGCGTTAGTGGAACACCATGAAAATTACCTTACGTTACCTTACAGCTGATTTCTGTTCTAAGCCAGAAACATTTGAGTTCGTAACCTGTCATAATCTAATATGTGTTGGCATAGGTCAGTACGTTTTATGATTGAATACTGTGTTGATCATATTACATTTTGAATTTTAAGTAAAAGTAGATGATGAGCTTATATAGTTGTAATGATTTAGTAATTATTTAAAATCGCAAATCGTTACGAGAAATATCGTTGGAGTTATTTTATGAAAAAGTATTCAGACATTTTGTTTTACTTAAATATACATATAACTACAATTGTGTATTGTTATTCAGATTACCTATTATGCTTTAAGGTACAACTATTCTCAATAATAAAACAAATGTTAATACTTATTACGTCTACGGGTAAATATTTGTATCCCTCAAACCTGAAAATCAATGAGTTCTGAATTACCGTAAGTTTCATAAGTTTGTACCTCACTGAGCTAGATCGTGGTGCAATCGACCATTTAAAATATAACACTTAAACACCCTATATTTCTTATTTGTTATAATTCGTGTGCTTTTAAATAGAAGTATATGAAGTTTCCATGGGCCGGAGGAGAATGCAATTGGAGTAATTACGAAATTGGTTTCTTATCGTGAACGTGAAAAAAATAATGGTCATTTTCTGCTTGCTTGTACTAATTGGGAAATTTCTTAATTGTGGAAAACTGCAAAAGTAAATGCAATCGGAAACATAAAATATATTTTTTTCTGAGTTTATCGATGTATCACTTAGGTTTATTTTACATAAATACATAGAGTAGTAATAAACTAATGAAGAACATTGTGAACAAACATTAAGTAAATTTAACATAACAAATTGTTAATAGGTATAAAATTATTCTTCATCTTCAGCATCACTGTAATCTGAATTTCCATTATTCAGCGAAATTAATAATGGTTCCAACGTTATATGTTGCTCCTTTTCTTGAGATCACAACTCAGATATTATTTTTTCGGTTTCCCACATTTGGATTACTGCGATGGCAGAATAGCCATCTTTACCTATGCGTTGACCTTAACAGGATTTGCAATACTCCAAATATTTTCAGTTGGATGGAATTGACAGTAATATGACGGCAATTTAAGTATGAAGTAGCCATGTTCTCTAATTACGTTATCCACTACCTATATAAGGTTAAAAAGATACATTTTGAAATCCGTGCTGGAAAATGAAATCTTTCTTATTCCTAATCACTTTTGTAACTCTTCATTTTGCCATAGAGAAGATGGTAGCACCTGTAAATTTCGTAATCGCGGATATTTTAGGCACCATTAACCATTTTTAATGTTTTTTTGCGTGTTTCTAATGTAACCATTTCTGTCTCAGAGTACCTTGAATAAACTCTCGCAATGTTGGTTGTAGTCCTTAAGATATATCGTTCGTTTAAAAGTTTTAACGAGGTTTCCCGCGAGTTTTCTGTTGCTTGCTCTCAATTACCTTCTTTAATGTAAGCACACTGATCTTTAAAAATTCTGATCTTCCTTGTGCTGGTTCAACATTACGTAACAGTTGAAAATTATTTATCACTCAACACAAGTACTTGTACATATTAAATATCAGCTTTTGGTAACGTTAGTTTAAAAATGTTGCACACAATTTCAAATAAATTGAAAGCGCAAAGGTGCATCCGTTTCTAAATCAAAATTTTATTCATGTAGCATTTATTATTATTACGTACTATTTGTATTCTAACATTATTATTGAAATCACATCAAATCCTATCTCGATTAATTACATTTACACTTTCAGTTTTGCATAGGTAAGAAATTACCAAATTATTACGAACTGAAGGATAATCACCATTATTCTATCTAAAGTATAAGTTCACAATAAGAAACTTTTTTTGTAATTTCTCTAGTTATTTTCACGCGCATCAAGGAAATTTTATGTATCTACTCGTGTATAATATATAACCAATTAGGAGATATAAAGACCTCTATAAGCGATAAGAATACGTTAATTATAATTATTAATTTCTATTTTCACAGACATGATTGAAATCACTTACTGCCTTTCTCTATTAATCACTACTACATATGCGTTTGCATAAACAACGGTTTCCTTTTAATAATGCATGTAAGGGGCAGGTGAAGATAAGTAAAATATTTAGTGTTGCTCACAGACGCTTTTAAGTGTTTTTTTCCAGGCCGCACCAAACATTCCATACTCTGTTGTTATTTCTTTTTGGCACAGGTGCTTCTATTTAAAACGCCTGTAACTTAGAGTGTTCTTATTCTTCACCACCCGCGGTCAGAAAACTTGAATGCACATTTTCCTTTTAACCCAAATGCTATGTGTGAGAACGACAAAGATATATAGCCTCGTGAATACAATTAATATAAGCACTAACGCATTTTTGAAACATATATTTTGTCAACTATCGAAATTTTGTAATACATGCAAATTCAACTTTCTTGTATAATTCCAGAGTGTGTTATTTTAATTATCTAGTTCAAAATTATCATGTGCATTTAAACCACAAACACAGGAATTGTAATTTGATCATTACTTTGGTTAAACAGAAACTATAAGATAAACTCTCAAATTCGGAATATGATCCGACTTTTATCAAATTTTTCACACGGCCCGAGTTCGACGAGATAAAAAACGTGCCATGTACCGTTTAGACGGCAACACTCGCATTCGATCGTCGAGTCACCCCCTTTCGAGATTGCCTCGATCGCGTTTGCGAGGGATCAAAATAAAAATTCGCCGACGGCCCGACGTGAGGGTCGAGAGTTAGCGAGCGACGGCGAAGGAGTGGGGGATTAGGGCGTCGTGGGTTATAGTCGAAACTACCGCCGCACCACCACGATGGAGGGGGCGACGGGAGCTGTCGAGGTGTGGTCGGAAGATTTCTCGTAGATTTTCTCCCAAACGGATCTCAGAAATTTTGTAAACTTTAAGCATCGATGGAGAGCGTCGAGAACTATATTACCTCGATAACGCCATGACCGGCTGTCGCTTTGTTTCGGGGGAGCGGGGTGAAGGGTGTTTTTCATCAATTTCGACTGGATCGGCTGAATAAAAAGTTAGAAGGTTCGTGTTTTTTGCGTTGGCCTAGCATTTCGAGTGCAAATCGAACATGGACGGCGGAAGTGCAGCAAGAATCACGCGATGGGCGGGGGAAACGGTCAAAGTGTTCGACGTGTGCGTATGCTTTGGAAACGTGATAGTACGAGACGTACCGTTTTACAGTTTTGGTTTTTATATACTGGAAATACTTTCACTATCGAATTAGAATCGAATGACGTTTAAAGCTCGAAAATTGGATCGGATTTGAGCGAGTTGCGAACTTTTTCAATGCTTTTTAAATGGAAAAATTCACGTATCAATAAAAATGGAAGAAACAGGGGGAGGGTAGCTTCCCTGATCTCTTCTGATTCCTTTCGTAGAAACGAAGCAGGGAACAAAATTTCATCAAAATCTGATCGTCAGTTCCGACGCAATGACCTTTCAAAATTTAAAACAAAAATCAAATATTTTTGGAGCAATTTTTTCCAAATATTTGTGCGAGGTGTCTAAATCGATGGATTTTTGTGCGAAATTTAACAACATCGGCTCTGATTCTCTCTAACGGGTACCGGCTTCGAGTTATCACGACGTTTCAATTCGCATAAATGCCATAACTTTTGTATTTTTAAAGGCAGCGTTGCCGTTTCACAACTGAACGACGTGTCCTAAAGATACACATCGACTGCCGCTTATTCCACTATCGTTTCATTTACAATTTTTGAGTTATAGGGCAAAATATGAAATCGAAAAATTGCAACTTCGGCAATTTTTTTAACCACTTCCCGTTGAAATTTTAACGTGTTTTTTTATTTTTCTTTACGCGACGAGTTCTACCAAAACGTATTTTTTCTTTTCGAAATAACACTTAGAATATCTTTTTTTTTTAATCTTCAAGATTCCACCCCGATTTTTAAGAAATTTTGAAGTTGGAAATATTTTCGAACTATGTATCGATTTACTACAACTTTGACCTCTAAAAGAGGATTCCGTGGTTAAAAGTTGAAAAAGTCGAAAATTTCGACTTCGAAATCGAAATTTTATGTTTTTCGAACTAATAGAGTTTCGAAAAAACAAAAGAGATGAAAAATTTTCTGATTATCAAGACGAGTACGACAGATTTTTTTTTAATCTGAGAGATATTAGCTGAGATAACAAAACCGATGTCTGACGCAGGCGGCGTCGCGACGCTCGATATATACGGTTTAAACGAACGACGTCTTCGTTTATCCGACGACGTAAATATTATTACGATTTGCTATCGAATAAACACTCCTTTAATGGAAAATAGTACGTATCCTGTGTACTTATATGGGGTATACGTGTATATATGAGTAGCGCTAATTAATTAAATAGAAACTATAAAATAAAGTCTCAAATTCGGAATATGACCCGATTTTTATCAAATTTTTCACAGGCCCGAGTTCGACGAGATAGGAAACGTGCCGTGTACCGTTTCGCGGTAACACTCGCATTCGGCCGTCGTGTCCCACCTTTCGAGATTGCCCCGATCGCGTTTGCGAGGGATCGAAATAAAAATTCATCGACGGCCCGACGTGAGGGTCGAGAGTTCGCTAGCGACGGCGGAGTGGGGAGGGATTAGGACCTCGTGACGTATAGTCGAAACTACCGTCGCACCACCCCGAGGGGATGGAACACACACATACAATGGTGGAGGGGTATTTTTTCCACGCGCATCGATTCTGAGGAAAGTCGACTTCGTGCATCCCTTAATAACTTCGTTATTTACCGACTATTTTTGTATCCCCTCCACTTTTCGAGATATACAGCCGTCTTCCTTATCTCGCGCATCCGAACTCTGAAATTTGAAATATAAGCTCTCTGGGATACCTAGATGGAGAGTCCGTCAAAAAACGCAAGTTGACTTTTTTGGCCCAACACTCGAACTTTAAAAGTGATCCTAAATTAAAACCAAGCTATACAATGAGCGAAAAACGTGGTCACCCCAAACCAACCCAAACTACTCTCAAAATAATTTTTAAACCTTATACAAGCATTTTTGTTCATTAGAATGTATTATAATTTAGCAAGATGATATTTCATTATATGAACAGTTAAAGTTGAAATATGTTTTTAAATATTATTTTTAATTTGAAATAGTTTCAATACTATTAAATATAAAAACATAGATTCACTTTTTGATGCGTTACATTTTTAAGTTGACATTTATGTGTCTCGAATTAATAATTTTTAAAAATACCAAAATCTCAAATAACCATTTTGCCCAATAAAAAACATACTTTTTAGTATTTTTATTAACTTCTTTTTGATTAACATAATTATGCAAGCATTATTAAAATTAACTTAAAATGACAATGTAATGTAAATATGTTTATTCGTTTTCATTACTTATATAAATTTGTGTATAAACATGTATATTTGTTTCCAATAAGCCTTAACTAATTTTTCTTTTTATTATATTTCAAGTATCCGATTTTAATTGTATTTATGTTATTTTTGAAACAAATTTTCTTCATGTCAGACACTGAAGTTAAGAATGTTACTTACTAATATGTTTAAGTTATCACTTACACTAATACCATTTTGGTAACAATACACGTCAAAAAGTTGAATGCTTCCAAAAATATAGTTTGGCAACTTTTAAATTTATTATTGACAATTTTTAACTGAGGTTAAGAATGTTATTTAATAACATGTTTAAGTTGGCACTTACATCAATATCATTTTGGTAATATTGCAAGTCAAAAAAGTTGCATGCTTCCAAAGATACAGTTTGGCAACATTTAAATTTTTGATTGACAATTGGTAAAGTGAGACAGTTAGGTTAAGAATATTACTTATTAACATGTTTAGGTTGGCACTTACATTAATATCATTTTGCTAACATTGCACTTCCTGCAAGTGAATTTCTTTTTCTTTTGCTATTTTCATGTTTTTTTCAATATTACATATTAACTACATTCCAATATCTAACGAAAATAGATAGATTCATTTTAATTATATATTTTTTACATCTATACCATTTTAAACAGAATATACCCTATTTTCGGTAAAATAAAATAACCACAATCAAATTACGTTCAGATGTATTCTAAAACGTGTTGTGACTCTAGCGTGGTTTTAAATGCGTCGAATTTACATGTACACGGAACGACGAATTATTCTTCTAACTAAAAAACGCATAATTTTAGCATTTTTTAAACACTGAAATTTTTTTAAGAAAAATTTTACCTTTAAGTAAATATCGTTAACGGTTATCAGGGTGTGTTGTGACCATAGCCCTGAGCGAAGCTCCACGCTAGTTCCTTACAATGCTATAAGGTACTAAATAAAATCCCGATTACAGACATTTAATTATTAAAATAATGGCTAAATGAATTTCATTTTTTGAGAGCGCACAATGAACTTTGACAACATCGAATTTCTAGTATATTATAAAATTTTAAATTGAAAAAAAAAAGCTTACATCTTACAAGTCATTTAAAATAAATCAACCGTAATGATTATCTAAGTGGAAAACTGTTGAAGATAATAAAATCAAATATCCGGATATTTGACAAGTATATATACTATCTAAAATGAAACCATTCCATTTAAACACTCCAGAAGCTGTGTTAGAAATCTTATCTTTTAGGATTCATAGACATTTTCTTAGTTTTGTCGAAGAAAATTGCTCAACTCGAAAATAACAAATGTGTTTTATACCGATAGCGTTAATCAGAGAACACCAACACCACTATAAAATAAACTATAGGTTAATTATTTTGATATTCATTCTAAATTACAAATACTTACTTCATAAAAGTCAATTTGATGAAACTTAATTAAACTTAGAACTCAGAATATAAGCAACAAAAATGTGCGAAATTCTGGATTTTTTAAATTGGATTTACAGTGCGTGAAGAACAGCTGATTGGTTATAACTTCGTTGTGAATGTAAGTAATTTATTGAATTTTTGAGCAAAGCATGGAATCAATATGATACAGTGATTGTTTTTGTGGTCACGTTTTTAAACGTATTTAAAATTCGCGTGGATGAGCGTTTACTAATCAATGATTACTTATCATCATTTGTGGTAAACGGAAAACGTATTTTCATATTAAATTTTATCACATTTTCTTTTGCTCATTGCTAAACATTTGTTTTACTGCGCTATTTGCATACATAAACGCAAAGGGCTAAAGGTACACCGTAAGGACAGGAGAGTTTACTTTTTAAATACATTTTCAGTTCTTTATAATTACAAATATGGTACACAATAAAATCTACCTTTTTACAATGAAATGTGAATATGTATTGGTTTAATATTTCATTCAATTTAAAGAAGGAAGCAACATACTTTAGAAAAATCTAAAAAGGAATGGTAGTTTTAGGTAGAATGACTTGAAAATAATTAGCTTGCATGATCACGGTTGTAGGTATTATTGTAATTTACTATATTAGTTCGTATTCACTCATTGTCAATATTTTCTTTTAATAAAGAAATTTAAATAGCTTTACGAGGCTTTGGATGTCGAATTTGCTGACTTTCGTAAATCAAATGTGCTTATTAAAATATTTAGCTTTTGCTTGTTTAAATGGTGTATTTCTATATTTATGTTTTATATAAATCTATGGGTTTTGATAGCAACTACAGGTATCGTCCTCAGTAATTGGTAATATCATTAAGAATTACTTAAGATGTTGGAACAAATTTATGAAATATGAAAAAAATTAAAACTCAAACATACGCCTGCTGTTAATGTAACAGTTTGATAAACGTATAAAGTCAACTATAGAATTTAATTTTAGTAGAGTAACTAGATCCTTAATAAAATTAAATATTATGAAGCTGCCTTGAATATGACATATGAGAACGCCGTCTACATATGTTAAATTATTATAGTGTTGTAGTAATATATATATATATATATATATATATATATATATATATATATATATATATATATATATATATATATATATATATATATAATATATATATATATATATATATATATATATATATATATATATATATATAATTGGTAAATAACTTATTTCAAGGTTGTCACGGTATAAACTAGCAGGAAAACGAAATAACAGATAAACCTGTCCTTTGCACGACTAGCCAGCGGTCGGGGTGGCTTCGGAGTACTAAATTTTGCGCAAAATAGGATAGTTTATCATATATAAGTCGAAATAGGGGTTGAAACGACATAAAACCGGAAAAGGGCGCCAGAGTATTTGAAATGTGAAGATAGGGTTTGAAATGCCTAATTACGTCAGTTCACAGCTCGCTCAAAATACTCAAATAACTTTCTGACCTAAACGTATTATTCGTCAACCTGAAAGGCTTCAAAAATATTTGCACGCTTAATTAAAATAATTTCGTGCTGAAAAAGAAGCAATTACTAATTTGATCAAAAAGAAAGAATGAGATATTGTTACGTTACGTTACTAAATTCAATGCTCAAGTAATTTCACTTCAACAGCAAAAAAAACACTTTAATTCTGTACACAACCCCTTGAAAAGTTTTCTTCAAATTGCAATTTATTATGTTCAAATCGTAAAAGAAAAGAATGCAGTGATTCATTGAAATCTATAATTTCGGCCGTAATTGTTTCATTTAACTAAACACAATGTAATGACGTTTAAAAAACAATAAACGTTAAAAAATGCGTGTCGTCAGATGCTGTGTAATAATAGGTTCACAAAAAAAACCTAAAGATATGTAATATGGATAAATAATTAAAAAACAGAACCATCGAATTGTCAACACAAATGTTACATTCTCGTCACGTAGATTATTTATTAACGGTGACACGATGATTAAGATATACCTACTATAAAATTGATTCAAATGACCAAGATAATAAATAGTTACGTTCCTTTTTTACAAATATATGGCGTGCTTAAAACGCATTTGTCACATAATTTCGATGTAAGTTCGTCAGTTTAAACAAAAAATTAAAAAACAAACCGTCAAATAAATTTGGGTAATATTGCGGATGAATACGCCTATACTAAAATTTGAACAACAAGAAAAACACGAAAAGTTAATCTTTAACGAAAAGGCATATTCAACCTTGTCTACAAACTCATAACAAAATAAAAGAAATTACACACCATAAATTTATTAGCTTTAATCACCCACTACAATAATGAAAAACACAGAAGTCTTACCTCAAGTGGAAGATACCCCTTTGTTACACAATCATCTGGAACCGACCTTCAGGAGAACGTCGGCTCTATGGTTGATGTTAACACGACGCTAGCAGCTCTCCGTACAATTCAGTTAATGACGGTCTCTCCTTCGACTCGCGTTATGATTAAATTTCAATTGGTTGTATGTACACTGACAGTTATATTAACTTTACTTTACTGTGACCTAGTTCTAGTTGATACTTATTATTTTTAGATAATTATGTACAAGTCCTGATTAACAACTATTATTTGTAACTTACCGAAAAAGCTGGTCTATTCACAGCATGTTATTTATTATCTTTACTCTAATGATCGAAAAGTTCGGAATAATTCTTGTAGGTAGCGGACCGCGAAAATTTTATTATTGTAATAAACGTCTGTAAAATCTCTATTGTTACCGCGATACAAAAGATAATTAGTCGATTTTAAATATCATGATGATACGTCGTAATTTGCTGATAATTTCGGGATATTTGATTTAATGTATTTTTATGCAAGAAATGTAGGAATGTATGTAATTGATATTTGAGTGGAGGTTGAACAGAAAAAAGGAAACATATATTAGGGTAGAGAAACAGGTGTTCTGCCGAGACTGGCGTGACGAATTGTTGATAATTTCTATACGCGCGCTTATCATGTAAAAATGTCACTAGTTAGAAATTAATTACTAAAGGTACACACTGCAATCAAAGACGTCTTTGTTTGGTACTTGGGAACTCGAGACCTAAATGTAGGGTTTGTTACGGACAAATGCATATTTTTAAAATTAAGATGTCGTGCAATAATTAATATGAAACTGTTCCAACGTAAATTAATGTTTCTTTGTTTTTTTATCACTTTTCAAAGACGGGGGTTGATTTTCGAGAGTAGACGTGGTTAGTGAAAATCAGAGGGGAAGGCAGTTGCTGTTGAAATTTTGATTGAGCCGGACGCTTTGATTGGTTTTAATTAGAAACTCCGATTGTAAACAGTTTGTCTTTAAAATATTTCGAGAGTATAGTTTCTTTTAAATTAGCCAACAATTATTTGTCTTTTCTTTCGGGTGTTAGTTGTAATGTGCTTTTGAAACATTAATCTATACATAACAGTCACTCTTTTTGAAGGTAAACTGCGTATGTTAACGATTTGTGCCTGTGATTAATTAAAGGAAATATATATATATATATATATATATATATATATATATATATATATATATATATATATATATAGAGCGTGTTCAGCGAGGAATGGGACAGTGCAATATCTCGAGAGTGGATGAAGATTTTTAAATTATGAAAATATTTTTGTAAATATCTTCCAAGGGCGCACATTTGTTGGCACAAAGATTTGAATCAACGCCCATCACCGCCAGGTGGCGCTATCTCACTTCAATTTTTTAAATGCAATGCCCTATTTTTTATTTCATTTTTGGATTCTATGACATATTTGTGATGACTTTTATTAAGACTCCTACCAACCTATCTTTTGTAGTTTCTGAGAAAAAAAATAATTTTTGGAATTTTAGCACAAAAACGTAATTTCAGGAAGTGCTCATAACATTTGAGTGATACAGACAGAATAGCAAATTTTATACCAAATGAAAGATAAAAGATTGTTCTTCCACAAAAATAATGCAGATAACGCCGAAATAATACGATACGCTGTACATTAAATTGTAAGGGGGACCAACTTATCACAGTCGTTGATTAAGAATCATGTGAAACATTTATCATGCCATGAAAACAAACGCGTAATGAAGTGTCTCTCAAGTTTCTGTCAGTTTACAGTTTCAGTTTTGAAAATCGTCTGTGCATCTTCAAATTCCATAATTATGTTTACGTTTTCGAATAACGAAGAATATTTTGATATGGTAATAATTTATGGTGAATGTAGAAAATGCAAGGGCTGCACAAGTATTGTATGCTGCCAGGTTTCCCGATCGACGCCATCCCGGAAAAATACATTTGTTCGTGTAGCAAATATTTTGAGGGAACCGGTCATTTTCCTCACCGTAAATGCGAGAATCGCACAAAGACAGCAACAGATGAATCACACACCGTCGGTGTATTAGCATGTGCAGCTTATAATCCTCATGTGTCTGTGAGATCTATTTAAGAAGAGTGTGCCGTATCAGTTGGTTCTGTCCATAAAATATTAAAATCTAATAAATACAAACCATTTAAAATTCATTTGGTACATGGACTGCATGCAGGAGATCAACATCGCAGACTTAATTTTATCACCGAAGTTTTTATGGAACATTATGCGCAAGACCCTAATTTTCTAGGTCGTATCGTGTGGTCTGATGAAAGTAATTTTCAAACAATGGAATCGTTAATCGCCACAATTCCCATTACTGGTCGTCAGAAATAATGCATTATTTGTCATAATTGTCAATTTTAATATTACTTTTAGTTCTTTTATTGTTAAATTCCACTGACGATGAATACAACCGTATTCGAAATATATGGAAAATGTTAAAGTTTGTAGTTCGTTTTATTGACACACCTACCATAGTGAAGAAAGAGAAAGAAAAAAATTTATATATATATATATATATATATATATATATATATATATATATATGTACAAGATGCACTACTACGCTAGTAATTTTAATTGTGACGTAAAAGGGCATTTATCAACGCTTTTAAAAATTTCAAAGTGCACTACTTAACTTGAAATAACTTCTAAATTAGTTATAATTTACTAGAAGTGTAATTATTAAGTTTGTTTTACTAATAATTAGAATTATTGCTAAGGTTACACTCTCGTGAAAATGAATTTTCAGAATAGTAATCAAAAATCTGGCAACGGCATTATTAAGTAGCAATATAATTTAGTATATCATAACAATTTCAATGGTCACCGATATCAAAAACATGATAAAATTTCAAAATTTTTGAATGTGCATTGCTACGCCAGCGCAGCTAGGAAGCCATTCTCTTCATAATGTAGGGTTTACATAAAATTCTAGCGTAACAATGCAATATATACAAATATATATGTAAGTGTAAGTAGGCATTTTTATATAAATTAAGGCTGGCAGCAGATAATTCTACTATGCAACCTATTAAGAATCGAGTATTGCCTTGCAAAGGTATCTTATTCGCACGCGGGCACATTAAGCTGAAATCTGCTAAAATAAAAGACAGTTCAGGGCTCCCGAATTTTACTTTTATTGTTGTTTAGATGAATGTGTAACCTGAAAAAGAGGTGCTGTATTTTTTCTAACGCACGTAAACGTATTTACCGGTCACGATGTTATGATCTATTTATAACTTACCTTTGTAAGGCTTTGTTTTCATGAGTTTTGTTTTGTGTCACTTTGTTAAGTAGAATTGTTTGCCGACGAACTAATTTTTCGTTATGTGCAGTTGACTGTATTTTGCGCTTTAGTAGCCACTAAACAATCGTGTACGTGTAAATTCCTAGTCTATTTTCTTTTGTCCTTGCCTTTACCTTTGTATTACCGATATATTACCTTCACCTGTGCAACTTTACTGTTGTGTATTTTATATGTACCGTAAATTGCTTTAATCTGCTTTATGTGTTTTATATCCTTATTTACTTAAAGACCGGCATGATTGGTTTTAAAGGGCCACATGTTTGGTGCTACGATTTTATTCTGATTGCTTATAACACGATTGTGGGTGTGACTACATGGTTTTCTTTTACTGAGTTTATGTGTAACTAAACTGCTTTTTATTTATTTTTCTCTTAATATTATAATTTTGTACGCACTTTAACCTGATTTAATGATGTTTTGTTATATATTTGACCGTTTCATTGCTTTTTTTGTTATGTGTTATATTAATGTACTTGTGCAATTAACTTATTTATGAATAAAGTGTGCTTATTGGTGGTTCTTTCCCACAATATATATTAACGGGCTGAACTATCATTGCGCAAACCTCGTTAATTTTAATTTGAGTAGTTTCATTGTGTACCTGCCCCTCGTGATGCAAGACTTACCTCATCTAGTCTATATAATTCAAATAGCACAGCGTACCTACCACTAGACGGCCACTTCGTTCAGACTTGCAACTAAATTCTAATCTTTTAATTATTGTCAGGAAAGTCCAAGTAAGACAAGCAATTAATTTTAGTAATAGTAACATTGTTGTCAGTAAAGTCAAGATAAATCACTTAGCGATTGTTTTATTCTTGAGTTTGCATTTTGAAAATAAGTTTAAATTACACTTTTCAAGATAGGGTGCCTGGGGGACGCTACATTCTTAACCTTTGCCCTACCGAAATGGGGTCCGAGTTGACCCCAAATCAACATTTTTTCAAATAATTTCTGAATTATGTTTGTTAATTTATTTTCTTCCTATTAATTCTCCTAAAATGCTGTAATGAGCAATATACAAAAGGTAAAAGTTCTAAAAAATACGTTGTTGGAGTTTTATCGTGATGGGTCACGAGTGACCCGGTTTTGGGAGTCTATGTGTACTACGGACAGACGCGATTTATGATACCAGCACCAAGACGAGTTACTGCACGTTTAGTTGTGAGTTAAGTGCGGTTGTGTGCGTATATAGTGACTCCGGGTTGTGTAAAATGTCGTCACGTAATAAGTATATGTCTGAAAAAGAACTTTATAAAGCTCTAATGAATTCTTCTGATGTCGAGAGAGACATTTGTTGGGATGAAGTATTTAGTGACGTTTCGGACGACGAAGATTACGTGTAGATAATGAAGGAAACAGTTCCTTTTGATGATTTAGAAAACCTCTCTGACGATGAAGATAAAATCGATAGTGGCAGTGAACATAATCTAAACGTTGCCGATGTTGTGGCTGCTGGACGTACCTGGCACTATGTTGCACCAAAAACATGAAAGGCGAGAATTGTTGATATATTGCGAAGCAAGAAAGACCTAACTGATAGAAGTCGACATGTTATGTCAATCCTTGATTGTTTTAAATTACTTATCTCGAATAATATTGTCTCAATCAACATAAAATATACCAATTTGAAGGCCGTTCTATTTTATAATACCTATAATGAAAACCACGAAGCCAAAATTGGACCATGGGTTGATATAGATGCATCAGAACTTGAAGGATTCATTGGGTTGCTTATTTTTGCGGGCCGATTTAGAGATGCAAGACACCCCCCAATAATTTGTGGTCTACAAGTAATGTAGCTTATACCATACCCATTTATCAACCAGTTATGAGTAGGTTCTGCGATATTTTACGATTTGTTCAGTTTGATGATCTATTAACAAGGAATACAAGGAAGCAACTCGATAAACTTGCTGCGATATGCGAAGTGACTCATATATTTGCAAGGAATTGTCGGGAATCGTACAGTGCCTCCACTAACGGAACAATTGATCAACAGGTGGTTAGTTTCAAAGGGCGGTGTCCATTTCGCATTTGTATGCCTCAAAAGCCAGGAAAGTACGAAGTAAAAGTGTGGGGTTTGTGTGACGCTGAAAACTTTTACTGATGTAACTTTGAAGTATGTGCTGGGAAAGAGGGTAATATAGTAGAACGAAATCAGGGACAGCGAGTGATAAAAGCATTGGCAACCCACCGGTACTGGTAACAAGCGACAACTTTTTTACTGGCAATACGTTGGATGAAGAACCTTTATCAAACAAATTTACATTGGTTGGTATAGAGAGGAAGAATCGGTAAGACTTATTCTTTCTTATAACGATACCAAAAGTGGCGTAGGCATACTAGATAAATTGATACGTGAATACACTTGTAAAAGGGCAACGAGAAGGTGGCTTCTATGTCTTTTTTCAATTGGATTGACATAGCTTGCTATAATGCTTTTGTAATTTGGTTATTAAAGAATCACGATTGGAACAAAAGTTCCACTTTGAAATTTCATAGAAAACTGTTCCTTCAAGCAAATTGTTGAAGGATGCAAATATTACACGACGAAGTACACAAATTCGAGAAGACGGCAGAGGGTTTTCTAAAGCGTCATGTAGTGCTATTGAAAGTACAGGAGTAAAACTTAAAAAAAATCTTAACGAACCCCATGCGCCAGGCACAAAACGGGGTCGTTGTTATGTCTGTCGTAGAAGTAGTAATAAATATTCCAAGAAATGTGACACAAGTAGTCGATTTGTATGCACCAAACATTCCACAGTAGTAGAAAAGGAAGTCGAGAAAACTTGTTCATATTGTCAACTTTTTATGCTCCTATAATAGATTGAGATAATATTATGTAATACCCAATATTGTAAGGTACAGGATAAAGTGTTCTGTTTTTTTATTTTGATTGTATTAAGTCAAATTAAATAAATACACGTTTGTAGAGTATAAAATCAAATGTTGTCGGATGTTGTCTTTATACAGGTGCATATAAATAAAATAATAGCGCAGAGTCATAGTAGACCCCGTTTTGGTAGTCTATGGTTTGTATATATTTTGGCAGGGCGAAGGTTAATATTTGTAACTTAACGAAAAACTGCTCTATTTACAGCAGATTATTTAATTTATGGCAAACTCTAGACTTTACGTTTTAAACTTTGGGACGAACGTTGTATTTTTCCGCACTCAACGATAAACTGGTCTCGTGAAGGTTGAACGATTATATGATCCCTTATTTGGGTGGCGAGGGAATGAGCACTCTGCCACGATAGTTCCTTCAACACGGACCTTGGTCAATGTTGTTCCGCGGTAATCATTACGTCACCGTAACGAAAAAAACTGGATGCTTCTACGCCTAAGGTACTACTGCTAATACTGCTCTCGAGAATAATTTTACTTGTCACCACATTGGTTTTTTGAACCCCTTCCATTAAATTAGCCAATCACGTGCATCCATCAAGTCAAACTCAAAAATCGTCGGGAGAAATTCCCCACCTCGAAACTTTATCTAAGTAATGGGTATATGGTAAATTGAAATTTTGTTGCCTTTACTGCCCTGTACATAAAGACAATTTCTTTGTTTAAAACCAAACCTTATCAAACGAAACGGTGCCCAACTGGCGGCTAAATTTAACTTTTGCAAAAGGTGTACCATACAATGTAATAATTCGAATGTGTTCTTTAATTTAATTTTATGTGATGCAATTTCCACTTGATTTAACGAAATTCGCCCAATTTAAAATAACGAAAACATTTATTTATACAAAACTATCCTAATTTACAAACACACCAATGTTTCCTCTCAATTTAGTAAAAGGGTTTTCCTAACCATCGAGACCAAAAATGTAAATCACATTTTCCTTTTAAACTTTCATTTTACTTTGATCGACAACAAAAGCTTCATTTTTGTTTTAGAAAATAACAAAAAAATTATTCATGAACCTTTTCAATTCGTAAAAGACAATAGCAAACATTACAATTGAAAAGATACGCCAAACGTTGATGCGTTTTTACATCTTAATTACGCGAGTTTATACTTCATTTAAGATGTACGGTACTAACAAATAATTTATAATTTCGATTATTGTCGGCAAATCTTTGATAAAATCATGGACCCATTACAAGGTTTAGGGAAACACACAGCTAGACATACCAAGTGCTAAAATTAAAGTTAAGACGTACTTTTTGTACCTTTTTTTAGTTATGAGATGCCAAATCCTATTTAAACACAGATTTTCTTCTTGTCGATTGAAGATGTTTATAAATCGCAATGTAGTAACACTGAATTCTTTGTACTATAAATTTTAGTTATTGAAAATGTTCAAGATTGGTTTTTGTTTGCGACAAACTTTTAAACTTATACAGCTTATTTTAGTGTCTTTATATTTTAAAGTAAATGAAGTTCCTACTTTATTAAATTAAAAAAAGTAAGACAGACAACAGTAAACAATTTTATATCATTTTTGATTGATTTACATAAAAGGATAAAAGATATTCAGTTTTATCATTCCATATATTCTGCAACAAATACATTAGAATTAAAAAAACACAATTAAACTCTCTTATGGAATATACATGTAGTTCTCACAATTATAGTTACAGATTTCCAAAGAATATTGTGATTAAAAGATTACACACTGAGATAAACATGAATAGTTTAGTCAAACTTAATTAGATAGCTGTAACTAACTCCAGACTGGCCTCAAGTCTATTAGGGTATTATCTTGTAATTCAAAGTTAAGAGTTATTCTTACTGTGAGTATAATGACAAAAAAAAATGTATCCCATTAAACAGGTATTCTATCCTTGGGCTCGATATACTAAGTAAATTTAATTTTGTCTGAAATCTGAACTTTATGGGGGATATATTGACAATTGTTACACCGTTCATATATTCCACAGTTGAAAAATTATTTGTTCAGAAATTTGTATCAAAATTAATAACTGAAAAACAAATAAATGTGCATTTAGCTAATTTTTTGATTTCTGTTTGTATAAAATTTGTACCGCTAACAGAAAGATGGATCGTTGGGGAAAGCAATAAAATTGTGTGTGGAACAATGTACGTGGAAAAGTAGGGTAATCTGGGAATGATTTAACTGCGGCACTATGTTCTGCATGTAAGTACAATGCATGCACTCCGATAAAGTGTTGAAATGGTGGATTGTACGGAAAGTTGATTTACGTGACTTTTATATAAAGGAGAATAACTTTAAAACCGATGGAAATGGAATTTTTATCTCGCTTCTTTCGCAGTATTAATGGGGCAGGTAACAAATGTTTTGTGTAGCACCTTGATCTGATTAGTATACATTTCGTGAGGATGTATGTGTAACACACCAAAATTGTAAATTAATATAATTAGGATAAAAATTTCGTCCAAACTAAAAACTGTATTATATTGTAGTAAATTATATGGTGAATAATCACTTTACACGCTTACTGATATCGTAATCTCTTGGAAACACTTAACACTTAATATCTGTACTTAAATTTGTGTATCTATTGCTACAGATACAGGGTTTCTTAACAAAAAATTGACCCCCCCCCTACAATCAGAAAAGCAAAAAATATTGCCGAGACCCGTCGATTTTTGTTCTTGTGGGAATCTTTTTGTACAGGGTGGCCAACAGAGAATGCGAGGTACTGTATCTGGGAAACTATCTATTATAGAGGCTTGCGCACACAAAAGTTACTAAAACGGCCAATACAAAAACCTGGAAAATATTTTCAAGTTTCTGAAATGGCCGCTAGGGGGCGTAACTGCAATCTTGAATCTAAAAAAGTGACGTTTCTGTGAATTCTGCTATATTAACCTAAAAAAAGAATAACTGATCTTTAAAGTCGAGGATAATCTGAACTTTTTTTGTTTGGCACTTTTGGACGTATGTCTAAAAATAAAGTGGTGGGAGGTATTCAAAGGTTTCCCTAAATAACCCCCTGTATCTTCGAAACGGCTAATACGATTCTAACAAGCTTGAACGCGTTAAAATGAGCTATTCTTGTGCTACAAATGTTATAATATTTGAAGTTTTGTTAGTTTCACATGTCGTCGCTAGAGGGCTTTGTTCGACATTCCGACAGAAACGGTTAATTTTCGCAAAAAAATTAAATGCATTGGTATGACTTTTTTCATGAACAAGTAGCTAAATGATGCCTAAACAATCTCGCGAAAACCGCATCTCGATATCTTGTTCCTAACCTAAAATATCGGCCAAAGAAAACTTTATACGAAAATCCCTTAAATTTTTATTTTTTTAACTATATTTTTCTGGAATTGTTTCTATTATGTAAGTTGTGCCCTAAAAGGCCGATTTAAAGGAGGAAGGTTTTAATGCCCAGTAAATGCTCGAAATGCTAACCATCACTCTGTGCATTGCTGAGGCCTCTTAGGGTAACAAAACTGCAACTTCAATTTCGGCTCTGAATAGGTTACCAGTAAATTGCGATTTTAAATGTTTGCATAATTTATTCACCAGAATAAAATCAACTTTTAAAATTATACAAATATTGAACTATTACAACTTGGACACATTATTTTAAAGCCATTTTCATTGTGTTAATTACATGATGTATGTTTTGTGAATATCGTATGAATATTTAACAGAATTATTGCGAAAACAAAGTTACTTAGACCATACTACTTCGTAATAATTTATACAAAATTCTCTGATTTTTAGTAGTGTACACCACCGCATACATTTTTGTGCTTTCAAATGCGTTTACGAATAATGAATGTTGATTCTGCGGTTTATTTTGAATGCTTCAGAAATACCATAGAAAAGAGTTTACTCGTATCCAAATCGGCGTCCTTGCGATGTTGATTTTCCATTACGGCGAGCTTACGCCAATATAGTTTTCAAATCGTTTCAACGGAACATTGGAAGAACACAAGAAAATATTAACCGTGTATTATATTGAGAAATCCTCATGTTAGCACTAGCATTATCCACTGAGTTCGGCATTAACGACAACGGTCAAAATATTTTATTTCAAATTCTTTGGACCGATGAAGCACCTTCAGTAGTGACGGGAGAGTCAATCTGCACAATATGTATTATTGGTCTGGAAAAAACCCCATTGGTTGCGTGAAGTTCAGCGCCAAGGACGTTGGAGTTTAAATGTATGGTGTGGCATGCTGGGAGGCAGAATTATTGGGCGGTGGATTGGAAGAGGAAGTCTGTTTCCATGGCCTACGCGATCGCCAGACTTAACTTGCCTCGATTTTTATTTATGGGGGCGCTTAAAGGACATCGTGTTTCGGACTCAACCTACTACTAGAGAAGAGATGAAAAACCGGATTCGTAACGCAATACGTAACATACCGAGAGCCCAAATTGAAGCTGTAGTTTTGTCTAGTCATGAGAGGCTTCAGCAATGCATAGAGCGTGATGGTGAGCATTTCGAGCATTTACGGGGGCATTAAGACCTTCTTCCTTTAAATCGGTCCTTTTTAGGGCCACAACTTGCATAATAGAAACAATTCCAGAAAAATATAGTTAAAAAAAAAATTTAAGGAATTTTCGTATAAAGTTTTCTTTGACCGATATTTTAGGTTAGGAACAAGATATCGAGATGCGGTTTTCGCGAGATTGTTTAGGAATCATTTAGTTACTAGTTCATGAAAAAAAAGTCATACCAATGCATTTAATTTTTTTGCGAAAATTAACCGTTTCTATCGGAATGTCGAACAAAGCCCTCTAGCGACGACATGTGAAACTAACAAAACTTCAAATATTATAACATTTGTAGCTCAAGAATAGCTCATTTCAACGCGGCCAGGTTTGTTAAAATCGGCTTAGCCGTTTCGAAGGTACAGGGGGTTATTTAAGGAAACCTTCCAAAACCCCCCACCACTTTATTTTTAGACATACGTCAAAAAGTGCCAAACAAAAAAAGTTTAGATTATCGTCAACTTTAAAGATAAGTTATTTATTTATTAGGTTAATATAGTAGAATTCACAGAAACATCACTCTCTTAGATTCAAGATAGCAGTTACGCCCCCTAGCGGCCATTTCAGAAACTTGAAAATATTTTCCAGGTTTTTGTATTGGCCGTATTAGTAATAACTTTCTTTTGCGCAAGCCTCTACGATGGATAGTTTCCCAGATACAGTACCTTGCATTCTTAGTTGGCCACCCTGTACAATGTAGCCATCCCCCTAATCCCTAGCAACCTCAACTTTAAAATTTCAAATGAAACTACCCCACTTGCGACACATTATTTTAAAGCCCTTTTCATTGTGAATACAGTGATGTACCGTTTTTGGAAATTTAACAGAATTATTGGTGAAAAACGAGAAGTTCACAGACCAACGACTCGTAGTAATTTATACACAAATTCTCTGTTTTTATGTACACGCGACCGCATCATCTATTCTTAATGATGTGTCAATCAGTTTACAAAAAATTACATATAAAAAAGCTTCAGTAAATAATAAACAAGATTTGTTTAATGTATTGCTCAAAATGACCACCGTTAACTTGCATACAATAATAAAATCTGTTTTCAAATTCTGTTCGAACATTATTCAAGACATACGCTGTTATTAATCGGCAATTCTTTGATGTAGCACTTCTAGCGTTTCAGACTGCGTGGCGTGCACTCGTGAATTTAAATGGCCCCACAGGAAAAAATCCAATGGGGATAGATCTGGAGATCTTGGTGGTCATTCGACGGTACCTCTTCTACTAATCCAATGCTTCGGCAAATGTTCATCCAAAAATTGCCGCACATTCAACAATGTGCATTAGTCGGAGAAACATGTATTGTAGAGAAGGTTTCGGTTCACGTAGTTCAATAAGGTATTCGCAAAATTGGTTATGGCGATCAGTCATCTTCATGTAACTCTTGAACCAGCATTATCTTAAATGTATGAAACTTATATTTTTTCAAAGCTCGATGAACACTGGAACTGGATACTCCAAAATCTTGAGACAACATTTTAATCAACCGCTTATTGTCCATCTGTACGTGGCCCACTGCTTCATTTCGAACTGGGGGAACTACTTCACGTTTCTTGTTTAAAACCGTGGCGCAATTTATCCCCGGATGACGAAGTGGTACAACGTCAGTTGATTCACCGAAAAATATATCCAATAGGTGGACCAATCGAAGAAAAAAATCAAGAAGAAAAAGAGGAACCGATATGCCAATATACCGGATTAGCAGAATTCTAAAAAAAAACCATATAAAACAATGTTTAATACGCACGTAAAGATCGGAGCCAAATTGAATAACCCAAAAACCAAAATCAATGCAGGAGATTAAGGAATACGAAATTCCATGTGGAGTGTGACGAACGTACATACATCAAACAAACAGACGCATCAATGCTAAGCAGGAAGAACATTGATTATCAGTAAGGAAAAATAATACCACAGCCTCATCTTTAGCACATGTTCAATCGACATCACACAATATCAATTTCGATAAGACCAGAAAGATAGCATCAACAGAACGTTTAACCAAGCAGCCTTAATATGGTACATGAGTGTTTGCCAAAACGTTTGCAGGCGGGCGGGCGTGCGTGAGTGCGTGCGTGCGTGCGTGTGTGTGTAGGTGTACAAATACATATACAAAACAGTTGTTAAACGATGTTTCGGAAAAATACCACTTGCAATTTGTAGGTTCCCTGCAACAGTTTGGATCGGCTTCGTGTTACTCGAATCGAGCTGATGTCCGGCTGTCCGGTGTCCTGTTTATATCTGGTATTGTATACTTTCACCACTTTCACTACTCGCCAAACATAGTCACATAAGGAAACCCTCACCTTCGCAAGAATTACCTGCACCACAAGAAGAACAGCGAACACACCAAGCGGTTAGAGATAAACTTAAGATAACAAATGGAACTTTTCCGCTCCTTTAAGGTGTGTAATCCTCACTACAATCACGTTTGTGATATTGGTGACCTTTGAAATTGTTGGTATATTCTAAGTTGTTTCAACATTTTCGACATAAAAATTATCTACTGCTGGACTAAGAACCGCCAATTTCCGTACATCCTCGTACATTTAGTTTTTTGTTAGTTTGGCGTAGTTTTCATTCCTGGCATAGGTTGCTTTTTGGTTAGGAGTGTTTTTATCTGGATATTATTTTGTGAGGGGAGTGTCATCCTATGGGTAAATTTTAAGGGTTCCCTGTATATAAGTTGGTTTTGTTCAATTTTTTTTGTAATTTCGAGTTAAAGGAGTGTAAATTTTTGCGAGTTTTTATTTGGTCACCTTTGTTTTTGGGTTTGGAGATATTTATGAATGGAAATTTTTATTAGTAGAATCACGTTTCATTCACAGGCGACAAAGAGTATTGTTAGATTAGTTTTTGTTAGAATAAATGTTTTCGTTATTTTTTATATTAGTGTATTTGTAAATAGGGATAGTTTTGTTTAAATAAATGCTTTCGTATTTTAATTTGGTTAAATCAAGTTGAAATTGCGTTATATAAAAGATTTAATGAATAACGTATTCGGATATTACATTGTAAGGTACATCTTTTGTAAAAGTTCTATTTAGCCGCCAGATAGGCACTGTTCTCATTGATAAGAGTTTAAATATCCAATTTCTCAGATAAGATTTCGAGTAGAAACAGGCTTGCTGCCAAAGCAACCTTTCCGTTGATTTTCGAGTTAGAATTCTGGTACGTGCGGGGTGGTATATTTAAGTTTTTTGGGCAAATTAGAGTGGTGGTGGTTGAAAAACCAATTTGGAGATAATGAACAGTTATAGTCAGTCTAGTTGGGTATGTAGTATTAGACTCCACGTGTTGTTTGTTTGCGGTCAGCGTAATATCCCCAAGGGGGTAGTTAAGTGGAGGTTGGAAGGAGTTACGCACACTTGGGGGTTGTATCGAGTTGTCGTGGAGAAAATGATCTCCGTTTCCAATAACAGGGATAGTACATTGGCTCACCACACCCTTAGTTATTCTTTTGGTTATATATGGTTTGTCGTAGTGACATATTTGGAAGTGGTTTTCGTGTTTTTATGAAGTGATTAGCCTTGTTCTATGGACCTGCTGTTTCGCAATTTGTTATTTTTGCGGATTAAAGTAACAAGTTTCCTTTTAAAACGGTAACTTTTGGCTATATTGTCGACGGCAATAAACTGAAAACTGCTGTAAATAAAAGCTTTTCGTTTTTAGTTATTTTAAAATTAATAAATGATAGTTCAAGTGTTGACGACTTCGTGTAAATGGCTCAGCGCATAACAAATAATTATCGCTGTAAATAAAGAAAGCTTTTGGTTTAAGTGTAACCATAATATTCTTCAAGGACTTTGTAAACAGTCGTATTCATCCTCTACAATTTATTGTTTATATCCTAATTTTTTTTTGTTGTGCAAATTCGGTGAATCGAAAGTTTATATTACTGATATATTATTTCTGTTGTATTTAAGGAAAGGTATTTGTTTATAGTACATGGTAACTGACCTTAAATGGCCTTGTAAGCGCAGAGTGAAATTTTATTCTAGATTTCTTGTTTTGGAATTGCAAAATTTGGTGTTTTTTTATCAAAATTTGAGATGCAAATGTCATAATATACGACCATTGTTAGTGTTTATAACTGTTCTATTGATAGATATTAATCTATTGTGATTCGTCCTCTGTGCTACAATTTTGACGTAAAGTAATAAGCTAAACGAATAGAAACCTTTTGATACATATTTAAGATTGGTAGTAACTGACTTCATTTGATGAAAGTTATTTAAGTTTTTTTAAGTAATTAATTAAGGGTAAATTTTTGAGGAATGAGATTCATTATGGTTTGACGTAATGCAGTTAGACATTCTAGTGCCTGATCTGCCGAACAGGTAAGCGAATATAATTGTTTGTAATGGCAGCTAGGTAATTTTAATTTGGAATTTGATACATTTGATAAATTTTAGGATTTCATAGATTCTTGATTGCGTTTGTGGCGAGTTATATTTTTCGTTTTAATTGAATAATTAAATTGTCATATTTCCAGTTAGTCTTGGATTGTTTGAGCTAATAATTTTTGACGTAGATTTATCGAAATATTTAATGAGTTTTAGATTTTATTTCGCATTTTGCGGCTTTTATATTTAAAGTTTAGGATTTTATTGAAGTTTAGGTGAACCTAGCGTTAATATTTTTGTCGTAGACTTTGTAGAAGTAGTAGAATTTTGAGTGAACCTTTTGGTTTCGTGTTAAGCCAATATAACATCAGTTCATGACGTTTTCCCGCTATAAATTATTTTAACAGGTGGCACCTTTTTGACTTTATCTACCGATTTTGACGATTTTTGGAGTTGTAACAAAGTGCCTTTTACGATCTTTAAGTAAGAACCCCGCCCACATCACCGAGCTATGCCGTGGCACACATTGCCTTTACGGGCTGGATGCTCTAGTGAGTATTTAGCCTGTAACAACCATCGGGTTGCTCATAAAGGGAGGGGGCACGTTTTAAATGTAAAATATCTTTCGGTCAGAATTTAACCAAATTTTGATATGTTCTAGAACTTGACCAATTGATAAAATGTCTTCATTACCCGAAAGCTCAAAGCTCAACAATTTTTGATATACAGGGTCTGCAATACCACTATTTGATACCTTCAATATATCATAAAATGGACATTTTTGCCAATATTAACGCAAAACTTAGTGGAATGTTATTTTTTTGTGTTACTGGTTACAACCTTTTCTTTACTTTCATTATTTTTGTACATACACCTGATATACAGGGTGAGACCAAATATATGTATCTGAAAAGAATTATACGCTGGTATTGTTTTGATATTTTGGTGAATGGAAGTTATCACATATATATGTCCATTTAAATTATTATTGCAAGTTAAGTCCCCTAGACGTCCGTTATACAGAGTGTTTCATTTCTTTAATAGATTTAATTGAGTATTATTATACTTCCTAGTTAATTTTCTGATAACTTAATTGAAATGTCTATATTAAAATAAACTATTTGCTAACTGTATATACCTACATAATAGTCACGATGTGTTTATACTGATACTGGGTGTCCAAGTACAAAGGACCAAAGCGATATCTTAAACTTCATATAGGTACGGAAAAACCGTTAACATAAAAAATCCCTTCCAATTGGATGTCGTTGCGAAATTCAAAGCTTTTGGAGATTGACAGATAGAAAGGTTATATGTGCTTCATTTATTATGCTCACTATTTTCTAATAAAATTCTCAGTAGATTATTTTGATAAAGAAGGCGCTTGTCGAAGTTCATCTTTATTTTTCAAAACTAAGAAAAGAAAATTCTTTAAAATACTAGTGTCTTCACTGTTCACACCATCGACAGACCGGTTTCGCAGGTCTACCTCCATCATCACTACCGCTTTGTACAGCCATTGGAAATAAGAAATGTCTATGTAGAAACGTTAATGAACGTATTTTAATATATTAAAAATATCTAAGCTTAATAAGATATCAGTTAACTGAACTGATGAGGCAGAAAACAGTAAATAATTTTTGGTCTTGATATAACCATTGTCATAGAAATCAAAAAGTTGCATAGTCAAACGTTAAATGTCTATCACCTCCACATTATTTGCATTTAGTATATGATTTAAAACAATTGTAGAAGGACATTTGATTAGCTCTTGATACCTAGCGTATCCTAAAAACCATAGTACAGCTGCCACATGAGAACAAGTACCTAAAATTATGGCACCAGTCTTGCAGGTGCAGTAAGTACCTAATTTTGGGTTAGGTACTTCTTCCTCATTATTCGGCACAAATGCAATCCACAACTGGTAACGAGTAGCATTTCTGAGGCGAGAATATATCCTTACCCGTATAAAACCGGGTTCGTAGTTTTCATCAAATTGATACTGAACCTGGCGGTCCTCTATTTCATTGTCCTGTATATAAGAAGGAGCTAGCTTTAATTGAAAAATACCTACAGTTAACTCTTTAAGATAGTAATGTGACAAACGTGGAAATGAGGGAACGATAATTTGATTTACATCAACCCATCTGCCCCTTCTAGCGCGTAAGTTTTCTTCCTCAACCCTGGATTGAACAACATTTGGCTCTTGAACTTTTTGAAGAATATTTTCAGCTAGCTCAATAGTAGCATCTTGCATTAAAATGGGTGGAAAAAATTTATTTATAATTGCTCCAGCAATTTTAAGAAAATCAGCAATATTACAAATGTGGGATGTTTTTATCTTAAAGCTAAAAAATTAAAAAATTGATTTTAAGTGCCCATTGCGTGCTTCTACGATCCACCTGGTTTTCGTAACGAGACGACTATCTTCTCTGGATAACTGTAGCTGCCCTTTGGGCAAAAAGGCTGGCATTTTAAAATTAATATCTAATCTATTTAAAGCTGGAACAGCATCCAAGTACCCGCGGTCGAGAATGAAAATATCTCCTTCATTAAACCATTCACGCATTCCATTCACATCTCTATTAAATTCACTTATAAGTATGTTAGCATCGTTGTTTTCAGAATTTGAGAAATATGGCCCTTGAATGTCTAGAATAAATCCGCTCGGGGCAACAAGCAGAGATGGCTTGACAAGATGTTTACCCTTATAAGTACAGTAGGACTGTCGCAACACTTTAAAACAAGAAATTTTCTCTATTTCTAGATAAGTACAGCTATTATACACTATAACTTGAGGCCGATCCAGGTTTTGATTATATAGACGATTTGCAAAAGGAGTTACATGATTTTCGATGTAGCTGTAAATCCAATATTTTGTGGTACAAATCTTGCAGAAAGAGATTGTCTAACTAAAGATATAGCTAAACTGGCTTGTTGTCTTGTGGAATAATTAAAAATAACCGCTAAAAAACTATCACTAAGACCTTGTCGTAACTTGCACAGGAATGCTAAGAGATCTTTTTTACTTACACATCTCAAAGAATTTCCTATTCTAACGGGGTCACAAAAGTTGAAAAGATTATTAAATTGATCTTTGGTTATAGGAGAAACTACTTTAAATTGAGAATCTGTGAAGTCATTTTCGTCTTCGTAAGCCGTGTGGTAGCTTTTTTTCCTTACGTAATGCTTGTAAAAAAATATAAATCTCATTACCTGCAAATAATGGCCGATTTACATATCGTAACCCAGGGAGCAGAAAATCAAACAGATTACCATTCTCACCCAAATGAATATTACAGCAGTACGTATTTTCTCTCAACAAAAATATTAATTCTACATTTCATGGATATTTTATGTATATCATTCCCATCGTTACAAATGCAGCATAAGTGAGTTGACCTTTGTAGCACATTTAATCGCAAACAATTTGGGTTATTGTCTATTGCTTGAATTTCCCTTACAATACAAATATTGCGGACATTGCAGATTCGAGTTTCTTCTATTATGACCCGCTCTGGTAGATTTGCTTCGCGGCTACGACGTGCAATCACAATTTCCTGCTTTCTTACTTTTACCTCACCACTTATTTTCACCATAACCCTAGGAACTAAAGCATTTCCACAAGCAAAACATGGAATTCGATTCATTTTTCACATAAACTCTTCAACGATTTTAATTCAAAAAGTAGATTTGCCGCTAAGCATCAACAATATCACTTAATTAGTGGATTAATTTTTGACGTTTCATAGCCACCTACTAGTGTTGGGTAAGATCCATTTATTTAGGATCTAGATACAGATCCAAATACATTTTTAAAAACTGATCTAGATAAAAATCCAAGATCCGTACGTAAAAATGGATCTAGATAAAGATCAAAGATCCTTGAAATGGGATCTAGATCTTTTATAAAGATCCGACATTCCTAAAATTGTTTCGAGATTTTTCTAATTATTAATATTATCTTTAATTGCTAGTATTGCTACTGATGAGTAGTACTCCCATTCCCATGATCATTTTTCATGTAATACAAATATTAGTCCGTAAGGTTAAATTATTAAGAAAAATAATATACAAATATAATTTTTATAGGTTTTTATTGAAAACTGACATTAATTATTTAACGCACTACAAATTACAAAATTAGTATTAGGTACACATTTACACTTGCAAGTTGCAATGTTAATTGTTAATTTAACTTAACACATAGTTGTTATACAATTATAAGGATAAGGACATTTATCTAAATTATTATAAGTATACATTACATAATTACATTTTATTATCTAATTTTATTTTATTTTGTTTTAAAATTAATAGCATCTCAAATATATCATCACCTAATCTATTCCTACGAGGAGTTAAAATTAGTCCACCCATACTAAATATCCTTTCAACGGGGCAGATGAAGGAAGTATAGAATTATATTTTAAAAGATTTCTTTTATAGCAGGGTACATATTTAATTGCTCATAGTTAGTGCTTGTGTCTTTAAAATAATTTGTGCATTCTGAATCAAATGTTGTTTGCGATTGAGTATTTATTTTAAAAAAATCAAAGAATTCGTCCGTGGCAGAGGATTTTTTTTCAGTAAGTGTGAACTGAATTTCTGATTCTGAATTATTAAGATTTTCTTGAAATCCGGAATTGTTAAGTTCACACAATAATTGCGTTTGACAGAATGCTGTTTCATTTTTAAAGGGGTAATTTTAACCACCATAATTTAAACTTTGGGTTAGAAATTGTGGATAACAGGTATGGTCGACTACTAGAATTTTTAATATCCATTATATTAGAGAAACGTCTTGTAAAGCTGTTCAATAAACATTCTCTTAATTTAAAACAAAATGTCAGTTTTGTCATTGCTTCTAAGCTAGCTTTAATTTTGAAAAGTGTTGGCAAAACAGTACCTAACTGACAAGTTTTTTCATCTTGTAAAATATCTATTGCAACGGCTATAGGTTTTGTAACAGAAATATATTCGTTTAAAAACACAAAATCTGATAGTTGGAACACGTCTAATTTTAATAACTTACAAACATCACTTAATTTTGCTTCAATATTAATTAGTTTAACACATGCGTCATACATGGAATTCCAACGAGTAGGACAAGGAACTTTCAATTTGACACCGCAAACGTTTTCTAACTGATCAGACGCCTTAGTTGACCTACTCACTAAATTCCATAAAGAATAAGCTTTACCAAAAACAGTATCGTACATTTTTTATACCTTATGTTTTCAAATGCTTTAGCTGCATCTATCGTAATTGCAAGGCTGAGTGTATGCGAACAACACTTAAAATGTTCGGGCAAAAGCACATAAGTACTGTCAGTATCAAAAGCAGGTAATGATTCAACATCTATATCATTTTGATTTTGCAACTCTGTTAATTCGCTATCGCTGCTCTTATTACATATAGAAGCAGTAAATACGTTAAAAGGTTTATTAAAGTTGCTTGCGTTATCTGTTACCGTTCCTGAAATTTTACCGAGATTTAATTTGTATTCGTTATGAATTTCACTTATTAATTCCGCAATTCTGTCAAATGTGTGTGCAAATTTAAATCGCCTACAGCTTAATGCAAAAGATTTACGTTGGAAGCTATTACTATCGATAAAGTGTGCAGTCATACCAAGATAACTTTTGTTATTGGTGCTCCAAACATCTGCAGTTGTACAGACGTATTTGGTTTTATTTAATTCTTCTATTACAGCACCAATAACTGCTGGTTTCTCTTCTTCTAATTTACTCTTGAACGTTTTTTGGTCACAAGGTTTTTTGCCAGAAAGTCCTTCTACTAGCCTAATAAATGCGGGTTTTTCGACTGTACAAATAAGCCTCATCTCTTCAATTATGTAATCTAAGACGAGTTTGTTAACCGAGTTCTTTGTGGTAGAACTGGTAGATCGTTGAAAAATGTTAGTCTTGTTGAAATTCTTCATTGATAAAATTTCGATTTTACTTTTTTTTGTTGTCTTTTCTGCATCGAATTTGCTAAATGTTACTGGATGCTTTCTCTAGAAAAAAAGGAGAAAGTGTATGTTAATTTATAAAATTCAGATTGAAGTCACTTCAAGTTTCAGTCAAAATTTAGATATCACCAATTTTGAAAGCGACCGAATCCCATCTTTTTGTGAATACAGGTATCATAAACATTTAAAAAAGTTTTTTGATGCATTAGGGACTTTAAGAAATAAATCTCACCTTTTGTAAACGTTCTTTTACACGAGAAACTAAGTATTTTGCAACAAAAATACTTTACGTAATTCATATAGAATTTAATAAGAAAAATTAAGTCTACAAATCACGTTTTGATATATCAGATGATGTATTTCGTAAGAATCCAATAAATGATACTAAAATTCTGCCAAAACTATATTAATACATACCTTCATATGCCGAATAAAATTTCACATGACCTTGTATTTGTGCGGGACAATTTAGACACTGAGTCACTATCTTGTTGTCACATTTTGATAAAATTTTATAAAATTTACCGCTTAAGATTGGCGGAACTTCCATTAATTCAGCTTCGTCACTCATTGTTGATCTAACTAACAATTAACAAATGTGCTTTACTTAAAGTCGTATTCTTAAGAACTGAAGACAAGATTGTTGTTTTTCTATACCTCCTTTTGTTCGATTAAATTAGCAACAGGGAATTCCAGTTCCACTTAACTTAAGTACCTACTTTAATGGATGGATGACCCCATTGTCATTACTCATTAAGTCATTAGATTAGCACTTAGCTGTCATTACCTGCCTTTGTAGCTTTGGGAAACAAAAACAACCGACGGAAATGTTAACAAAGGAAATGAATAGTTCTATTATTGGTTATTTCGGAATTTAACATGCCTCAGGCAGTAGGTAATTGTGTAAATGTATCTCTGTGGGGTACGGATGTAACGGTCGTAACGGAGCATAATGTATTTTTTAAATATAAAGCCAGTTAAAAATTTCACAAACTACCCTTAAAATACATTTTAAAATATTCTAATGGATCTTTGGATTCAAGTACTAAAGATCTGTTAAAATGTGATCTAGATCCAGATACTAGATCCTAGCAGAGCAAAGTATCTAGATCCAGATCATCGATCCGTTTAGTGGATCTAGATCACTTTGATCTAGATCCTACCCAACACTGCCACCTACAATATTGTTGTTATTTTATAAGTTTGGGAATAGAAAAACATAATAATTGTAGTATGAAAAACGGAAAGAAATGCAAAATCAGAAAAAAATCTAGTTGTACGAATAAAAGCAGAACAAAACGCGCAATACCATATTACGGTTTTGGTTTAAACGAATAAGTAAATACTAAATATAACTTTATTAGAAAATAGTGAGCATAATAAATGAAGCACATCTAACCTTTCTATCTGTCAATCTCCAAAAGCCTTGTATTTCGCAACGACATCCAATTGCAAGGGATTTTTTTCTGTTAACGGTTTTTTCCGTACCTATATGAAGTTTAAGATATCGCTTTGGTCCTTTGTACTTGGACACCCAGTATCAGTATAAACACATCGTGACTATTATGTAGGTATATACAGTTAGAAAATAGTTTATTTTAATATAGACATTTCAATTAAGTTATCAGAAAATTAACTAGGAAGTATAATAATACTCAATTAAATCTATTAAAGAAATGAAACACTCTGTATAACGGACGTCTAGGGACTTAACTTGCAATAATAATTTAACTGGACATATATATGTGTTAACTTCCATTCACCAAAATATCAAAACAATACCACCGTATAATTCTTTTCAGATACATATATTTGGTCTCACCCTGTATATCAGGTGTATGTACAAAAATAATGAAAGTAAAGAAAAGGTTGTAACCAGTAGCACAAAAAAATAACATTCCACTAAGTTTTGCGTTAATATTGGCAAAAATGTCCATTTTATGATACATTTAAAGTATCAAATTTTTTATTGCAGACCCTGTATATCAAACATTGTTGAGCTTTGAGCTTTCAGGCAATAAAGACATTTGATCAATTTGTCAAGTTCTAGAACATATCAAAATTTGGTTAAATTCTGACCGAAAGGTATTTTACATTTAAAACGTGCCCCCTCCTTTATTATTCCATTGAAAATAAGCAGTAGTAAGACAGTTCTAAAGGAGGAATGTTATATCTTTAGAGAAACGTAATTAATATTTTTAATGGTTTATTTTAAAGGAACAGTGAAACAACGTCGAAGCTAGCCATAGTATCACATTCTCGCATATCAAAATTACATTTTTTCATCTTTGATAAATTTGTTTTAACACCTTAAATAATGCTAAACGATTATACTACTACTGAGGACGATAACTGTAAGTGTTATCGAAATACATAGAATTATATAAAACCCAAAAGTTTAGTATTTTAATGACGAATAAAGTAATTTTCACAATTTGATCTAAATTCATAATAAAAATTTACCTTAACAGGAATCCTCTAGACATTTCTCTAAAACTCAATTCTCTTGGTGCATTACGAACTGTCGATAAAATTAATTTTATGCATCTGTGCAAAGAAAAGTATATACCATTAATTGAGACAATTCGAAAATCATTGATGTAATTTAAAAGAAACAGTTTTTAAGTAAAAACGTTTTTTTCTTAACATCAATTCCGTATTTCAATATAATAACCAACTTATACTGTGTAATGGATGTGTCTTGATACTTATAAATGCTTAATATTTACTTGAAAGGCATACAAAATATTTTGCTTTCATGTGTGTAGCAAGAAATAACATGTAAAAGAAAAATGTCTTGGTCTAATTCTTCAAAACTTTCGCGTCGTATTCAAGATATTAACAAAATGTAAATATTTAATGTTCATCTAATGGAAAATAAAGCATCAAGAGATTTGTAAACTCAAAATGTATATTAGCAACTGCGAAACTGAAAACCATCTGTTACAAAAACGTAATACAAATGATTTTATTATTTAACAGCAAAAACTGAGAGGCTGAACATTTTAAAATATAATAGTAATACTTGTACAAACTTGGAAGACACAGTTTATAAAGTTGACAGATATTTTATTACAAAATCCTTTAATTGTAAAAATGTGTGTAGAAAATGTTCAAGTTTAACTTACATGTTTAGGCCAGTTATATAAGTATGGTTTAAACCTGACAATAGTTAACTGATGAATTTATGGAGTATAATTGCTTTGTTTTTGAATTGTAACAAATCAAACTTCTTAAATCTGTGAGTTAAGAATAAACCAAACGTACACAGTACACAGATCACGTTTTAGCTATTTAATTGATAATTACCAAACGCTATCCATTTTATTATAAGGAATTGTATTTAAACAAACATGAAATATTTGGCGATATCTAAGTTATGCTCATTTTCTAAGCCTTTTTTATGTAATTAAGTCTAAATATACAAATTATCTCTACTCTGTTCAGGCACCACTTCATTACTTAACTAAATGGTTACATACGTCAATTGCTATATATTAATGACCTCGTAAATGCAAAATTGCAGTTTAAATCGAATTTTATCTACAACTACTAACCAAGTTTGAGATATCCATTAATTTATTCTTTTAGTAAAGCGTCTCTCTTGATTGCATGCATAAATTTCAAAATAATTTACAGACTAAAATGCTTTATAATTAAGTTGATGTTTAATTTACCTTACTTCATCCATGAAGATTGGATTGTTGCAAAAGTCTTACCTGAAACCAACAAAAGCAATTAGTAAAAAATATTAAGGTATTTTAATTTTGATTTTATTTCAAACACTCAAAACCGTAAAAGTTTTCTCGATACGTAACCATCCATTAAATACGATGTCCAACAAGTGAATCACGTCGACTGCTGATGATAATAGTTTAGCTATTAAAACTAAAGCAACAATTACGCATAAACCAAATCGTTTTTCAAATAATAATAATAATAATGGAGTACAACCTGAATGGTAGCCTCGGCAAAGAGACGCTGTCTGAGGGGCGCCAGGGCACTTTGGAGCCACCGCTAAGTGCGACAGCTGGCGAATCGGTGGTGCTAGGTTGCTGAAGAGGCTGGTACCTACCGGGCAACCCGAAGAAACACCAGCCGAAACCGATAATGGCACTGAAGTAGTAACCGCTGGAAATGTTTTCAACGTCAAAATGTTGAGACTACGGAGGCGGGACAACAGAGAAAAGTGCAAGAGTTGGACAAACTAAAAAATAAGTTGCTTTAGAATATCTGAGCTAGAGACACTAAGCGCATAGGATACGCACAAGGACTCCATGGACAATTTATACAAAATACCCAGAATGGCAGGACCTAACAAAACAGGGAATAGCTGACCAATTAAGAGTAATAATTAGAAGTAAGAAACAAGAACAGAAATAAGTGAGGAGACCCCTGAAGAAGAACAACAGTACAATAACCGAGATCAAGTGGACACTACTACCCAGATAAGTATGTCAAATAACGATCAATAGAATAGTGCTAGACCAGAAAACACAAGCGAAGAAGAGAGAGCAAAGCGAGCATTCGTAATAGAACAAAACAAATTATCATGGAACAGTAGATTGAGGATGAATTCGAAAAATTCGTAACAGAATATTATTTTATAAACTCCATATACAGACATATAATGCCTAACTAAAATTTAATAGAACAACAAGATGAGTAATTACCTTCATGAATACTATCATAGAGAGAAAACTTACGAAGGATACACAACTACAAGTCATACATGCAATAATATACTGTGGCACAGTAGCGACAATCAGACTACGCAACCAGAAGTTGATAGTGTCTGAAAACAATAGCAATAGCAATAGTATAAAGTACACCCCCAAATAATAACTTTTATGAAAGGAATTACGATGAAATGGAGCACAGTTATTCTATTAAGAACATCTGACAAAAGCATAAGTACCGAACAAATAAAGATAAGGGAAGGTATTTATCAAGGAGACTAGCTAAGCCCTTTATGGTTCTACCTCGCCATGAACCCCTTATCACATGCAATAAAATCAAGGTCATACGGATATAAGATTAAAACAGAGGAGAGAACGCAGCTGATAAACTCCAAGACAGTAAAAATATATTTTAGATATAATACAGACTTTCAGTGACGACATCAATATGACCCGGGGAACAAAAAAGCGTAAAATCTTAGAAATATATGAAGGAAAATATAAGAAAAGGCTAGAATATCCATTGGAAAGTGGGGAAATAATAGAGGGTGTAGGAAAAGCGACACATACAAGTATTTAGGTATCATCCAAAATACCAGCATAGCACACAGAAATAAAGACCAACATAAGAAAGGAATATATGCAACGGCTTGAAATCATCTTATAGAGACACTTACATAGCAGACATAAAACAAAGGCCGTTAATACGTTTGCCGTACCTGTTATCACATATACATTTGGAACAATACACTGGAACAGCACCAAGCTAGAAGAAATAAATCTAAACACATTAATAACTTTAACAACATACAGAGCTCACATCCAAACCCTGCTATGGAACTACTGTATCTACCTAGGAAAAAAGAAGGCGGATGGCTAATTGACGCACATAATATGCATAGTAAACAATACGTTTATAGTAAAGAATGTAGTAGCGAAATACACAGAGCAATAATAAGCCAAGACAACCAACACACCTCACTGAACCCCTCACACAGAAATAAACAAATAACAACTATCAGAGATTCTGAGCGAGAAAACGTATGGCAATAGAAACAAATCCATGTAGTATAACACAACCACATGCACCAACAATATGTTGACAAAGAAAGATAAAACGAATGGTTACAAAACGTAGAGCTATTTATAGAAACAGAAGGGTATATGCAGGCTATTCAGAACTGAATTATAACAACCAAAAATTACAGAGAATACATAATCACAGACAGTGTAATAGTGGGCGATCAATGTAACAAACGAAAGAGTGGGAGAGAGATCACAGAACATATACTAAGTGAATGCTGTTCTACAGCCGTCACAGAATATACTACGAGACATAATAAAGTGGCTAAAATTATGCACCAAGCATTAGCCTTAAAGTGTGAATTAACGATAGAATCAGTACCATTGGGATAACACTATTGTAACCGGCAAGCAAATAGTTCACAACATACCGAACATCATACTTATAAACAAACAGTAACGGATTCCAGATCTCATAGATATATCTGTCTCAGCAGATCATAACTGTCAAAAAACACACCTGGAAAAGCAAGAAAAGTACTCAGAACTAGCAACCCAGGTCAAGCAAATGTGGAAACCAAAAGAAGTTGCAGTAGTGCCAATTGTTACAATAGTAAATGGATTAATACACCAAGAGTTAGCAAAACACACACACATATATATATATATATATATATATATATATATATATATATATATATATATATATATATATATATATATAATAGCTTACAAAACCTTAACTAAACGGTTGTCTTTCAATTTGATTTCTAATGTGGTAAGAAAATTATAAACAAAAGATCTTTATTAATTTCTAACCATTCGAAATTCATGAAGTTTTAAAAATTATTATCATTACATAGCGTAGTCACATTCTTGTTTAAGTTAAAATCATGTGGGGATTCTATTGTATGAGAAGGAAGCAAAGGTAGATTTTCATTATCAATGCTATTGTTTCTACTAAACCTGCACAGTTCCTTACTCCTTTCCAGAATACTACGGTTCTTCATCCCTATGTAGGTGACCTCCCTTATTGAAATGTAACTTATACACCCCTGTTCATGGAAAACAGGAACCAAAGCTAGATACTAATAATTCATGCAAAGGACGTTGGATACCCTTTTTGAAATTTCCCCTGAATAAGGAATTGAACCTATGAATTTCTTTCCCTTTTGAAAAGCAGTGAGGGCAGTGTGTGAAATTTACGTTGTGTCTTATCACACCGTATCGTGAAGAAACGAAGTTTTGTAAATTTATATCCCACCTGGTATTTTTCTGCAGCTAGATCGTTTCAATACTGCATATTACCATATATGTTACTAGCTCTAGTGCCGTTCAGGATAGTTTGAATAGCGTTTTAATAGAAATAACTTCAGTTATTTAGTGTTTTATAATATAAAACAGGAGTACATATCCAGCACCATTGTTATTCTGTTGACATAGGTCATCAATTTAAGTTATTACATTGAAATTGTTCAGTTTCAATCTCAATTTTCATTTTGAAATAATTGTGCGTAAAGGTAGGTCATATTTTATACACAGGGTGTCGCAAAAGTATAGGGACACAGATCAACCACAGTTTTTTAGGTCAAATGGGATCGATTAAACCAAATATGCCTTAGTACAAATGCTTCCTGAATAAGTTACAGCTCCTTAAGATGATAAAAAATAACCTCTTTCGACAACAATGGATTGGACGTAGGCCACCGCGAAGTCCAGATCTCAATCCGTTAGATTTTTTCTTATGGGGTCATATGAAATCCATTATTTATAAAGAATTAAACGGTAATAGAATGGAATGGTCAAGAAAAATTCGAGATGTTGGAAATGAGATTAGAAATAACGCTCAGTATTCCTTCCGTGTTAGACAAAATTTAGCTAAACGTTGTCAAAAGTGCATTGAAGCTAATGGGGTCCATTTTGATAATTTTTGTAAATAGCCAATAAAATCTAATATCTGCTTAATTCAATTCAATTTTTATTAGAAAGTGCATTAATAGTACTGTAACAAGTGGTAACTTGATACAATCGTATTTCCTGAAAAGCTTTAAATTGATGCATTAAACCGTTTAGGTGCGTTTTTCTTGAAAACAATGAGTTCGTGCGTACGCACGTACGTGCGTGCGTGTGTGTGCGCGCGTGCGTGTGTGTCTGGATGCAAATCAGTGTCCACGAACTCCAGAACGAAAATACCTACGTACTCAAAATTTTGTATTCAAGCTTGTATTCGTTTTGCTTAGAACTGATTAGATTTTGGGAGAAATCCAGCGTCGGAGAGGTGGGGTTTATTAGGGGAAGTTTTTCGTTTTTATCAAATATTTCTAAAGCAGCTGCATATTTCAAAGATATAAAAATACCTAGATATAGGCCTTAAACATGTCGATTAATTATGGTCTATGAAATCTTTTGATAAGACGCGTAATTTAGCGGCAAAAAAATTCCTAATGTAGAATATAAGTGTTAGTTCATTTTCATTATCTGAATAACGATTAATTTTATAAGAAAAGAATATGCTGAAACTGTGTTATCGATATTTTTATAAAAGCGGGCGACTTTGAATTTTTTTTACGTTAAGATGTATTTATGTCTATGAATCTCTATCTGGCATAAAGCTTTAAACGTCATTCTGACATAGATTATTGTTTTTGTTTTTACAATGTTGCCTGTTTGCGTTATGAACGTTTAAAATTGAGGTTGCATAGTTATCCTAAAAATTGAAATTAAAATTATTTCATCTCTTTTAATATAAGTTAGTATTTAGATGTCTATAAATCTTTGTCTGTGATGAAGTTTTAAATGTCTGTTTCATTAGATAGATTATTGTTTTTGCGTTTGCAATGTTGCCTATTTTGTAATGAACTTATTATAAAAGAGGTTGCATAATTATCCCTAAAAAAATGATATTAAAATTCTTTCATTTCTTTTCACCTCCATTTTGTAGGTTGGAAAGTCGTGTGGTATTCCATGCCAGATATTTTTTTTAAGTTTATATATTATATATATATATATATATATATATATATATATATATATATATTTAAATAAATTTTTCTTTAAAACTTGGTAAATAAACGTAAAAATTAATTTTACGTTTATTTACACAAGTTTTAAAGAAAAATGTCTTATTTAAACATGAATACTTGTGGAAATCTAAATAGAAATATATATATATATATATATATATATATATATATATATATATATATATATATATATATATATATATATATATTAATCTCGAGCTGACATCAAGTTTCAAACGTCATTTTGAAATTGATATTTTTTTTGTTTTTACAATGTTGCCTGTTTTCGTTATGAACGTATAAATAAGAGGTTGCATATTTAACTAAAAAAATTATAATTAAAATTATTTCATTTCTTTTAATTATTTAATTTAGCATGTAGATATCTATTAACCTCTGTCAAACATGAGGTTTTAACCGTCCGTTTGACCTAGATTATTGTTTTTGTTTTTATAGTGTTGCATATTCTCGTAATTAACTTATAAAAAAGTTTGCATAATTATCCTAAAAAATTTTAATAAAATTATTTCATTTCTTTTAATGTCCATTTTGTAGATTGGATGGTCATGTAGTGACCAGATATTTTTTTCTCAGCAACAGGGAAAACGTAGACTATAAGCAATAATTATTAGACACTGAGTAAGTCAAAAGTTGACGAACAAGTACGGAATGTACATAATGTTAGGAAAGAAGAGATGACTATCTCTCCTCTGTAGCAATTCAAGTTAGTCCTAAATGTCGAACAGTAGATAAGTATAAAGTTCAATATGTAGCTAAATGTTGTGGCTTTACCTAATTAAACACGTGAGTGTTTGAATTAAAACGTACTAACTATAAAAAATGTTCCTTATAGTTAATTAAATATCTTGCTTCTATTCCCATATTATTACGTGGAAATCTTGCCAACCGCCCTAGATTATTAGAGGGTGGTCAAATAAAAATTAAATGGAATATTAATAAATATTATAAATTGATAGCACTCAATGAAAACTCCCCAATCACTGACCGCATAAGGAGAAATGGATTAAGCGAACCGTATAATAAAACTTACGAACGTTTTATATTCCTTAGTGAAACCAAAATACAGAATTTAATTATTTACTTAACGCAATAAATACAAAATTGTTAATACCCCGCATTAAGGTCGAAAATAATGTTCTAATTGAACAACTAAGCGTAGAAAAATTGCAAATTGAATGCAAAGTGATATGTCCGTAAGCTTTAATTATAATGTTTAGATGGGCTGATAAACGACCGTACTTATTATTACAATGTTAAAATAGTAGTTAGAAACATTGTAGATTTTCTTATGGATTATGAGAAAACATGAGTTATGTAAAGTTTATGACAACTAGGTACTGTGTTATAAGATTGAAAAAGCTGCTAAACCAGTTACAATAGATTTTAATTATAATTTTTTCACCCTTTATTGTGAGTATAATTACTGAAATCTAACAAAACATACAAAACATTGAATTGATTAATTTTCTCTTCAATCTACGCAAAACTGTAAAGCAAACTGTTTGCCAAAACGTAACTTAAACGCTATAAAATGTAATTTTGTCTAAAAAGCGTTGCAAATTATCGAAACAAAGAAGTTGTAGAATTAAACCTTTTCAAACTTCATTTGTAAATTTGAATGAGATACGTCGCTTAACGAGAATCGTGTAAAAATTTTAAGAAGTTATTTAGATTTTCACTCCAAAGGAAACTTGATGTGATACGAAACATTCATTGTGTCTCGTTTTTTGAGCACTGTACAGTAACAATGCTAATAGTTTTCACGAAAACAGCACATTTTAGCCTAATTGGATCAAAGAAAAAAATCAAGACTGCTAAATTCTTTAGCGTTGTTCAGTTTTTTTTTGAAAATAAGAAGACTAAATAAGAGGTAACGCAGAAATTAATCTTATTCATTATTTTGTACGCTTTCATGCCTCACACATTTACTACGTTTTAAAGAGGACAATAGACGATGAACAATACAAAAGAAACCATCCCCGCATCTCAACTCGTTCCGGAAGTATTCACAAAAGTGAAAAATGTTTTACCTTTAGATGACAAAAACAAGGATGCAAATATAACATGCACTCGTACAATAAAATAAAATAATTTTTGTCAATTTAATAGCCTGACAAAATGCGTTAACAATAGATGAAATAAACAAAAAATATAAACGATATTTCGTATAGAGTGAAACCACAGCTGTTATACTTTAATATGTATTTAGAAATAATTGTATTGGCAAGCCCAGACAAATTTAGAAACTGCAAAAAATAATGACTCTGAAATTTGAGTTAACCCAAATAATTGAAATTAACCAAACGAACACAAATCTCAACTCTTAAAATTCATCGGATTTCTTAGATACTGACATAATAATCACAAAAATAAACACTACAAATAAAATGGAACAACTTAATACGAGGCTTTTGCACAACAGATTGTCTGAATTAATACCGTAAGTTACAAAATAGGAATTTTATTTATTTACTAAAATTCAAGCAAAGTGTTGTAGCGTTAACTGGAGTTACTGTAATCAGTTTAATTTTCAACATTATTTTCCATTTTGAGGACAACGTTGTGAACTTATTTTAGAAACAATTAGTTTAATACACCTGCAGAAAGACGACTTGGCACCTGTTCAATATCAAATTAAACAGGACCTGTATCATTTTGCAATCGTTATTAATAATTAAGTTAATTAGCAACTTCATAATTAGCATAAACATTAGTTAGCAGTAGGTCAATAATATCAAGAACGCAACGTAGTATAATGTAATAGAATTTATGCGCTACACCAAATTGCAATTGTTTATTTCTTTAGTTTGATACCACCAGTTTAATTACCCACGGGGTGCAAGGACCAGTCTACAATCGGTACAAGTGACGGTGTACCCCTTGCATCCCCAACACATTTAGTCTCCAATAACCCGAGATTAAACATGCTCCTTCAATCAATCAAGATTGGCAACCAGTCAAAGGAAACATACTCTATCAAGCCACCACCAACAATCAGTGAAAATACCATCACTACCGCCGGAAAGAAAAAGAAAAAGTTGCAATCCCTCAGTACCACTGAAAAGGTGCATTTCGAAGCTTAAAAGTCTACCCCTGTGAAACTGTAAGGGTTTACACCCTTTACAGATGAGAACATATTCGAAAACAGCGCAAGAGAGTTTTACATTTCATTTCTTAAATAGCCAGAAATTATGTAAAGAGTTCTTTGCTCACTTACTCATACCAACTGTGAGAGGAAAAGATCCGCTCGAGGGAAGTCAAGAGGCCAAGCACGAGTCGCACTAGAAGTAAAGGGTCAAACCAAACTTAACCCCTGTCAGAAAGAACGCCAGATCTACAACAATCACGGAATTGACTGAGATACAATTGTAAGGAAAGTACGGTAAGAAGTATTAACTTAGTAGGGAAGGCATTGAACAAAAACGAGAAAGTTCAATGAAAGGTCGTTGTACGTTGCGGTAGGTGTGGAGTTTACTGGTACTGTACGTGTGTGCGTGTGTACGTGTGTCCGTTTGTACGTGTGCACGTGTGTAGGTAGTGTACGTGTACTGTACGTGTGTGTGTACGTGTGTTACGTACGTGTGTACGTGTCGTCGTTTGTACGTGTGTACGTTTGTACGTGTGACATGTGTACGTGTGTAGCGTGTACGTGTGTGTCTGTGTGTACGTGGTACTGTGTGTGTGACGTGTGTACGTGTGTACGAGTGTACGTGTGAACGTGTGTACGTTTGTACGTGTGACGTGTGTACGTGTGTACGTGTGACTGTGTACTGTGTACGTGTGTACGTGTGTACGTGTCGTGTGTACGTGTGTACGTGTGTACGGTGTGTACGTGTGTACGGTGTACGTGTGTACGTGTGTACGTGTGTCGTGTGTACGTGTGTACGTGTGTACGTGTGTTGTGTACGTGTGTACGTGTGTACGTGTGTACGTGTCGTGTACGTGTGTGTACGTGTGTGCGTGTGTACGTGTGTACGTGTGTACGTGTGTACGTGTGTACGTGTGTACGTGTGTACGTGTGTTGGTGTGTTCGTGTGTACGTGTGTACGTGTCGTGTGTACTGTGTCGTGTGTACGTGTGTACGTGTGTACGAGTGTACGTGTGTACGTGTGTGTGTACGTGTGTACGTGTGTACGTGTGTACGTGTGTACGTGTGTACGTGTCGTACGTGTGTGTGTACGTGTGTACGTGTGTACGTGTGTACGTGTGTACGTGTGTACGTGTGTACGTGTGTACGTGTGTACGTGTGTACGTGTGTACGTGTGTACGTGTGTACGTGTGTACGTGTGTACGTGTGTACGTGTGTACGTGTGTACGTGTGTACGTGTGTACGTGTGTACGTGTGTACGTGTGTACGTGTGTAAGTGTGTACGTGTGTACGTGTGTACGTGTGTACGCGTGTACGCGTGTACGCATGTACATATTGTATGTGTGTATTTATATTCATTTCTTCTTTTTTTACTTACATAATTTTCTATAACAGTAGCTTTCAATTAGATTGTGCCCTATACGATTCTTGGTTCTCGTGCTAATTACCGGAGTTGCTGTTATTTATTTGTTCTAATTATTTATTTTTATCATTACAGCTAACAAAACGTAATCTTATGATAATGGTTATGTTTGTATATTGTTATAGAAAAGGGATTTATTGTAATTATATAACATTAAGTAGGACTTGACCGCTATCTTCGATGTTATTCTGTACATTTCTTGTTTTTTGGATCACGACCGACATGTTTTGAATTTTTATACTATTGTTGCAAATACGTATTTACGATTGTTTTATACACCCCACGGTACTATTTGTTCATTATTAATTCAAATTTAGAACTTTATTTAGAAATTATTGTTATTATAAAAATGTGCGTGTTTGAGTTAAAACCTAAGCAAAAGGAGTGGTGTTTACACTTTCACGTTTACATTATGATTTCATGAAATTTAAGAAGAGTACCTCATGGGTTTGAAAGAAAGCGTAGGATTTGCATAGAAATGCAACAATCATACTTTCGCACTTTTCTAAGTGTGTCTATAGAGTTATTTCACATATTAAAATTTGACTAAATTAGATTAATGTTATGTTTGTATTAATATTCAAACAGCTGGATTATAATTTTGTTTGAAAACTTACCCTAATAATGCACTAATGGTTGGTTTAGCTATTGTCATTTTTTTTAACGCGCACGTATTTCACTAACCGCAGGTAGAAGTTGGAGGACACTTAAAACACGTCCGTTCATTTTGACGACCAAAGTAACTACTCCAGAACGAAAACACGTACGTGCTTAAAACATAGTGTTTAAACTTATTTTCATTTATTCCGGAGCTGATTAGATTTTGGGAGAAACTCAACGGCGGAGAGGGGTGTTTGTTAAGCGCTGTTTTTTATTTTTAAACTATCGTAAAGAGGTGTTTCCCTAAAATGGATAGAATCATTCCTTTCAAACAAACAACAATATGTAGCTATAAATCACAGTTCAGGCAAAGCATACAAACCTACACTTCAGACGCTGAGGTGGTGTCATTAGGAATAGGACAGGGTACCGTCTTAGGACCTTATCTATTTCTTCTCTGTATAAACGATATGGATTACTAAAGGGATTCGTAAGGCTACTAAAACAAAAAATCCGGCAAAACTCTCAGCCAAACATAATTGCGCATTACAAAGTGTACACTAATGTCTTTAAAAAAGTTATTACAAACGCAAACAAATGCATTCGAATGGCGTTAACATGAATTCAACTAATACAGCTAAAGCAATTTGGCAATTGATTAATAGTAATTTAAACAGGCGGATTTATAAACTTTATGATATATCCCAAATTGTAGATGATAAAGTAATTGATAACCCTCAAGAAATTGCGAACCAATTTAACGAATATTTCGTATCTCTAGCGCGAGAAAATATGAAAATGATTCTTAAAAAGTATGAATTCGTTCTTTTTGTCACCCGTAACAAAAAAAGAACTGCATGACAGTAAATAATTTAAATAAGACAAACGAGTGTGATTGCGATAATAACCCTATTAAACTTTCCAAATCAGTTTTTAATCTTATACAGGAACCACTAATTTCGTCAATAAACTTGATTATCACTACTGGGGTATTTTAAAGCACGGTAAAAGTAGCGAAAATGAAACCTATGTATAAAGCCAAATCAAAAAAGGAGATCCAGAAATACAGACCTACATCAACTTTAAAGACTTTTTGAAAAATAGTTGATTCGGTACTAAAAATAGGTTTATTTCTTTCTTCGAATCCCATAATCTCTTCAATAAGGTACAACACGGCTTTAGATCAAATAAGTCAACAACAACAACTTTGCAAACCCTGTTAAGGTATATCCACGGTGCACATAATAAGGGTAATGTGGTAGCATCCACAAATTGCGATCTATCCAAGGTCTTTGACATGGTTGATCACGGTTTGTTGCTGTCAAAACACTATACAATTAGAAGGGTTGCCTTAAAAACGTTAAAATTACTTATAAGTGAAAGATATCAATATGTTGCTAGTGAAATAATTCTCAGTTCGGGAGAAATAATAGAGGCCACGTCAGAGTTACGATTAGGAAAAAATGGCATGCCTCAAAGCTCTATCCTTGGTCCCATACTATTTATAATATTTATTAATGACCTACCGATTAATTTGACATCTCCGTGTAACGTCTGCAGACGACACTAACGTAACTGTTGCTTGTAGAAATGATGAACTACAAAATTATCTAAAAACAAGCTGAAAACACTAGTGAACTGTTTTAACACAAATAAACTGTTGATGAACGTAGACAAAACAAGAATTTTAACTCAACAGTTAGTATCAAAGGCCTAAAGTTTGAATCCAAAAACATCAAAACGTATGACTGCTGTAGTTTCTTGGGGGTTACTTCAGATCGAAATATTACCTGGCGATATCATACAGAAAACCTAAAATTCATGTTGAACAAATTATTCTTCGCTCTGCCACGATGTAAAAAAAAATTAATGATATATTTAAGATACAAAAAAAGTCTATTCGTACAATGTTTTCATTACGAAAACCAGACTCTTGCAAGCTGTTTTTTTGAAAAACACGGCATTAAAACTATTTATGCCCTATATGTCTTGGAATGTCTGTGTTTTCTTTTCAAAAATTAATCTCAATTCTCCCTAAATTCGGATCATCACTCGTATACCACGAGATTCAAAAACAACTTTACTTTGGACGCATCAAATAATCGAGTGCATGACACCTCATATTTACAAATGGGTCTAAGATTCTATAACGCTCTTCCAGAATATATAAAATGTATATTGGTATATACATCAGACAAAAAAGTTCTAAACTCCTCAATAAAACGGTGTTTTATTCATTGGATGTTTTTTTGTCAATGTTGCGAGATAGAGTTCATAGTTTATTACAAATTAAAGAATTTAAATACCATTACGTGATATCTATATTTCTGTTATCTTAATTATTATGTGTATTTTACGCCAAACGGCAATTATATAAAACTATCTATCTATGGATAAGTACATTATCAATGTTAGTACATCTTGCAGCTTATATTTAATCACCCGTGATAAAGTAACTTCAGTTATCGGTGATAAATGGAATTCCAATTAAAAATTTCTCGACGAATGGTTTATCCATTAACTCATTACACCTAAACACAAAAACCCAACACATGAGATATCAGAGTAGACAATGTAGACAAGATCTTAATGTTAATATTCATATCAACAAAGCTACAATATCTCGAACAAAAACACTAAAATTTTTAAGGATTACGATAGATGAACATTTGAACCTGAAGAACCCCTGTAGCGCGCTAGTATCAAAACTTTGTACGGTGTGCTTTCTAATACGGATTATGCATGTGGGATTGTAGTACGTCAATCGAGAAAAGTATTTAAAACCCAAAAAAGAATAATACGCGTTATTACAGGCGTCAAGCAAAGTTATAGTTGTCGCATGTTCTTAAATTAAAAATATTAAGAATATATGATTTAATTACATTGCACACATCAATTAATATTTAAAAAAAAACATAAGTATAAGTCAAATTTAAATATTCATAACTATCCACTAGAAATAATAAGACTTACGACCATCATATTGCAAATTTTACGTTACTTTTAAATCAACTGAATATTATTGTTTGCGAAACTTTAATCAATTGCGGCACAAATTTTCAAGTACTCGATTTGTGTACGTTACATATCCCTGGGGTCCTGTACTTGTTGATTCCTTGTATGCATTACATATCCCCAGGGATATGTATTTTGGTTTTTAAAAAATGTGTTTTAACGAGTTGGTATTCTGCTATCAGGCTAGTTTTATTTTGGTTTTGGGAAGCCAATACCCCATTGCACTTTAGATCCTGACCGTTTTTGTTTAGTATTATTAAAAACACCAAAAATTACGTATACAACTTTAATTCACATTGTTCACAAAAATAAAACAAAGTAATACAAGACAGGCGATTACAGGTGATACAAAGCATTGTTTATGATAATGTAAGATAATTGAAAATAAAAAGCTGTAAACTGTTACGAACTTATAGAGAAACATTATTTGTGATAATTATTGAAGCAAGAAAGACAGTACCCTAGTTGATTGGGACATTCGTTGCAATAACTTATGATGCGACGTACCTTTTTACCCGCTTCGCGACTGGACAGCGTTTTTCTTAAATTTTCATAGGCATCCTTTGCAAGGCTTCCTCTTCTTTCTCCCAGGTCCTTCCGGTTTTACATATGTCTGTGTTCTTTTTTTCCCTGTTTTAATTTCAGAAGACTCGGTATGTGGTATCATTAGATCGTTGATTAATTGCCTCCTAAATTCTATTATTGTCATTTTCGTATCAGCAGTCACGTTGTAAATAATCCACGAATTGACAACAGTTGTACCTAGCAAGATTTCTAGTGCTACTTTCCTATACCACTTTAAGCTTTTTCTTACTGCGGTATAGTATAATGACATTTGATTACTAACGTCTACACCTTTCTTAGCCTTATTATAATCAACTACAGACTTATGGTTTTAGAATTTCTTCCCCTTTTCTATTCTTTTTTCCAGTTGAAATAAGTTCGTCAAAGTGAGACGGGTCACTTGTTATCATTAGGACTGGTCTCTTATCAACCTACTTCATAATCCTGACGTTTTCTCTTTGACTTGCAAAAATTTCTCCTTTTTTCATTTTCTTAGAAAATTCTTTAGGAACTCCTCTGCGATTTATTCGAAGAGTACCACAATACAGTATTTTATTATCTAATAATTTTTCGGTTAATTGGATGCTGGAGTAAAAATTATCAGTAAACAAGATATGCCCATCTTGTAGGTTTAGTGGCTTAAGTAAATCAAGCACTACAGTCTGTGAATGGCCAAGTGAAGAATATACTGTAAAAAGTACAGACGACCCTGAATGGCACCATTGATTCGTCTATAACCAGTTCTTTACCTGGTTTTAAAATATTTCGAAAATTTTCGATCAGAGAGTTAATTATTGGTTCTAATTTATATAGCTTATTATTTGTATCAGCCGTCTCGTTGTCTGCAAAATGCAAGAATCTTAGAAGTAAAAGGTACCGATCTCTGCTGATGTGCGAAGCAATAAACTTATTATAAAACAATGTATCCTTGGACCAGTATAAATTCATACTAGGAACTGGGGATAAACCAGATGCAAGCGTTATTCCTAAAAATTTTCGAATTTCTTTTTTTTCCGTATTAATCCAACTCTTAATTCTTGATTTATGGCTGTGTCGCATATTTATTAACTGTTGATTTGCATAGTTATTAGTCTCAGATACGATGATGTTTAGGATGTCACCAGTGACAAAGAGGTTAAATACGTCAATTGGTCGCTTTACCGTTAAATTATTAACCCCGAGTCTAGCTTACATTGGTAAGTCAAAATTTAGAGCGATTGCGGAGATATTCTCCCATACACTGCTGTCATGCAAATTGGGTGTTGACATACCACTTGCTTGTTCAGAATCTGTAATACATTCATATTCAGTCTCTTTTTCTAACTCGGCAGTTTCGTTTGTTGACTGTGCCTCTTCAGAGGGAGCGTAAGTTCGATCGTTCAGAGAATCGTCGCTGCTGTAAGGCTCGGACTCTTCTTCAGTGGACGATTCCGCTACATTTCCTTCTTCGGCCTGCCTTTCAAACATTTCAGCAGATAACTGCAGGATTTTAGCAGTACGTGTAGTCATGGCACAGATCGTTTAACTTGACACAAAAATAACACAATACAGGCGAAAGGATTCTTAGTAACAAACAACAAATACCGCATTAAAGTAAAAGGGCAACGGAATAAAATACCAGAATGATGCAAAGTACTTTCATGCACACGTTTTCAGAAAATAAAAATAAACGAGAAGAGTTTTATTACAATTCGTATAACACAAGTTATTTATTTGCCGACAAAAAGATTTATAAACAAATTTTTAACACTCTCTAAATTTATTTCCGAAAGAAAAACAATGTATTTTATATTTTAAATTTCTGACATTCTTATTAACCAATTTTTTTCTGTTACCTGCGAACCAACACGTGTAAACAATTAATAAACAGCGCGATGCGGAAGGTGCCGAACGACTAGATCGGTTAGAAGTGAGTCATACCACGCAACTGAATAGACACATTAAGATAATCTACGTACATATCGCCGGCGTCCTGTTCGCACAGATTTAAATCAGGATTGCTTGTGTGCGTTGTACATATCCCAGGGGATATGTACAACCAAGTGTCGCCATCAGTATTCTCTACAAATAATCATACGATTTGGTACCTACAATACAGAAATCTGTTGTGAAATAAGCATTTGGGGGCAACCGCACATAGGAGGAGTTTCCGGAATTTTAACGACGCACATCAACAATGCGAGCTAAATATCCCCGGAGATATGTAACGCAGTGAACGTGTTAAACAAATAACAACAAAACTCTTTACAAACACATTAAAGCAACTCCTTTCCAACAACTTTTATAATCTGGATGAATTTTTTAAGGCCCCAACATCTTTGTATGGATAAATTTCTGTTTTATTTTTACCTTTACTATAAATTAATCTGTTTGTGATTTTCTATGAGTGCATTTTTATGATACGCAACAAAACATTCAGATACGCATAAACCAGGTTGATTAGGTTTCTTTTCTAATTTTGTTTTTATGACATAACTTGCACCATTCCTTATAACTCTTCCAGCAGAATTTGTGGCTGTTGTTTTGCTAGGAAAATGTTCCTGTGATGGTTTCGAAACTTTGGGCCGAGAAGTATCTTCAGTTGTTTCAGGTAGTAAAGCTCTTATTTTTTTTCCGGAAAATTTGCTGAAAAAATTATTTTAATATAATACCTTTTACTACTGCTGAGAAAGACACTACCACCTCGTACCAGATCTGAGATTGCACTAACCGTTTCAAACAAAACGTATATAAGTCGCCTATTTGCAACACCAGCATGGTACGAAAGGCCAATTGGCGACATGCGCAGCGAACGTGTTAAAACTTAATCTGTTAAAGTGTGAATTTCTTAAAAAGCACATTCTGTATTTAGGTCCTATAATTTCAGCAGGCGGGATTTCACCGGATCTAGAAAGAACTAAAGTAATACAAAATGATCCACAACCAAACAATGCAGATGAGGCAAATTGGTTTATTGCTTTCGCTAATTATTACAGGAATTTCGTACCGAATTTTGCGGGTTTATCAGTGCCTTTAAATAATTTATCTAGATATAATATTCCTGTTGAATGGACAACCGAATATGACCCATCTTTTAAAACACTAATGCAACAACCTCTTTTGCAATATGCAAATTGTTCAGGAGATAATAAATTTAAATTGAATACCGATGCCTCAGGAATAGCATAAGGTGCAGTTTTATCAAAAGGAGACGGTAGACCAGTAACATATGCTAATAGAGGGTTACATAAAGCATAGATAAACTATCCTTCAAGTTTGGGCAATTAAACATTTTCGACCATATTTATTTGGGCGACATTTTAAATTTGTACAGATCTTAAGCCATTATTATATTTATTTAACAAGAAAGATCCATCGAGTAGACTCTTAAAATTTCGTTTGTGTTTAGAAGCGTATGATTTTGATATTGAATATATAAAAGGAAGTGAGAATGAAGCGGGCGATGCATCGCCACGTGTGAATGAATTAAAAAGTATGCTTGAGAGAGTAATTGCTGTTTTAGCGAGAGCACAATGAAAGATGAGACAAAATTTTGAAGCAGAAATAAATTGAATTGTGAAGAAACTGATACAGACAATTGGATTGATCACCCAAAGGTTGTAGAAGTTCTTAAAAAACCAAAAGAGTGTATAGAAATAAGGGTCATGAAACAATATGAATTACAAGGTATAAATAATTATCTTTATATTGTTACCAAAAATGAAACTTTTTATTATTTATCTTCAAAATAAATTTTATTTATTAATACTTATGCTCATTCGACATTAACCTCAGACGTATTGTTGAGGGATTTGGAGAAAATAAGTACAGATATTAAAGTATCAGAATTACTTGTAATTAAAAATGAAAATAATTCTTCATATTAAAACATATAATTGAAGGAGAGAAAACTAAAAATTACGAAATACCTGGGATAAACGTAATTAACAAAATTAGTGATAACGACAAGAAAAAGTTAATTTTAAACGATTTTATAAAGAAGTGAGATAAGTATCAAACACATAAAACAACCTATGAGTGTGACTACAGTAGCACATTCAGAGTTTAATAAACTATATTTCGACATTGTAGGTTCTTTAGATAAAGATAACTTTAATTATTTATATGTATTAACCACACAATGTGACTTAACTAAATATGTAGAAGCATATCTTTTAGAATCTAAGGATGGAGTAACAGTAGCGAGAACAGTTTTGGAGTTCCTAGTGAAATTGCTACTGATAGAGGTTCAGAATTCATATCATCTACTGTGATGGAAACTTCCACAGCGTACCATCATGAAAGCATTGGTTACTTAGAAAAGTCACATAAAGTGTTATGGGAGCAAGTAACGTAACTAACCTTTATATAGTTTTGATAATTATCCTTTAGAATTTAAGCACAGGTTACAAAAATCACATAGTGGTGCGAGAAAAAATTTAATTAGAGCGAAAGTGAAAAGAAAACAAAAATATGACATTAATGTGGATTATAAAACAGATGACTTAATGTTAATAAAAAATGAAGATAGAACGAAATTAAGTGCTATTTTAGTGGACCTTTCTGCGTCATAGAAGATTTATCCCTGAATGTTTTAATAAAAAAAGACGAAAAAGAATTGTTAGTGCATAAAAATAGAACTAAGTCTTACTATTAGTGATAGAGCTTTTCATTTTAGATATAAAACGATTTATCATTTGGAAAGATAAATCATTTAACAAATAGGGAAGGGGGTAGTGCCGAGTTAACATTGTTGTGGAATCGTTTGTAATTAATATTATTGGAACGTTATTTATAGATTTGAACGTACACTGGTAGTTTTAGAATTAAATTAATTGCATACATTATGTTTTGTAAGTAGGTTAGTTTAATAAGCACATTGCCAAATGACGAAGCAAACTAGTTTTATACCTATAAATATGGGTAGAGTAGTTTCGTCAATTACTATAAAGATTACGTTATTAATATTATAATGATCACAATGATTATTAATATTACGTTATTAAATTAATAGTTAAGTACGATAATACTAATTACAGCGCCCATATGAAATATATATGGTGTGCCGACGGGGTGAACGGTACATAATAATGAATAAAGTAAGAACTCTTTCAATGACGACCCAAGATGCTTGGTGTGGCATTACAAGAGGCTGCACAATTAGCCTAAAATATTGTTATTAAAATTATTTCATTTCTCTTAATTTCCATCTTGTAGGTTGGAAGGTCGTGTGTTGTTCCACATCAGACATTTATCATTGCTACTTTCAATAAACCATTTAACAATACATATACTTACTATTCTTTATAAACCATAATTACATCCTTAAGTTTGAGAAATTAAATTTTATGTATTTATGTATTATAGTGCATCCCAGAATATCAGAGAGTAATAACTCATCTTGGCAGCGGCAGGTCAGTGGCGTACTTATGAAAGCCATATACCATAAGGTCTGTAAAATATAAAAATCTACAATGTTTAATACATTGAAATCTGAACCGCACGTCTATGAGTTGCCTGCTCTTCAAACTTAAGTCGAATTTTAAAGGGTCGTCTTTTGCTTGCCGTTTACCTGAATCGTATTTAACACAATATTTGTGCCGCTTCCATGCCAAAAAGGATACTATTTCACTAATAACATGATCTATTACTCTCTGATGTTCTGAGACGTACTTTAGTAAATTTTTAAAATACAAGTTTATTTGTCGTGTAAAGTACAACTATTTTCCAGGTCGCAAATACCGTCCTGTTTAGTGCTTAATGTCTGCATATTGTTTAATTAGTAATTGAGTAAGTGGAATTTATATTATAATTTAAAATAATTTTACTTTGCACATGAAAGTATAACAACACTTTGTGTTTAAAATTCTTGTTTATAATTGACTTTATTGCTCATGAAAACAAACCATATTAAATAAAAATCTAAAACAATCTGTGTATTTTGTGCTGTTAAACATTTTCCTTGATGTTACTCTAGAAAATTACTATTGATGACATAACATTAATAATATTAATGGTAGACAAGGACAGCAGATAATTAATAGTAATTTTACGCGAGTAATTTAGCAATGTATGGTAAAGTACGTAAACTACACTATAACAACGTAGTATGGTCGCAACTTATGTTATGTATGTAAACTGCTTGCTTACAATGTAATTCTAATTTTTCAATGCTGCCCTATTTTTAGAAAAGTGTAAGAAAATATGACGGTCACGTTGCAATTTTAACCACATTAAGAATCTTTATAAACATAAAAGGTTTTGCTAAAAATGTCGAATTTAAGTATTATATTTACTTGCTTCCAACTTAATTAAAACAGTAGTTATAGCTGACTACACACAAATCTTTATTAGATGTGTTCTTCCAATTTGTATTTATGCACCGCAACTTAGGTGACACTAAAATCTTGAAATTTGACAACTTAAAATTAAAATTGTTCAGAAAGTTTCTAGCTGCGTTTCTTTAAGAAAAACAATCAAACTATGCTTCATACATTTCAGACGAACTACCTTGGGAACGATCTACAAGGAAGATATACTAACACACTTTTATTAACTTTTTTAATCTATTTTATTGTACCAATGCAACTTGCTATATCTGAAATGAAAACCTTTATGTATATGCGGTGAAATCCCATTTACAGCCGAGCATAAAAATAATTAGAATGTTGTTAAAAATTTATATGCATTCTTTATTTATGATAAAGTTGAGAGAAAAACCCAAAAAAAATAACAATATACAGGGCGAATCTTATTTAATCCTGTTTCGAAATAATTTCATGAAATTTCGTATACGGGGTTTAAACAGTTGTTATCAAAAGAACGTGTTTACTTTTAATATTAATTTCTTTTCTTGTTTTTTAATATTGGATATTTTAGTGCTCCTTACAAGTTTTAAATAAATAAACATTGTGAGTTTTAAATGTGTTTTTCTCAGAAACGGTTGCTCCTAGCGACATCACTAAAATATATCTTTTTTTAGCAGAAAAGATAGGAGAATCGATTTTTCTAGTCCAAAATGGTATACAGTGTAGCACAAAAAATTGCAACGATTTAAAGGGGTCGAAATGGTTGCCGATGGCGCCCTCTAGAGACCACAACTAAATGGACCACAAATTTGAATATTTCATTTCAAAAAACCATCGTATACAAAATGTCATAAAATTATTTCGAAACAGTCGAAAGATATTGAAGAAAACGCGATTTCTTTTTTCAACTTTGACATCCTGTATCTCGGAAACGAAGCATTTCCGGACCCATGTACATATGAACTTTTTTGCTTATAATGATGAGTTCTAGTACTCCTTTAATTTTGGCGGATTAGATAAGATTCACCCTGTATAAATGAAAAATAATGGTTCGTTAATGATACTTTGGCAGAATATATGAATTAAAACTAAATTAAGTGCAAAACTTGACTCAATAAAAGTTAATCAAAAAACAAGTATTACGCTCTTATATTGTGAAATACACTAAAACAATTAATGTAAGTGAACTTTACATTTATTACACAAATATATAGTGTGTTTTGCAGACCCTGCAACGGCGCCCTTTGCCTTTCTCTTTTTTTTTTATTATATGGCCAACATTAATATGTCTAATTGCGCTTGACAAGCTTCCTTGTGATGGATAACCTCAAGATGTACACGGTGCCACTGGTTGTAGTTCTTCGGATTAGTGCTCTTCTGTCTGTTCTGAGGATGTGGATTTGGTCTCGCTTTTTATCAGAGACAAAACGAAAAATGACCGAAATTCAAACTAAATACTCACTAGAGCATCCAGCCCGTAAAGGCAATTTGTGCCAAGGCATAGCTCAGTGGTGTGGGCGGGGTTCTTACTTAAAGATCGTGAAAGGCACTCGTAGCAACTCCAAAAATCGTCAAAATCGGTAGATAAAGTCAAAAAGGTGCCACTTGTTAAAATAATTTATAGCGGGAAAACGTCATGAACATGAACGCCTAACAGGAAACCAAAAGGTTCACTCAAAAATAAGCTACTTTACTAAAAAAATTCTACTCAAAAAATACTAACGCCAGGTTCACCTAAACTTCAATAAAATCTTAAGCTTTAAATCTAAAAATGAGAAATAAAACCTAAAACTCCTTAAATTTTCCGATAAATCTACGTCAAAAATTATTAACTTAACTAACCCCAAAAATAACTGATCGAACGTTAATCGAATTCTACAAATTAACACGAAACCAAAAAAAAAAAACTAAACAAACGCGACCAAAAAATCTAAGAAGTCTTAAAATTTATCAAACGTCGATAACGGGAAACGATACCTAAATTCGTCGAAAAATACAGCTTCTAACAAACCTTTTAAGTTGTGTTGAAATTGGCAATAATTTAGACAACTTCGTTGACTTTTGTGTCATGAAAGCACTGATTCTAAAGTCGATATCCTATTTGATGAATTTTTTAAAACGTTTCTCTGGTGTTTCGACACTGCATGTTCTAAAAAACAAAAAGAAAGAATCTGAACTGCCACAAGGTTGATAAAATTAAATTCTCATTACGCTTAAATGAAGAAAGGAAACTATTGCAGAATCTAAATTGGCTACGTAAAAGAGTATACCATGCAAATCTTGTCAAACGGAACCAAACATTAAAAAAAGAAATAAAATGTCAAATTATACTAGAAAAAAAAAGGTACTACAGTAATCTAACCAATAATTCATCTAATAAGAATAAAGCTTGTTGAAAGATAGTTAACAACGTGAATGTAAACAAACGAGTACCAATATAAAAGAAATCTACTATAAAAATGAAACTTTAACTAGTACAAATGATATGGCTGCAGCTTTTGGCGAATACCTAGCAACAGACATTGTGAATAGAATTACTGATCATTTTGCTACTATCTTAGGCAAGGAATGTACGACTAATTAACCGGTAATCCAAACCATGTTTTTCACACCGGTTACGAGTTGTGAGGTCATTGAAATAATTAATAATCTATCAAATAAAAAATCTACTGGTTTAGATGGAGTTCCAGTCCGTGCAATAAAATATTGTAAAGATATAACAGCTCCTCATATTGCGAATATTATCAATGTGTCAATGAAAAAGGGTCAATTTCCATCAACCTTAAAATCAGCTTCAGTAACTTTACTGCATAAGAAGGGTGATCCAAAAAATGGTGAAAATTATCGATCGCCGTTTTGAGCATATTTTCGAAAATAATCGAAAAAGCCGTATCCAAGCGTATTGTAGCATAGTTAAACAAATTTAAACTGATAGCAAACTGCCAGCATGGTTTCAGAAATGGCTTCTCGACTGAATCATGCATTGCTGAATATGTGCAGTTTGTTAATAGTAAAGTGGATATAGGTGAATAAGTGGTATCTGTATTTTTTTTACTTAACCCGAGCTTTTGACACTGTAGATAAATAATTTGTGTCTAAAAAGTTACATAACCAAGGAATTCGAGGTTCTATTAATAGCTGGTTTGTGTCATTTCTAGAAGACAGAAAAATTATGGTACGCGATAACAACGTTCTTCCTAAGGAATTTTTAACATAGATTTAGGAGCTCCATAAGGTAGCGTGTTGCCAGTTGGGGCCACTTATCTTTCTCATATATATTAATGATCTCCCTAATTTTGTACCACATGCTACACTAGTTATGTGTGCTGACGATATGTGCATGATCCTACAAAAAATAATCTCATAAATAAAGTTAATTCATCTTGGAGGGAATTTTCACGTTGGTGTTTTAAGAACAGTCTCTTAATTAATACAGCGAAAACTGTTATTATCGAGCACCATAGTATGCGGAGAAAACGGTCTATCGATACATTCACTTTTGATAAGGTTGTAGTGAAAGCATCGTCAACTATAAAGTTCCTAGGAACTACCTGCTATAGTGGATTATCTTGGGACAACCATATCAGCGAAGTCTTCAATAAATTAAATAAATGTTACTATTTATTAACAACTTTGAAGTCAATGTTACATCGAAACTCTTTTGACTGTATATGTAGACATATTCAAAGGGTTTTTATTTTACAAAAAAAGGATTCTCAGGCTTATATTTGGCATTAACCGGAGAGCATCGTGTCGGGATATATTCAAAAGTAAGAAAATATTAACAGTATCTTCTGCAGATCTTCTAAAGCTGTTAAGTTACATTCATTCAAACAAGCAGAACTTCCTGAAACACTGTGATACTCATGACCATAACACCAGGCACAAACATAATCTCATAAGTGCCAAGGTAAAAAATATTTATTGTTCCAAAACACCCAACACAGTTGTAGTAAAATTATTCAATATGCTTCCTTCTTCTAAACTAAGAACAATCGAAAGTAATAGCACCTTTAAGCGAAACGTAAAACACTTTTTACTCAATAATTGCTGTTACAATATCAAAGAATTTTCCACTTGTGTTAAAAACTGTTAATTTTATGTATTGTATGTATTATCTACTTTGTGGATTAAGTTGAAGAGTCTTATTCCGTTGTTTAACGGCGAAAATGACAATAAATAAATTACAATTACAATTACAATTACATGTGAATTGCATACCTCAATGGTTGAAAAGCATGCGTTTAGATATTTTAAAGTGGAGCTAGTACGCGCATTTCGGTTTGCGCATGGAGTTCGTGCGCAGATAACTTTTTGGGATGTCGTTGTACGATAATGAAAGGAAAAAGCATCAATATTTGCTCTTGAATGTTTTTATCAAAAGTGTCGTGTTTACGGCACTTTTATTTTTCTTTTTTATTACGTTAAATCTTCCTTTTACGTAATTTCATTGTATTATTACGTTTGAATTTAACGAGGATGACGCAGTAGAAGTTTGTTGCTATGGAGAAAAATTATAAATAAATGGTACATTTACCCATTCAAATCAACCAAGTTTGGCTGTTTTTTTAAAGGAATTTACTTATTTGGGATCAAAGAATATCAAAACCCCTATATTTCCATTTCAAGATTAATTGCACAACCAAATTGGAAAGCGTGTACCCGTCAGCATTTTTGTTATCAGTAACAGTATACCAGTGACAACCAAAATTTAAAAGTACTACAGGTATTTCATTTTTAATCATTAGTTTATATGGTATTTTCAAGTTAATTCAGATTTACTAACATTAGTATTTAGATTTTCTACTTTATAACTAGAGTTAAAGATTTTTATAATAAACCTTATTGTTTTCAATTTTATATTTATTACATTTACGGTTTATTTGTTTTCCATAAAATAAGTTGGCGCCCGAGTTATTTTAACATTTATTTACAGGTTGAAGTTACACCTTTTTTTGTAAAGCCAACATATCTAACCACACACACATTTTCTAATTAAAGGAAATCATATTTTAAGAACATGGCATATTAGAAGTATAAGTAATATTAGGGGTGAAATTATTAACAACCTGCTACACCCAATATATTATTTTTTATTACAAGCTGGTCTTCAAACAATTAACAAACTGCTTACCTTTTGGCAAATTAGGAATCAGCAAGGATGTCTACAATCGGTAGGTCGACACCTATAAAAATGCTTCAAAAGACGGCGACTTATCGCACTACCCTCGTATGCATACAAATACAAACAGCTGTTCGGGTCAGTACTTCATAAATTTACGTTACATTATGATTTAAAATCTCTAAATAAATCTGCACTTCAATGTAATTATTCTTCAGGAAAATCACTAATTATTTTACCATTCGCAATTATCTGAGTCCACCCGGAATAAAATATGCTCAAATTACAGAAACCAAAATACTGCAATGAACCTTTAAAGTTACGTTAAAATGTCAATAACCAATGATATCCTTCAAATGTAATTACTTTACTTCCAATAAACATACAACTTGACGTTAATTTCATGACAGAAATAAAGCAAACACTAACTTAAAAATACATCCATTGAATATTAATTAAAACAACACCATCATCGAAAGGTCACACAATTGTTACATCAATGAAAACCTGTAAATAATTGAAATCTAGTTTACTTAAAAATTTGCGAAACCAGTCAGTATGGCCTTACTAAAGTTATTCTATGTTTGAATTAAAAAACCAAAATAACAAACATAGTTTATAACCAATAATCGGAGTTCTCTTGTAATGCATAACAACATGTAATTTTGATACAATTCGTCAAGATCATAATTTAAAAAAAAACACTCATATAAATTGAAAATCATAAAACGAATGAGTACGCATGAATTATTGCAAAAAGCAGCGTATTCAAACATTCACATATAACACAAAAAAAAACACTAGAGTTGATTAAAATTTTTCATATACAGCAAAACAAAATGCACAAAATAGTTTATCTCAACTTTGTTATACAAACATCTTTGATAATTCGACGGCGACGGAAATGTGATCGGAATTGATGCTTCTTCCAGCATAACTTAAATCATTAATCTTCCTTTCCATACATTTGAATGATATTACAATTGGTTGCAATTGCGCTAATACTTGAAGCTTCCATAAAACTTACATTACACTACTATGTACAAGTACTTTCACTTATTAATTTAAAAAAAACGAAAAACGAAACGCTTCTATTTACAGCAGTTTGTAGTTTGTTTGACGTCGGTAATATACCCAAATGTTGCCATTTTAAAGAACCAGCAAGTCCATAGAACAAGACTAAGCACTTCATAAAAACACGAAAACCACTTCTACGTCCAAATATGTCACTACGACAAACGATATATAACCTAAAGAATAACTTAGGATGTGGTAAGCCAATATATTGTCCCTTTTATTGGAAACGGAGATCATTTTCTCCACGATAACTCGATACAACTCTAAGTCTGTGTAACTCCTTCCAACCTCTGCCTAACTACCCTCTTTGCGGATACTGCGCTGACCGCAAACAAACAACACGTCAGTCTAGTACTACATTCCTAACTAGACTGACCATAATTATTCATTATCCTCCTCATTTGTTTTTCAACCACCTCCACTCTAATTTGCTCAAAAAACTTAAATATATACGTATACACGAAGTTTAACTCGAAGATCAACGGAAGAATTGACTTATCAGTAAGCCTGTTTCTACTCGAAATCTTATCTGAGAGATTTGACATTTAAACTCTTATCAATCGGTACGGTGCCTATCTGGCGGCTAACGAGAACTTTTGCAATAGATGCCCCTTACAATGGAATATCTGAATACGTTCTTTCATAAACATTTTTATATGATGTAATCCCAACTTGATTTAACCAAATTAAAATACGAAATTTATTTCTATGAAACTATCCCTATTTACAAATACACTAATAAAAAAAATAACGAGAACATTTATTCTAACAAAAACTAAATTAACAATACTCTAATTGTTACCTGTGAATGAAACGTGATTCTACAAATAAAAATTTCCAATCGTAAATAACTCCAAACCCAAAAAAAGGTAGTCAAATAAAAACTCGCAAAAATTTACACTCTTTTAACTCGAAATTAAAAAAAAATTTGAACAAAACCAACTTACTTACAGGGTAATCCCTTAGAATTTACCCACAGTGTGACAACTCTAATTCTGTAGTTTTCTACTGCATTATCGAGAAGAGCAACCCCCCCCCCCCCCCATATACATGTTATAATCGTTGATAACGTTTGGTTGCGGCACTTCTTTTTTCAACTTCCCGTTATAACGTTTTACTTTGAGTATTGGTGCAATCATTCCATTGTGGAAAATATTAAGTGATAGAAGGAAAGTGTGTAAAAACAATAATAATCAAATTATTTTAAAAATTGATGATACGATTATAGCAATAATACTCAAATAACAAATACATTCTTAATACATTTTGCTATCATAACACAGCAAAAACTTAATAATCACTTTGCATCCCCGTCAATATCATGTAGTAAACCAATTAGTATTAGTGATATAATTGTCATATCTCGCATAACAACATACCAAATAATTACACTTATATCACATAAATGCAGAATAAGTCTTGTACAGGGAGGTTCCCATTCACGTACTAAAATATTGTAAAGATATAATTGCAAATGATTTAACTTTTTTATTAACCTGCTCCATTCATAAGGGTCAATTTCCAACTAAACTTAAGACGGGAAATGTTATTCCCTTATTTAAGAAAGGGGATGAACAGAATACAGAAAACTTTAGACTAATAACATTGCTAAGTTATATATCTAAAATATTCGAAAAGGCGATATGCAATAGGACGGTGTCGACTTGAAAATGTTTGTAAAAAGGGTTATCCTTCGATCTTACTTCGGCTTTTGATACTGTTAACACGGATTTTCTTAAATATATATTGGAAATAATGTAGAAATACTAATTACAGAAAACAAGATAATAACTGTAACGTGTATCTACGTTTATAAAATAGCAACTTACATTCACAAAGATACACCTAAATTTAAGTTGAGGAACGACACCCTTAGTAATCACACACGATCAGGTAACAAAATTGATATGAAAAAGCACAGACTAAATTCACACAAAAGATCACCTAACTATGCTGGCTCTCGATATTTGCCAGATAAAATAAAATGCCAACCTCTCACGAAATTTAAAAAAGAGTTGAAAAATATTCATACCTGTAATTGCTTCTATAATATCAACGAATTTTTTCCATTAATATGTGTTCAAACTTTATTACCTCAAAACGGTAATTGATGCTGAATTATAAAAAAAATAAGTACTTTGTTAATAGTGTCCTGCTTCAATAATTCAAACTTAAAATGAACTCTTGCAATCGACCTGGCTTATTACACAATTTCAAGACGATCATCAAACTCCAAATAGACAAAGATTAAATTCAGTTATAAACAACAAAAGAAAAATAAATGTAACCTGTTAAGTAAATTCTACAAGTTTATCACCTCTGACATAAATAAACAACGAAATCAATTAAACAATGGATATATATTGACAAATTCGCATGTAACTCTCTACAACAGCATGGTTAAATAAATCAGAAGTCCGATTACCTTTTACTTTGAAAGAACTGTAATTAACACAACAATAAAAAGTTGTCCTTAAAAGATAATCGTACTTATCTTGCTGCAATAAAATTTAAATCTAGTTCTTACTTAATAAGGCAATTAATCTTTTTTCGATGTAGTAAAATTCTAGTCCATACGGTCTGCTCCCAGTAATTCTTTTTAGCTTTGTAAATGCAATAAGCACATAACATCACCTTCTGGCTTTAATGTTTGCCCTTTCGAACATTTATTACAATGAAGAATGTTTACTTCCATGTAAATAGTAAAACTCTTTATTTTCTCCGTACCCTCAACCTGGTATTACTAACAATTGTACAAATGTACCTCATACAAAATCAATGACGCTCACAAACGTTTTAACTAAACCTTCCAAATTCCTGTTTCGTTTACTTAAATGGTCACTCCAGGCTTACTTTATATAATAACTTTGGATGACGCGCTCTACTACTAAAACTATCACAAAATATTTGCTGTTATGCCAAATCTGCTTTCGCACTTTTAAAATTTCTTGAAGAAAAGTCACTGATGTTTGTCTTCAACTTCTTAATGCATTAATCTTGTTTATTTATGAATGTCTATACGATTTATCCCCTTAAGGGTTATTGTATCCGCTTTAAATGCGTACTACGGAAACTCCAATTTCATAAACAACACCAACACCAACCCATTCTAATCGTTATCGCAAACGCAACCCGTCCTCCGAAACCTCTAACCAACTAGCTAACCAACAACTTACTCCTCAAATTTGGGTACTCGCTTATATACTCTCTGCTCTCCATATTGCCAGCACGTCACAATAAATTCGCGCTAAACTTAAAATTCACATATCACAACTGAGCATTCCACTGCGTCTCTACTCTCGCGTCACAATGTCCAACATGGACAATCACGCTACCCTTACACAACACTCGTTGCCATCGTTATTTTACTTGAAAGTTTACCAAATCTCCGCGAAGAAATCATATATCCTGACCATATTCATTCAATGTATTTACCAGATCATAACTCAACTTTTTATACACATATTGCATGTGCGAGAATTTTACTTCCGCAAAATTTAACGAACTCCCTCACACTCTATCACCTTCACTCGTAACCCTGCATTTATTTACCATTATTGCACAACGTTACAAAAGTTTTTACAAACAAAAATATGCATATGGATCCCTTATGGTTCGTTAAAAGAACATTACAAAATTGTACACCCGTTTCGGCGTATCATTTACATTACGCATACTCACAGAAGAATTCTTTCTTGCAAGCTCGCTTCAGCTACGTTCGAAATACGTTACATACGTTGTCAAAACCCTGCACATACACGGTGCGTCAAAATAACCTTACAGTGTGTAACATAAATTGTTACGGTATAAATGTTCACTAGGACAAGGTAAAAGGTAAACCTGGTTTTTGCACGGCTAGCTCGGCGTGCGGGTGAGGGTCTATTGGGACAAAGCAGTCTCGTCTCCGTAGTTTACGTTTCTACCAAAGTCAAAATCGGGAAAATGACACAATAGGTTCCGGTAGACGCCAGGATATTCTAAAAGAACACACCAGGGTGTTTTAAAATGCGAATAAAACGACGGTACGCACTGGTCCGAATACCCAACTTACCACACTTACCAAATCGTAACGCTCGTAGCTCAAGTTCCGCAATACAGCTTCACCTGAAAAGGCTTCAAAATCTGCACCTTAATCTAATCAACTTACCCCCGTGCAGCAATATTCAAATTCAATACAAATCTCTAATGTTACGTTAAATTACTCCCTTAAACAAATCAACATAACACATACTAAACTGACTTCAATTCAGTTACAACTCTTGTCTAAACTTGTGAATTACGTTACGTTAACTTAATCTGGCAATAAAACAAAACAAAAAAACAAAACTCCAACTTCTCTTAATAGAACTCGGCGACGCTTTTCTATTTGAGCAATATATCATCACCCTTTGTCAAGACTTAATATCAAAATAAATACTCCAAAATAGTAACTAAGTTAAACATCTATTAAATCAAAATAAATAAATAAAACAATTAAAATTTAAACATGTCAATTTGGATATAGTGGTAATCGTATCTTCTTAACTTTTACCTCAATGAATTCTGGCCAGTAGCAAAACTATCTTAAGCTAAATTGCATTCAAAGAAATTCTATACATTTGGATTACTCCAGCACGTACATCTTATATAAACAACTGAATAATGAAGGTAAGATTTTATTTACCTCCCTGCATAAAATATTAATGGTATTAAAAAAAAACAAAAAAACAAAACACCTTAAATAGCTTCTAAATATACAAAGGAAACTGTCCGAGAACGTTAACAAAATGACACAATAAATTAAAAAAAAAAAATTACTTCCAACAGGTTCCTTCGTTAACACACATTACATAAAAACACAATCGTGCAGTCCACTGTATTACTGCTGGTCGATGACACGAAGCTGCCTCCCCCAGATCTTTACCACGCATTCAACATAATGCCTCGTAACTTATTGAAGCAGCTTTAACTAACTTAAATCACTTTAATAATTTCTTTTAATTCAAGGTTGTTAAAGTTCGACAAACAAAATAAAACACTCAACAAATCGTTTTGCACAGCTTACGTTAATAGGTTCAATTACGAACAGAACAATCCTAAACGGTATGTGTGTGTGTGTGGGCGATCGTTCACTACCTACACTTAAATTTTAGGAAAGAGGTTCTTTAATTATATCTCGTTACTAACGAAAATTCAATAGTCCTCAGGTTCGCACTACAATAAACACGAACCAAATTTCTATCATAAACGCACTCGAAGATGCCGATCTTCTTCACTAAACTAACTTTATGAGCTAGCCCGGTTGAAATGTTACTTCACAAAAAATATCCCAAACTTGGTTATAATCGACTATTCTTTCAAGTCCTCAACACTACTCCCTTCACTTTCACTAGGAGCTCGCACAATGATGAAACCCCAATTCCGATAATTCGACGACTTCCCTACACGCACGACTTTACGCTTCAAAAGCTTAAGACAGACACTCTTCTCATTCAAAATTACTTTCTCGCCATATTAAAAAAAACCTCCCCTCCATACAAATTCATTCAAACAAACCAATCAACCACTTTAATTTTAAAATTTCTACCCTCCTAAATTTACGATGAACTTCCTACTTAAGGCGAAGAAGCTGCCCCGTCTGCACTTTCCTTCGACCCGACACAGAAATGTTACTGCAAAGGTACAACCAATCGCCCACCTATATTACTTACATAGATGAAAACCAACATTCCGACTCTTCAACTGTTCCTCTACACGAATGCGACAGTACGGCACCAATGCGATAACAACGCTTCTTCGTAATGAAAGTTAAAAAAAAATCAAATGAATTTATCTCAATAGAACTTTACATATGATTCGGGCAATAAACTGAAGATTGTACTTAAAATTCCAAAAAAAACTACACTGACTTTTCTTAATGAAAATTACGTAACTACACCAAAAAAAAAACGAAATTCCTTAATGCACATTACACATTCCTAAAATTCCTTTACATACAGCGTGGCCCATTCAAGCAAAACATTCATTATCTACAGTAAGCTCTTAAACAAAAAAAAAATACATACGGAATCTAACTAAGTGAATAAAACTTCAAACAAAATTACCCAATACGTATACAGGGTGTTCAAAATACCCTGAAAAAATATGTATTATACTGCAAATTTAAGATCAAATTTTTATAACAGATATAAAGTGCTTACGACGTAATTTCAACTTACCAGTTAGTCGCAATTATTTATGCTAAAATCAAATATTTGTTCACTTGACAATCTACAGTCACAGTCACTGTTGTCCAATCAAAAACTTTACTAAAAAAATCGATCCGAACACAAACGGTCACAACCTGATGCACGTGCAGTTTTGTTTGTTTACACTGCATCGAGCCAAAGTATCATAAAAGAACCATTAATTTCAAGCGCGGCTAAACCTTTTTTGTAAACATTTTTGTCAACTTTTTTTATATTTTGTATTCATTTGATCTCTGTAGAAGACCGTATGTATATCCTCAAGCTGACATCATTTATTATTTAGTCACTGCTTTTACGCAAAGTGCTGCACGTACTGTACAAATGAGCGTTATTTGAAAACCAATAAAACTGTTATTGTTTATACAAATATATATGTGCAACTTGGAAGGCTTCTAAAGTGGTAAGCCAGATATTCATTCTCTTCTGCGGGTTGCATAACTCCTTGCGTGTACCACCATCTTCTTTTCATGTGCTTTTCACTATTCTACCATCTTATTTCTGTGTCTTTCTGGTAATCAATGTCTTACGTTTTCTCTTAATTTGTTTGATTTATTACGCTTACTAGTCGCACTATGATGAGTAGAATGAGGCCATAATAGTCCAGCATCCGCGCATGCGCCCCGGCGTAGTTTTGAATTCCAGTCCGTGGAGGGTATCGTGGACACGTATCTTAATTGCCGGCTTCTTTTCAGGTGCCATTCTCAACCTCTTGGTGGCGTATTTATGATCCGCATCCCATAATTAGGGTCATTTTGACAGTGTTAAGAATTTTTTTGGTAGTCCAGCCCTGGAGGACTATCAGATCGATCGTCCGAACAGATTTTTAATTACCACTCAATTTTAAGTCCTACCCTAATACAGAAATAAATTCAAGATAAAGTACTTAACGGTTTTCCCCAATCATTGACATAAATAAAACGCGAGGCTTTAGGTTAGGTCAATGCTCGTGCGCAACCACTGATCTAATCTAAAACCGTGTGTGTACTAAGCTAACCTAATATTGTACGTGTATTAACCTAATTATAGATTTGCAAGTATTAATCTAACCTAATATTGTACACATGTTGGTCTATCCTGAAATTGTTCGTATATTGACAGCAATGACGAATGCTATACCATAAGACATGTATAGGAGTGTGTGAATGTGTGTACGTGCGTGCGCGTGTACGTGGATGTGAGTATGCGTGTGTGCGCGCACTTATGTGAATGTGTGGGCGAACGTGTGTTTTTTCGTGCTTTCGTGATTGCGTGATTGTGTTTTTGCGTGTTTTCGTGTTATCGTGTTTTCGTGTTTTCGTGTTTTCGTGTTTTCGTGTTTTCGTGCTTTCGTGTTTTCGTATTTTCGTGTTTTCGCGTTGTCTGTGTTTGCGTGTTTGCGTGTTTTCGTCTTTGCGTGTTTGCGCGTGTTCGAGTTTGAGTGTTTGTGTGTTTGAGGGTTTGCGTGTTTGCGCACTTTTGTGTTTGTGTTTGCGAGTTTCTTTCGTATTCAAATGTTTGCGTGTTTGCGCCTGTATTTACGCCAGTGTCTGTGTCTGTGTTTCCCCCGGTGTTTCTATCTGTGTTTGCGCCTATGTCTATGCATGTGTCTGTGCCTGTGTCTGTGTCTGTGTCTGTGTCTGTGTCTGTGTCTGTGTCTGTGTCTGTGTCTGTGTCTGTGTCTGTGTCTGTGTCTGTGTCTGTGTCTGTGTCTGTGTCTGTGTCTGTGTCTGTGTCTGTGTCTGTGTCTGTGTCTGTGTCTGTGTCTGTGTCTGTGTCTGTGTCTGTGTCTGTGTCTGTGTCTGTGTCTGTGTCTGTGTCTGTGTCTGTGTCTGTGTCTGTGTCTGTGTCCGTGTCCGTGTCCGTGTCCGTGTCCGTGTCCGTGTCCGTGTCCGTGTCCGTGTCCGTGTCCGTGTCCGTGTCCGTGTCCGTGTCCGTGTCCGTGTCCGTGTCCGTGTCTGTGTCCGTGTCCGTGTCCGTGTCCGTGTCCGTGTCCGTGTCCGTGTCCGTGTCCGTGTCCGTGTCCGTGTCCGTGTCCGTGTCCGTGTCCGTGTCCGTGTCCGTGTCCGTGTCCGTGTCCGTGTCCGTGTCCGTGTCCTATGTATTTACTGTTAACCCGGCGGAAGTACGGTGAGTATATCATACCCCAGCACTTTTCCAATCGCCAAAGCGGATCCGTCCGGAAGTGCACATGGACGCTGCTTTCAGTAGCTTCCCATTTGACTTCATACAATGCGGTAGTGGTTCCCGGTCAGTCATCAATCGCACTCCGATCGCTTCACAACGCCGTAAGCGAGAAGTGTAACCTTATTCCTCACCGTACTTAATGAGTGAGTTCTTAAATTTCACAGATATTTTTCCAAGTGGCATGTTTATAACAGCAATTTATCGATCCAGATTAGATATTCCACAGAGAAGAAAAGTTAATTATTTGCGCACCAAGGAACTCATGTTCTTAAGAAGAATAAAAATGTTCCCTTACTGTCTACTTACATCATGACAATTCAATTGACAACAGTACTGGTCATGAACGAAAACCGGATATCGTAGCGGACGAACTTTCAGCCAACTGTAATGTAGCACGCAACAGTCGTAGAAGACCTTTGACTATGTCTTATTGATTACAGCCTCCACCAATTCCCTTGTGGTCCACAATGTAATCAACAAACACGATAATCCCATTACTCGTCGATTAATTTCTGAAACAGTATTCGATCTGATATTGTCTCATATCAAGATTTAACAAATGAATCTAAGAATACAATTGAACCTGAAAAGGAAGATATAAAAAAAAACGAGCATTGTCCCAGAAAAGACAATTCAGGAAGATGCTGGAAAGAAACAAGAAAAAACAGGAAGATATCTCATACGTGAAAGAAAGCCACGATACAAGCCTGTTTCAGCAGATACCCTATCCTACGAGCAAATTTCGGCCGATAGCCCACCGTATAAGCATATTTCAGTCCATATCCCACCGTACCAATGGTGTTACAAAATGTCACCGTACTTCTGCCGGGTTAATTAACATAGCGGATATTACTTTACTTTATTAAGTTCTGTGTTGCTTCGATTCATAACCAATATATAACTTTATTTGAAAGGGAAAGAATGATATTAAACCTCTTAGTTGACTAGCAGTGTTTCTTTTAAATACTGTCCAGACCTTCCTAACTACATTTGTTGCTTAGCTACAAAGTTGATTAGTGTCACGTTTTATTACTTCTAGCCTACGCCCTCTTTGCCCTTAACTTTTAGCTCCAATTTCGTCATCTTTAAGGACCTGCACTATAACTAAGCTACCGGCAAGACCCTTAAATATTTTTGCTGCTACTCGTTAGCCCTCTGGAACGACAAGTTTTGGTACGATGTGGAAATCTTCTCGTATTGAATTACGTAGTAATTGGCATTAACAGTTTGTTAGCGGTGGTTTTTGGTCCAAAATTAACCATATTAAAACCTGTGATACGAATAAGCTCAATCGTCCAAAAGAATTCGCAAGTTTTACTAATAAAATGTAAGGGAATTTCGGTATTAAAAATACGTAACTCAATAAACTAGCAGAATAACTGTCCTTGTCCGTGTCCGTGTCCGTGTCCGTGTCCGTGTCCGTGTCCGTGTCCGTGTCCGTGTCCGTGTCCGTGTCCGTGTCCGTGTCCGTGTCCGTGTCCGTGTCCGTGTCCGAGTCCGTGTCCGTGTCCGTGTCCGTGTCCGTGTCCGTGTCCGTGTCCGTGTCCGTGTCTGTGTCTGTGTCTGTGTCTGTGTCTGTGTCTGTGTCTGTGTCTGTGTCTGTGTCTGTGTCTGTGTCTGTGTCTGTGTCTGTGTCTGTGTCTGTGTCTGTGTCTGTGTCTGTGTCTGTGTCTGTGTCTGTGTCTGTCTGTGTCCGTGTCCGTGTCCGTGTCCGTGTCTGTGTCTGTTACTGTGTCTGTGCCTGTGTCCCTGTATTTGTCCGTGTCCGTGTCCGTGTCCGTGTCCTTGTCCGTGTCTGTGTCCTTGTCCGTGTGCGTGTCCGTGTCCGTGGTCGTGTCAGTCTTAGTGTCCGTGTCCGTGTACGTTAGATGTGTCTGTGTCTGTATCTGTGATTTTGTTTGTGTTTGAGCTTGTGTTTGTGTTTGTCTTTCTTGTATTTTGTAAAACCAACCTTCATATGTCCCAATTTAAAATGGCCGAATCACGTTGCAGTGTTCTCAACTTTGGATAATTGTAAAATTTCTGTTTTTCAAATACAACATCCTGTACATTATGTGGTATTCAAATGGATAATTAAGAGACAGATTCAATTGTGTACGAACATAATGTTATCAGAAGCTGATTTAAAATCAACATCCTGGACTTGCATCTTCTTTTGTTTTTGTTTTAAATCGAATGAGATTGGGAGAAGCCTCTTTCAAATCAGCGTCCTATACTTGCAGAGTTTTTGTTTTTTGTTTTAAATCGGATAAGGTTGCCGGAAGCAATAATAAAAATTGGAAGCATAAGTCTTGTTATCTGTCTTTTATGTAACCATAAGGCCCGTTTTCCATTCATGTAATTAACTAATTACGCGGTTTTTCCAAGTCCTCTAGGAGTCCTTTGGATTAAGTATATGCTAAAGTGTAATTCAGCTATTTGACATACCTTTCCAATATTAGCAATGGTACGTTGTTGCACAAGGTTTTGATATAAAACGATAACGAGATACTTGGACATCCTACTATTGTATCCTCCTTCAGGATCGTGTGGGGAAGAATTGATAATCTCAATTTACCCTGTGTTCATGCGGTAGCGTTGAAATTTGTTTTAATTAAAATTAAACTGATTATGAATTTTTTAATTATCTCAACAGTCTAAAATTGTTTTGTATCTCACAGCATAAAAAATAATAGTTTACACAACGGCTTAATTCCTAACTAGCATTTCCTTCGGAAAATTTTGTGTTTAAAGTTAAATTTAATGATAATAAAAAGCATAATAAATTAAATTCAAACGTATATATATATATAAATGGACAACAATATTAGCGTCGGCTGCTAGACTTTTTCAAAAAAATTAGAAACCTTAAATAAAATTCTGGCTACGTTATTTCTTTCTACGAAAAATTATCTTCATGTAAAAAAAGCATCTTCGAAATCCGTTAATCGGTTGTTACGCAATTTAAAATTAAATGTAATGATGATAATAAAACGCATAATAAATTAAACCTCTAGTATAATACACATTTAAAAAATATGAATTAATCAATTAGTACGGACGTGTTAGTTTCAATTATTTTGTCAATTGAGTATTGACCAATTATATTTGTCGGGATCCAAAAATCGCACGGTAGCATTCATTGGTCATATTTTTTATTGAGAAATAGCATACGAAAATTGGTATGCACATTACACATTTAACGATTTTTAAATCATTTAAATTTGTTTATCATGAAAACCTTATTTCAAACAAAAGGTATTTGAAATTAGTTGTCTTACACAATTTCCATTATGCGATGTCCTACCCGTATTTTTACAGTTAACGGTTTAATTAATATAGAGACTTGATGTCAGATTAATTATTTTCATTGGATAAATTTATTTCTATATTTGGTTTTAATAAATACGAAACGTTTGTAAATTATCCCACACGGTGCGTTTAATCAATCACAATTTGTACTAATTGTTGGGAGTTGCATACAATTATGTTAATTACTCGCTACATTGGCAGCTAAAAAAACTAGTCTTCATAAACACCTAATTAGTTATGATGCTATGGAAATCACTAAAGCATGGTTTGAAGTGGAGTGCGATGTGTTTGCAGTTAATAGGTACACTATACTACTAAATGTGATCGATCTGGTAGAGGAAAGACATTGGTATATATTTAAATAAAATTTACGCTTAAACCCTAAATCATCAACTGTGGTTAAAAATCTGTATAGATAAATTGACATTTAGCTTTGTTGTTATTTATAGACTTCCTAACACTAATGCTTCCGAATGCTGACATAACAGATTATTGAAAATTTGGATACATTCAAGTATAAATTTCGGAAGCACTAATTTAGTAACAAATTATTACTCTGGAGATGTTTAAATTTATTACCAAATTGGAGTAGGATTTAGTTCCCAGTTTTATGAATGGTATGTAGATTTTTCAGTTTGTTTGTTTGTAAATAGATTGAAATTTCTAAAGTGCTATTAGGTTTCATACATTGACGAGAGTAGAATAGCCAAAGGAATTTTATATGGAAGATTGAGATTTTTAGTAAACAGTGGATAACCGTATTTTTAAATAATCGTTAATTGTAGTATTATAAACCTTTCTTTAAAGGCATAAAATAATAGATAATCACTAATCACATAAGTGGTCTTCAAGGGGGTGTTTGGCATGTTTGCACTCATAATATTGTTTATGAGAAGGAATGCAGTTTGGATTACCCTTATTTTATTGTCTATTGCCTGAGGTTTACTGAAGATACATCTCGTGTCACATTTCCGTCTTAAAGTTTGCAAGAATATTATGGAACATTCCCTTCCCCTCACCTTATCATTATTTCTGCATTTGTCATGGACGCTACATATATGGGGTTGTTATTTGCAGTTTTCTCACGAAAATATCATTGTAAATTTCAATCTGTAGTTACATATTAGCATTATTATTACTTATATACACTTTCGTTAGAGTGCGCCCTGATTTTTACAAAGGTGTGTTTAGTTTCGTTGTTCGTCATTAAAACTTGTCGACCTTTAGAAGCACCAGTATTTATAGGTAAGTATATGTTATTATTATATTGTAATTATTATTATTAATATTATTATTATCATTATTAATGTAAAATCTGATACTCTAAGCAATACTTACAATACTTTACAAGCTAATTGCTATTACTTTTAAAATCAGCAAAGGTTTGTTTGCTGTGCATGATTAGTTTATCCCAGTCCGTTACATTCGGTATCTGCGCTGCACGATTTTGTTAATTGAACGACTTGTTAAAAAGCATTGGCTTAATATTGTTTCTCTAATATTTCCTTAAATATACTGTTCTTCTAAAGTAACTAAATTTCTGTAATTTAATCCTTCAATATAATATTTTTCTAAAGTAGTTGAGTTTCTGTAGTAAATTTGTAGAATTGTTGATGGCCACTTATACGTTAGTATCCAACTTTATAATTTGGGGTCACTGTTTTACCGCTGTTGACAGCCGGGTATAAAAGTTTTCTTGGGCTCGCTCTTCCCGTTATGTGTGGTGAAGAAAGATATTTTGTATTTTCTGAAAGAAAAATGAAATTTTCTGGGTTAATTGATCACATCGATTTATGTCGGTTGTAAAATAATTTTTCTAATTATGTAGTGATTATCTACAAACATACGATTTTGTCGGATTTATGGGAAATATGTGCTTAGGTGAGCTCTCTTATATGTTCTTTTCTCCTTTTACCACGTTTTCAATTTTTAGCAATCAACACAATTGTACGATAATTAATAACTCAGAAGGAAAACCTCCTATTAACTAAACGGGTTAGACATAATCTCACATTTCTTGTATTTGTAATCGCTAGAGGGTAAAAGTATAACTACATATTAACTTTTGTTAGCTCTCCTTCATTTATTTTAGGGAGGGATCAAATGCTATTTTGCTTTTCGAAACAGACATCCGCTGTTCTCGAACTCGTATTTGGCTAAATTTTACATGGCTTAAAGTTAGTATTTATATTCTGCAATTAGCTACCTCGTTGAAGGTAAGATCTCTGTTTATGCTTTCGTTTTGATTTGATATAATTCAGAGGTACGTTTTGACTACTACGTTTTACCAATTACACACGATTAAGTTACCTATTGCATAGTATGTAATACCTCGTGGTGTATAACTGATAAACATTTTGTCTTTGAGTTGGATCTTGTGGATAACCTGGAAGATACCGCTTGGATATTGAAAGCTAAGTTACCGATTATACATATTTTTTTGTATTATCTAGGCTTGATGGTTTATTGGTTGCATACCGGAAGCAACTAATCGTATAAGATTGTATAGACGTATTTTGATTGATTTGATAAATATTTAAGTGTAGTTTCATTACTTTAACTATTCACTTGTACGTTAATTTGCTTTATATGTACTTTGGGGTCAATGGTTACAATGCCGCTTATATTTCATGTGTTTAAAATTTAGATATAGTAAAACTGTACAACTGAATGCATTCAGCTCTGCGATTGGTAAGTTTTAAGAATTATATGATTATTACTATTTTAATTATAAACTGAACTGGTTATTTTTCATAGCAATGTGCTATTGACTGCTTTGCTTAAAATGTTGTTTGTAGACTGTGATCATATTTCAATGTGCCTCTATAATTGGCAAATTTATAAATTACACCTCTGGTGTCTAATTAAATGCTAATCTCTAGGTCATAGCATAACCTATCTTTGAAGATCCACATCAATACCTTAATACTTTTTACCTTTTCTAAATTAAATTGACCTAATCTTAAGATATAGCTTGTATGTTATAGTTTTGTGTGACTTGTTACGTGGTGATGTAATGACACCATTAGTTAGATTTCAGCTTTGGGGATGCGGGTTACAGTTTTTTGTGCATCACACTTTAAGTTATTTATCGACACAATAGACTACTTGTTTATAAGGATATTCTAACTTGTAGCATTTCTTTAACTGCCCAGATCCTTTCTTATATTTATTGCTAAGCTAGGAAAGTAATTAATTCTCTTTCAGTATCTAGGGCTGGCTGCGATTAATTCTAGCTCTTCTTTTTAATAATTATAGCTACCACCTGCGTCAGTGTATGAACCCATTCCATTTATCTACTGTCACTGAGCTACCGGCGGCCCTAAGGCTATCTTCTCTCTGTTACGGTAAATTATGGTACAAAGTGGAAATTTGCATGCAACAAGTCTAAACAAATGTTACACCATAATGTAACTATTTATTTCTATTCATTACAACAGTTTTTACAATTTTTTAAGTAGGGCAACCAAAATATAATATATAATTCGACAAGTTTGTGATCATTGACTGTTTAAGATTATGTGGCAGTCTGGTAATAATTAATGCAAATTGTGATGACTATGAGGATTTGATTACAGATAATGTGTTACTTAATTGTGACTTTATTTTTATACCTAAACAGGTATAATTGATTTAATATGTCACAACCATTGGGTTTTATTTTATTAAACGTATTATCATTTAAATACGTTTGATAAATATGTTAGTTTTTTTTTTGTATTGGCTATTGTATATTGAATACACCGAACATACGAAAGAAATGCGTTAGCCACATTAGATGTTTTCCTTGATTTTACAGTCATCCAAAAATATAACACTTGCTTAGGATTTAATATTATACAAAATATTTTATAGTCGGGGTGCCGTTTGGCTTTTACTGCCGCTTTTGGACATATGGTAAGTGAATGGCGTTTGATCTATTACAGTTATTTAACATCTTACAATGCCTACTATATTTCCCATTGAGATTAAACGGCAACCCGTTTTTAACCTCTTAATGCACCAATTAAAAATTAAAAAGCAGTCGTTTTTCCATCAATTGTTATATTTTCTATTTTCTTAAAATACAAAAGAACATTAACAAATCTTGAGAAAAAAGCACAAAAAGATGTTGTTTTATGCAAAAGCAGACTAAGGTAATTGCACCTACTTCGTTGAGCCCAGTTAACTCGGGAAACAAAAAAAAACTTGGAAAGGACCAAAAAAATATTAAAAAATATAGGTTTTTAGTCCAAATTTACGACAGTATGGTAAAGCACCAGGCAGCCGGCTTATGGAGAAATGGATTCCGGTTAATTTGCCTTGATTTTTGGGATGTTGAAGATATCGACTTCATGAACAATAGTGCCCATGGGAGAAACTCAATCCTATGGCCAGTTTTCAATTTACAGGGCGATGAAGTTGAAAAATAGCCATTCTTTAAAACGTATTAAAATGTAATTTTCTTAATGTATTAAGGATTTTTTGCTGTAATAGTATTCTAATAACATCAAATAATATTACTTTGTGTAGAAAAAGTATTATTTAATACAGGGTGATTCAAAAATTACCTGTGTATTCTACTTTACAGTAGGAATATGAAAATATTAATATTTGGTCTGAATTTACTTTAGTTGGACTTATTATAACAAGATATAAAAACATTTTATACAGGGTGAGTCAAAAAGTTGATCGACTCTCCAGGTTGTTTTTACTACAATTTTATATATTTTGTAATACAAGTCAGTAGTCGACATTGAACTATTTTCAAAAATATATAATTTATAAATTAAATACAGGGTGATTCACAAGATATTTAAGGTAGAAAATTGATTTTTTTTGCGAATCACCCTGTAATTTAATATTTCCTCCGTTAATTTCTCGACTTTTTTCTTATTTTCTGTAATTTGAGTTTGTTAGTCCCCTATAGAAGTTGTTCGAAGTTACTATGATCAGTTTTTTTATATCGACTTCGTGATGACAAGCCTGTCACAATGTATACGCTTATATCTGAGCTCATAAATGTTTTTATTTTATTTAATCATTCATGATTTATGTCACTCTAACGTTATTTGTTTAAGGAAACAAATAATATGTAACATATAATATCAACAAATAATGTATGAATAATCCAAACCTCCGAAGACGCAAATATTATTAGAGAGCCAAATATCCGAAGACGCAATTATTATGTTATTTATCTACATACCTATCTGCAATCAGTTTGAATAAGTTACTTATAGGTGTAATGTATGTATGTATATTATAAGTAATAAACATATTAACAAATATATGAATCAGTTTCCTTACCACCATAGAAGTAGAGTTCCCGGCGCGCTTTTTTTTAAGTGGTATCCCCAATAAACCTAATCCACTTTAACCTGGGAAATGCAAGTCTATTGTAATGAAACATACAAATATATAAAATACTTTAAGAAACGAATATACTAACAAAAATAAGTACATGTGTAGAATTTAATCCAAGTCAAGAAAGAAGAAACAAACGAAATGAACTAAAGTTAGGTAGGCACTGAAAATATTTAATTTTCTACAATTTCTGGACCATGATCAATATTCGTAAAAGATATCCACAACATATATTTACATATATTACGAAATCTGGAGTACACTTGGATTTGTATAATATTCGGATCCTCCGCCAATTCGTCAAAATGAAGAATATTAGTTTCTTCTCTTTGTAGTTTGTCTTGAATATAACTTTTTGCCAATTTTACATAATAAATTCCAGTCAGATGCTTTAAATAGTGTAAATCTAAACGGGGGAACTCATGAGCCTGCAAGTGATTTAATATAACCCCACTGACCGTCCCTTAAATGTAGATTTTCAGCTTCAATTCGTGCTTGCATAATATTTACTTCGTCCAAATTACCTAATATTTGTTCCGCCATTTGTATTGTACCGGGCATGGTTATTGGGGGATGGAATTTATTAATAAGTGCTCCAGCTATCTGATAATATTCGTTTAAATTAGCAGCATGGTGTATCGAAATAGTGTTCTTTAAAAACTTGAATATAGATTTCAAATGTCCATTACGAGATTCGACTATCCAACGTGTGGTTGTAATATATCGAGCAAAATTAGCATCACGTGTTTCTAATTGAGCCTGTCCTCTAACAAGAAGAGGGGGCATAAGACAGTTGATCCCATACTCTTGCAATTACGGAACAGAATCTCGATATCCTCTGTCTACAATTGCAATGTCCCCTTCTTGAAACCGAGCTCTCATTCCATTAATGTAATTGTTTAGTTCATACTGTAAAATAGTGGCATCATTGTTTCGGACGTCCGAAAAATATGGTCCATTAATATCCGGAATGTAACAATCGGGAGCGACTATCAATTCAGGTTTTACCAAAAGCTGCATTTTATAATAGCAGTACGATTGTCTAAGTACTCTAAAATTACAACTTTTTTCGGGTTTGTTATATGTGCAGTCTATATACACTATGGCTTTGGGAATGTCAGGATTAGGATTATACAGTGTGTTTGTAAATCCAGAGACATGTCTGTCTATATAGTTGGCTCTGGTGATTGCGTTAAATCCTATATTATATGGTACAAATCGTTGCATTAGACATAACCGCACCTTATTAATAACTAAACTAGTTACTTGTCGAGAAGGATATTGAAATATAACTTTTAAAAAATTATCTGATAAACCGTGTCTCATTTTTAGGAGAAAAGTTGTTAAGTATTTACTTGTTATATTTACACGATTTCCATCTTGTTCAAAAAAATGCAGATCTCATATAATTCGTTGAAATTATTTTTGGAAATCGATGTTAACGATTTAAATTCCTCTTCTGTAAAGTTATCTATATCTTCATAGACCATTATTACTGGTAGCAGCTGTTCGAAGACACTGGAGAAATTGAAGTAGGCCAATTATTACGTATGGACGGTTAAGAGAACGTAATCCACCTTGCAACATGTTCGAAAGAGTTCCGACTTCGTTAAGATGATGCTGACATATTCGTACATAGTCAGGGACAACTATGTTTGAAACAATAAATATATTTACCCTACACTCAATAGAGAGCCTCCGAATATTTTCATTGGCATTACATATCATGCAAGCGTTGGACTTAGCTGGAAAAAGTACGTTGATTCTGAGACAATTGGGATTATTTTCCATGGCTCTGATGTCTACCAATATAACTTGAAAACATTAAAACATACCCTACTATCTTCAACAATATTCAAAGGTGGTCTTTCAAAAGCTTCACGTCCCAAAATTGCAAGTTCTTGCTGTAAAATGTTTTCTTCGTCATAGAGACGATTCATTTGTCGTATATTTTAATTTCTGTTACACACATAACAGTTTGCTCTATTCGCAATAGCCATAATTAACACTTAAACATAAAGTTTAACCAACGTAAAAATTATTAATAAGAAACTGAACGAGACATTATATTAAATTACATTATATTTATTATATTACTTTTTACAATAATTTATTAGACAGTGGAGACATTTAAACAAAACACTTGTTAATAAGAAACACAAATGTTTTGTGCTAAGAAATTATTTTTGACAGATACGTCAAAATAAGTAACAATTTGTTTTCACAGCCTACATGATCGTTCATTGCAGTTAGGTTTTTCAGTATAAATTCATGGTATTTCGAATGACTATAAGGTCATAGTTTTTAAAAATTAAAGAAAATGGAGATAGGAAAGTTAAGCTGTTTTTACCCTTAGTCTACGATTCAGGGTTATACAGGGAAATACAGAGTTATACAAGAAAATTCAGAATGATAAAAATCGGTAATCCAAATTGTCTCAGAATTAACGTACTTTTTCCAGCTAAATCCAATACTTGCATGATATGTTATGAAAATATTCGTAGGCTTTCTATTGAGTGTAGATATTTATTATTTCATAGTTGTCCCTGACTATGTACGAATGTGACAGCATCATCTTAACGAAGACGGAACTCTTTTGAACATGTTGCATGGTGGGTTACATTCTCTTAACCGTCCATATGTAATAAATGATCTACTTTAATTTCTCTTGTTTTTGTTAGTATTCGTTCCTTAAAGTATTTATTTTATATACAGGGTGGTCCAACGAAAAGTTAACACCTCGATTTTCCGGTTTTAAAATGAAAATGTGGAAAATCGCTCGGACCCGTCGATTTTAGTTTGAGGGCACTTTTTTCCTGATTGCAGCATTCATTCAACTCTATAGGGTGAACCAACCCAAAGATGAATGTACATGGCAAATTTTTGAAAAGGTAATTTTAGAATTCAGCAATACTAACATTGTAACAAATTCTGATTTTAGCGCCCTCTTGAGTGAAAATAATCGTTACGTAATTCAAAGTGACACCTCATTTGAAAGCTATTTTATTAGTAATTCAATGCAATAAATAGTACGAAATCACATTTATTATTAAAATCAGCTGAAAATCAAAAGTGTGATACTACACCTACACGTTTAGCTCTTTAGTTGATTTTACTTATTAAATGTGATTTCTGGATACTTTTATTTATAGCATTGAATTACTAATAAAAACATCTTTCAAATGAGGTGTCACAATTTGAATTACGTAACGATTATTTTTCCCTCAAGAGGGCGCTAAAATCTGAATTTCTTTCAACATTATTAGTATTGCTGAATTCCCCACAAGATTACCATTTCAAAAATATGCCACACTTGGTACATTCCCTATCTTTTTACGGTTGGTTCACCCCACTGCTAGAGGGTTGAAGTGCCAATGCTGCAATCAGGAAAAAAAGTCGACACGATCAACATCACCCATGGCATGATTATAATCCAACATAAGTTACGGTTTTTTTATTATTCCTCTGATGGTTTGTGGATGGTAGAGGTAACAGAGGCACCTTTCGTATCTTACCATTTCATTACACTCACTTTTCCTCTCTGAAAAGTAATTGTTTCTCCAATTTTCAATTTTTTCCTCTTCACTAGGCCCTTCTTTTTGTGACACGCGTAATGTTCCATAAACATCAGTCTTTATTTTTTATCAATATATCAGCTAATCCAGATGAGTTTTCCGTCGTCAAACAATATCCTTTATTCAACAACAGTCTCATCAAAGACATCACTACTTACGACGACATTGGAAGATCTACAAATTATCTGTCAAGAACGGTGTGATTCACATAATAAGTACGTTTTTATGCCGAATCTGGCTCTTTTGACTGGAACGTATTGCACCCATCCCAGGCGACCTTTATATAGTAATAAACTTACATCAATAGTCACAACTTTCTTTGGTGTAATCGCATCTTCGTAAATTGGCCAACTTTTGTTGAGTTTTGGGCAAGGGTGATATGCTGAATCAAATTCACTGTTTGAAAGTGTTTCCCCAGTCATACACTCTCCGAAAAATGGGGTATATAATACTGGATTTTTTGTGCAATAATGACGGTATTCTGGTTTTCTTACTATACTTTGCATTCATAAATATTCTAATTTCATTAGGATCTGTGTCAAACCAAGAAGTATTTTCTCTACCTCGCATATGACTTTTTGCACATCTATTTGTCTCGTTCACAATACATTGTATGAACTGTTCATCACAAAAAATGTCAAAGAAATTTAGGCAACTGTAATCGCTAATATCAATATTTCTTTTACCTGGAGTTACAGTGAAGGGGAATGGCGGAGGAGGAGAATCAACTTGTACTCGAAACCATTGCCGAGCTAAAGCAAGAGTGTCTTTATTACTACTCTCTGCCTCTGACATAACATCAATCTCTGAATCACTGCCACTGTGTTCTGAAGTCATCTTCTAAACTAAATAGCAAATCGCGATCACCTTCCACGTTCGGTAGGAAAAAACGTAAGTGTTGAATGTAACGATTTCGAATTCTTTTGTGTTATTTATCAGCTTTCCTTTATTAGAGATATTTATTATTTAAACAAAGGGATTTGAATGCAAAGCAATGTATATTGATTCTTACATTACGTGGCTGCTTTTCAACAATAAACCGAGCTAGTTGGATTTATGGTAACAATCTGCTTAAAATTCGGGAGGTAATGGGTTCATTCTTCGTTACCGTCTACCTTGTGTGAGGTTTCTTTCAGGGGGTTTTCCTCATACACATATAGCTTCATGATTACTGCGTGTATGCTTATCATGGCTATTTAGGCGAATGGTGGGGTAATAGCTTCCCCTCATAAACCTAACTCCATTACTTCCCATCCTATGCTGACCGCACCCATCCTTAATCCCACCATGCATATATACTTAACAGGGAATAAATAGCTGCAGCTGAAGGAGCGTGGAAAGCTTGAGCCTTCCTCTTCGGGAGGAGAATAAAACACGTTGCTATCCTTTCCCTTCAACAATAATAGCGCAGTAATCATAAATGAGATTGTGCCTTTCAAAAGAAAAAAATGAGGGAAAGCTGATTTTTTTTCCAGTATTTTACTACAGCATAAATGTCTTTAAATCGGTGATGAGTACCACTCAACACCCGTGTGCAACAAAGGTTTATACTGTAGTAGAAGGTTTCGATCAAGTAAGCACTCAATCTAGTGAACAACTATAGAACTTTAGAGAGTTCAGAGTAAAGACTGATCTAAAGGATTTAAGTATCATATTAATATTATTTTCAATTTAATAAAAAGGTTTATATCCAAACATTTGGAGCTGCTATGGGAAACCCAGCGTCTCCTGTATTAGCAAATTTGGTAATGCATGATTTATTAAATACAGTAATACCAAATTTAAAATATAACTTACCCTTTTTATTCTGTTACGTGGACGATATCATAATAACTATTCCAGAAGATATGTATGGTGATATAATTAATGCTTTCAATGCATACCATCACAATTTGCAATTCATTGTGCGAAATTGAAAAAGATGGAATAATACCCTTTTTAGATGTGTTACTTAAGAAAACAACTAATAATAAAATTATGACGGATATGTACAAAAAACCGACTTCCTCAGACAGAATAATCAATTTTAACTCGATACATCCATTTAGTCAAAAAATTAATTTAATTAAGTCTATAAAAACTGAAATGCTAAAATTAAGTTATCTCTCCACCATCAACATAATTTAAATATGATTAAAGTAATGCTACTCAATAATGACTATCCGTCAACATTAATTAACAAAGCTCTATTTGAAAATGATATTGAGAAGGATACGGAGGTATAAACTAAGGTTAATATAGCACCAATTAATATTAAATATAATAAACTAATCAATGTTCCGAATTTAAGTAACAAATTACGACAGATCTTACAGACTAAAACGTTAAAGATATCATTATACAGTCCTAAAACTAATAATATGTTATTTTAAAAATTAAAAGACCCTATTCCAACGAGCAATAATGCGAATGTAGTGCACAAACTCAAATGAAAAAATTTTGACAAGGCGTAGATTGGTCAGACAAAACAAAATTTGTATAAAAGAGTAAACAATCATAAAAACGATTGTAAACAATACAATTTAGAAAAAAAATGAGAAAAAATAGCCTTAATTTCACATGTTTAGAATGAAGGGCACACTTTTGATTTCAATAATCCGGTCATTCTAGATAAAGAAGTTAATTTAAAAAAGAGGTTAATTTCTGAGATGTTACACATACAACATGAACAATCAAGTATAAATTTTAGGACGGATACCAATAACTTAAATAACATTTACAAGTTTTTAATTAAAAAAACGCAATAAGTTTAAACAGAAGTAAATATAAGTGTGAATTTTTGAATAGGGGAGAGTTGGGGAACCGTGCGCTGGAGGTAACCGTGCGCACAGCTATATCTAGCAATTGAGCGGTATTTAGAAACATCCCTTCCACGAAACCTTGAGAAGCGTCACTTACGATTCGATCATACCACAAGCGGCATCTCTATAGTGTCAGTTGCTCTCAGAAAGTGATCGTGGTGTTTATGTACAAGTTGTAATTTTCCACGTGAATAAAATAAGACGATAAGTCTCTAATTGTTAACCGATTATTTTGAAATAAATATATTCTTAAAGGATATGATCTCCTGCATCTATGCATCTATCCTTGTTTAATATAACCTAAATAGTTTTTGTAATGTGAGGTGATTTGGTTTGAAATGCACGGTCGAGTAATGATGCGCAAAAATGCGCACCATTACCCCTCATTCAATTCAATGGTAAGTAATACAAATCTGTTTTTTCATTTCAGATGCCACGTAAATATATAAGAAAAACAGATATTAATGCCTATAGTGCGCAAACGTTGGAGGAAGCACTAAATGCTATCAGAAACGACGGCAGGAAAATTAGGGCAGTCGGTAGAGGATACGGCATTCCCGAATCAACCCTACGAAAGAAACTTCAACGTGATGAACGGAAAACGCTTTGTCTGGGGCGTAAGGCAATTTTTTCGTAAGAAGTAGAACGCCATTTAGAAGAGTATGTATTGACTCTGGCAAAATTGTATTATGGCATTACGCCCAAACAACTGTGACATTTAGCTTTTAAATATGCAGAAGCAAATGGCATAGAGCATGCATTTAATAGAGAATCCCAGTTAGCTGGTAAAGCTTGGCTTTACGGATTTCTTAGACGACATCCTCAAATAAGTCTGAGGCAACCTGAAGGCACCAGTCTAAATAGAATTGCTGCGTTTAATTTAGAAGAGACTAAACTATTTTACCGAAACCTAAAAAGTGCGTTCCAAAAATGTACACTTGAGGGACAGAGAATATTTAATATGTTGTGGTTATGCTCATTGACAGTCAATAAACTAGGGCTTCTATTGCTATTTTCAGATTTTATACACTGTTAATACAGTTGCTACTAGGTCACAGCTCGCTTAAGTGCGCACCATTCCCCAACTCTCCCCTAATTGCATCCTCAGTATCAAATTGTAGGATTAGATAAGTTAAATTCATAAATGTAGGAATTATCAGCTAGATAAACACAATTAAATTGTAGAAGAATAAGAAATGGCTCCTGCGTTACAGAAAGACTGGCAGTTGGTACATAATTTACCAATTAGTTCAGACAAAAGAATCGACTATAGATAATACGCAGATTGTAAAATCTTGAAACATGGTTACATTTGATATAAACAGGCAGATAGCATAACCTTGCACTGTTTGATAATGATCACGTTAGTTCACTCACATTTCATATCGCATGTCAATCATACAATTTGCAATACAAAGTTAAATAGTTCATGTTAGTAATCACTCAACCAATCATACTTAACATCGATTGCAGCCACTGTAATCTAAAACGGTTGTTAACGAAGGCTATGTAATAGAGAATTCAATTGACAATGAAGGATAACAAGTATAGTTGTAGTAATTAAGTTGTGGAACATAAGCCATTGAATCAATATATGTCACAGATGTAACATAGCAGACATTGCTCCATAATGAACAGAAACTGTATCTGGAAAACTATCATAGTGGCACCACCTAAACTGGAAAAGGCACCAAATCATGGTTTTCGTTTACATGGAATATTTACCAGGTGAGTCGAGTTGATTTCCAACTTAAGTAAAATGATTAGATGATGTTCGTTAATTAGATAAGATTTCATAAATATGTGTAGGTAATAATCTAATTATTCTGTTAGATGCTTGAGTTCCGAACCTAACATTTAATTATACGAAACGTAGCCGTCGATTGAACTATTATTACGCAGACTCAGTTCCTAGACCCAGCTAAACACACCGTATTCGGCATTACTCGTTGAAGAACAGAGACTTTAACCATTTCAGCTGCCGGAATACTTCGAGGGAGAAGTTTCTCAATAATGGAATGATCAGGAAATTACCCAGTTCTTCAAGAAATAGTTGGCCGTTTTGTAAGTTTCAGCATTGCCAGGTTGGAGTTACTACACCGAACATAAGCGTTCTAAGCTGAAACGTCATATTTGCAAGATATTCATTGGCCATCTTAGTTCAAACTCCAAATGTAGTATTATTAAATGTCTAACGTGTCGACAGCACCTTCAGTTGTTGTAATCTAAAATTCATAAACGGCTTAGTGATCTTGGTTACAAGATATATTGAAGAAGCGCATGAGCGAAATTGGAAGTGTCACTAAGTAAAGTAAAGATATTTGCAATCAAAAGGTGGCAAAGGCACTAAAAGCAACGCTGCAAAGAGGCGAATAGTTGAATCCAAAATACAAAATAAAAGAAAAAAATAGCAGAGTCTTCTGACATTGACATTTGAAAATAATCTTTGCGACCATGACTACCTGGACGACATAGACGAAATAGATTATTTTATTCCAAACCAATAGACAACCATTGGGTAACAGAGATATGCGGCGAACCCGGAAAAAACGATTTATGGTACAGATTATCAATGTGGTTATGGAATCACGCCGACTGCACTGGGGTGGACAGTCCAAAAATTACACTTTGACTTCTGCAAGAACCTATTGCTTACCTACCAAATAAAAACTTTTTATTAAATATTTTGTGTTCTAATGTTCTCGCATAATTCCCTCTAATAGCACCATTACCCTATGGGGATGTCAAATCACTTCAGTACTTTTTGTGATTTAAGTTAAAAGCTACTAAATTGTGGTTATGCTCATTGACAGTCAATAAACGAGGGCTTCTATTGCTATTTTTAGATTTTATGCACTGTTATTACAGTTGTACTAGGTCAATGCTCGTTTAGGTGCACCATTCAACTTTCCTAATTGCATCCTCAGTATCAAATTGTAGCATTAGATAATTAAATTCATAAATGTAGGAATTATCAGCTAGATAAACACAATTAAATTGTAGAAGAATAAGAAATTGTACGTTAAAGTAAGAGACTGAATTACATATTTAGAATTAGTTCAGACAAAAGAATCACTATAAAATAGAATTGTAAAATTTGAAACATGGCATGATATAAACATCCAGATAGATAACCTTGCACTGTTTGATAATGATGTACACGTTAGCTTCACTCACATTTCATTCATGTCAATATCAATAATAATAAGTTAAAAAGTCAAGGTTAGTAATAATCAACCAATAAAATTAACACACGACCAGTAATTGTAAATTAAAAAGGTTGTTAACGAAGGTATGTAATAGAGAATTCAATTGACAATGAATAATAACAAGTAAGTTGTAGTAATTAAGTTGTGTGGAACATAACCATTGAATCAATATAATGTCACAATGTAACATAACGCATAGACATTGCTCCATAATTAAAGAAACCGTATCTGGAAAAAAAGTATCATGGTCACCACCTAAACTGAACACAGACCAAAAACATTTTTTCTTTAGATTCAATTTACAGGTGAGTCGAGTTGATTTGTAATTTAGTAAAATGATTTTAATATGTTGTTTTAATTAGATAAGATTTGATAAATATGTGTAGGTAATAATCTAATTATCTGTTAATGTATTGTTGAGTTTGAAGAAATATTTAATTATACGAAACGTAGCCGTGATTGAACTATTATTACCCGCAACTAGTCCTAGACCCACTAAACCACACCAAAGTAATTTCGGCATTACTCGTTGAAGAACGTGACTTTATAACCATTTCAGCTGCCGGAATACTTCGAGGGAGACGTTTTCTTTCTTGCAATAATGGAATGATCAGGAAATTACCCAGTTCTTCAAGAAATAGTCGCCGTTTTGTAAGTTTCCAGCATTCCAGGTTGGAGTTACTTGGCAACACCGAACATAAGCGTTCTAAGCTGAAACGCCTATGATATTGCAAAAGATATTCATTGGCCATCTTTTAGTTTGCCATCTCCATGTGTATGTTATTATTAACTTGTCTAACGTGTCTACAGCACCTTCAGTTTTGTTGTAATCTAAAATCATAAACGGCTTTTTATGATCTTGGTTACACACTCCGTTATCGTGGTGCATTGTGCTCATGAGCGTAACATTCGACGTGTCCTTGGTAAAGTAAAATTTTGAACAATGAACTTCTTTTCTGTTGTAGACCATTGCAGCTGGCATTTCAGTCAAAGTTTCCCGATAAATATCTAGAGATTTTAAAAATTGCAAATTCTTTGCCAGATTATTTATTAAATAACTTGCTGTTGATACATGCATTTACTGGTTGCGACACAACTTCATATCCATATAAAATGGGAAAGAAACGAATATTAAAGATATTAGAAACCAATTTGCAGTTGTCAGAAGATATATTAATATTTAAATGCAGTAATACTTCAAAAACTGATTTATGCAATGTGGGAGAGAGGATTTTTCTTCATTTTTGTGCTAACTCAGTTGCAGACAAGCTAAATGAAGAAAGATACAATTGTTATAAAAGAATCATATCGAAACAGGGATTAAGCTTTAATTTTGATTTGTCGTATGTTCCTCTGACTAAAGAAGCTGCTAATGAGCACATGTTTAGAGTATATCTTCAAATCAGATCACTTAATGGCTTCGTTTTTTTGTAAATGTAAAAATTTTTGTGAGGGTAATTGTCCATGTTCTGCCTGCAAATGTTGCAAGGGTATGTCTTGTCGACATTCAGTTCAACCGGAATGTAGTGACTTGTAAACTGATGATTTATAATTTTTTGTAGGTAATGTAATTATATGCATTTTTTTAATTTTAACACGACTGTAACTTTTAGTAACGGATGTTTTCAATAATGAAGTTTTCTTTAGTTTATGTAAATATCTAATGCTTTTTTTTTCTAATTTAAGCCAAATTTTCAGATAAATTTCTAAAATTACTAATAAATCCAAGTTTCATGCAACTCAAATTGTTGTTTTTTATATTGTTTGTTTTCAATCTTATTTTGAATAGGTATGCTGGAAGAATAATATACTATTAATCTAATTTACAGAAATTACCAGATATCCTCCGTTTGGTAACATTTTCCATTAACATAGTAATAAGCAAAATGAAAAAATCATTCAAATCCAACTAACCGCTCACACGATATCTAAGCTCAACGTTTTTATGAGTCCGCCATCTTTAAATCAAGATGGCCGGCGAAGCAAGTGGAGGAGGAGAGGGGACTGAATATGCTAACATGACTGTACTGTAAGTACTTACAACTAAAATATGTATTTCGATTTATATATGCAATGTTAAATGAGTGATATATTGTTCTTTTACACTAAAAAGGTAATTATTTAGAATTAACTGTTCTTTCCACAGAGTAAGATTATTTCAATTTCTTTGTTTGTGTAGAAAAAATTTAAGAAGTAAGCAACTCTGGCAAATGACGTAAAGGTAATATTATTCACTTGAATGGGTGCGATTTACGAATTTCATAGTCCCTAAAGTCCATTTATTGAATTATCCATGAATCCTGAAAAAAGAATAGATTTAATTCTAAAGCTATACCCTTGAAATTACATATTCGTGTTTCTGTCTACATGAACGTCTGAACTAATTATTACTATTATGCTGTTTGAAATTAATAAAACATTCATACTCTCTAACTAAACATACGTAGCTCGGAAAACGAGATATAACTGCGAAATGTGAAATTTGTGTGCTGTATCAGTTTTATCACTGTTATTGTAATTCACAAAGATTACTAAGATTTATGATAAACTTGTATAAACCCTACATTAGCAAATGTTTTACATTTGAATATTCGAATTTACGCACTATTTAAATATATAATTGGTTACAAATTTGCTGTCCTCGTTTAGTAAGCAGAATTAAGTTTTGTACACGTTTATACCGTGCTTATTGACTGAAAAGAAAATTCACGTCAATTAAATTCACGTCGGTATGCCACAGTTGTTTCTAATTCTCTGATATTTATTACATTGTCAAGATTCCTATTTCAGGGATTTTAGAAGTAATGGTTTGATAAAAGTGCATTAATTAAAAGAAACCTATTTTTATTTAAAAACATCACGAAAACAAATCAATGGCTTTTATTGAGTATTGAATTTCACTTATAAAACAATATTCGTGCCGAATGTTTCTAAATTCAAATATTTTCAATTTTTCCGCTGGCCAAGCAGATTGTTTTCCACTAAAGCGCTTAATGGAATATGAGATTTCATAAAAAATAAACTCAATTTTCGAAAAGATAGATTGTCCATCTATAACGGATAAAAATCTAAGTAAAGGTTGAAATAATAGCTCACGATCATATTGTCTCAGTATCATAATCGAATAGCATCCTATTTTATCATCTAGTAGTAATCTTAAAAGACCCTTACCAAATTCTGCTGACTCATTTTTGTTTGTTTTTTTGCTATATGTGGAAGTTTTTAACATTATCTTTTATGTTAATATGATGATAGTAATAAAAAGTCTTTATTGTTGAATACCAACTTACTCTATTTTAAGTATATAAATTATGAAATTTTTACAATTTGAATAATATGATACAGCATTTTTCCATAAAATTTTATTTATTAATTTTAGTGGTGCTTAATAACAAGATAATTTTATCCTACGAGCAGAAAATTATCCAAGTACTTTAATAGACATAAAATTGTTTAATTTTACAACGTTGGATATTTTAAGCGGATAATTATTTAAGGGGGTTGTGGACGAAAAAAAATGGAAAATTTTGTATTACACTTTATTAATCTACACTATTTTCTGCACCGAATGCCGCAAACCCCGCGTTTCTTACTGGAACCCCTAAGAAAATTATCACAAGGTGGGAGAGTCGCGATCATAAACTTGACTTACTAGCATAACATCTCACGGGGTCGTGATTTTATCAAAGATTTGCCGTTAGTTCCGAAATTCTAAATTATTTGCTAGTACCGTACATCTGAAATGTACTATGAATTTGTACTGGTGCCTGGTTCTTTAACTGCTACCTGACTTTTACCTGTTGCAAAATTTATTACTTTACAATTTGTATGCTCTACTTGAACATGAATACTTTCTCAAGGGGAGGTTCAGATTACTATGGATGCTTGGAAGTAGGTTGGGTTGCCTAGCCTAGTCTAATTATACAAACATTTACCACAATAACAGAATAGGTATATTTACAATGAAAACTGGAAATTATAATATGATTCTAACAAAATTAAATAAAACTGAAAATAAACAGTATATGATTCAAAGAAACAATGCTAAATAATATCCTATTGATTCTTCCCCGATTTTGTAAAAAGTCTACGCCTCTGGTCTAGTTTAGATTCAAACCTCTCCCAATAGTGCTACGCTTTTAAATCTTAAAACATATGATAAAAACGTGGTATAACGGTGAACAGATTTGTTTAATTAATTAGGAGGGATAATAACTAATTAGTATAAAAACGTGGTATATTAACGGTGCGAGGATGGGATTACATACTGAGTATGTACGGAACTTCCTTTCTTTCTAATTTAAGTTAGAAAGGGTATTTGGTGGTGAAACAGGAACAACAGGTTTTATTCACGTGTAGGGTTAATTTCGGGTTGGTTGAGGGTGGATATTATGTAGGGATGAATAATGATAGAAGTTAGGTTGGAGTATGTCTATATAGGATGACTAAATAAAAGGTAATTGAGGAAGTAGGTATGATATAATTTATGTAGGGTGACAGGTGGTAATTTATAAGGGGATGAAGACGATGTGTAGGTTATAGGGGTAATATGATAAGTAACGGAAGTGGAACTGGGATGTATATTTGGAATCCTTTTTCAGGGCGAACACCGAAACCGTCAAAGGGGAGAATTAAAGGGATAATATTGGTCGTGACAATAGAGAATGTTTCGGAGCAAGATACCACCGTCAATTTACTACAGTCGCTAGAATATCTATAACCTACCCTTGTCGCGGCTTAGACCTTCAACAAGCTGATAGGGGTAGAATCCCTGTTTTACTTGGTAAAATTGATTAGAAAAGGTGTAGTTTAACATCTAGAAGCATTTAGGGTGTAAATAACCTCCGTCTGTTTCTGTACACTTAACTTTCTTTAGTTATACTCAAATCGGGGCCATAACCCACAATAAGGTCGTATAACTAATTAGGGTGTTAAAGTATGGGTGTAGGGATAACTTGGGTAGACTGGTAGATAAGGGTTTTAAAGGATTGTCTGGCTGGATGTTCAGGATCGTATAATCTAGGTGGGTCAGGTGGAATAAAAGGATGTTTTTTAGGTTATTGATAGGAACTAGGAGATGATGATGAATGTATGTGAACAAGAAGGAATATGTGTGATTTTAGGTTGACGGGATAAAATGAATGCAGGAATCATTATAAGAACAGGCAGGAATAGTACTGAGTTATTTCAGGCAGGATAATAATTGGGTGATCGAATGGATCGTCTGGGTATAATAATAATAGGAATCGGAATAATGATGAGTGGTTTCAGGCAAGAGAGTAATAATGAGAGTCATAATGATAATAAGAAAAAGAAGAATTCTTGAATGGGAAGCTAGTGTTTGTATAGGGATTTTGGTGAGTGGGGAACAACTGATAACATTTTTAAAAAAGGTAAATACAGTTGTGGAAGGAAGTAGGAAATAAGTTTTGAGGAATTTATTTACAAGGATAGGAATGTTTAGGAAGGATCTGCAGGATCATTACAAATTCATGCAAATTGAACTTGAAAACGCAATGATTCGTTGGGAAAATTTTCTATTGTAACGTTTTATTTTGTCTTTCAAGTATTTGGAAAGAAATCGAAATTTTTACAAATAGTAATCGCATTCAGAATCATTTTTTTCTAACGAAATATAAGTTCTGTTGTCTCTATCAAATTAAAATGAAAATGTGATTTACGTATTGGTAACGATTATCAGTGAGACCCTTTTACTAATTTGAGAGGAAAAATTAATTAGTTTCTTTGTAAATAGAAGTTGATTGTAATTTCATAGAAATCGTTAAATATTGTCGTTAAAACTGCGTCGGAGGAAAATTACAGAATACATTAAAATTGTTACTTTGTATTTAAAGACAGTGTAGAGAAGCATATTTCGCATTTCATTGAGACGTTGTAGGGAACAATTTGTGGGAGTATTTCGTTAAGAATTTTGGGTTTAAACAAAGAGTTTAGCTTTTCAGGTACGAGGCGTTAAGGTCAAGCGTCGCTAAGAAATCTTCAAATTACAGTTAGATAGATAAGTCCCACCGGTTGTCAAATGTCTTTGAGTGATGCAATTTTTCCGACGGCTCTCGAGTTTGATTCGTGTTGGGGCGTATTACAAAATTTAAGTAATCTTTTTTATGATTGGCTAATTATCATAGTAGAGAGATGATATTGAAGATGGCGAGACACGAATGTACCTTAGGGCAGTCTTGTTAAGAATGTCGTAGTGGCAAGACTCTTGCTTGTGGCTCTGTCGCGCACACGAAGATTGTGTTGTTTGGAGGGTACGCCCTTACCTGGATGTTAAGTGAAGTACATCGTGGAAGTCTTTCCGTTACCCTTGATTTGGGGTAAAATTTTATAACTTCGTTCCTCCTGGATTACTTTACAGTTATCGTCGTCGCTCAGTGACATTTTCTCTTCCAAGGAATTGGTCTAAGTGTTGAATAAGTGCCGGACTTTAAATAAATAAATAAGATTTTGATGTTTTAAAATAATAAGTGACTAGCAGAACTTGTATATTGTAGAGTAATGTAATCAAATTTTATGGAAGTATACATATTAGTGTAACGAACAACCAATTGTAATATGAATCAAACGCAATTTGGAAGCGTAACATTCACGAGTTGGGCCATATGTTGAGTCGAACGCAGTTACAACTTCGGTCCTATTACTGAATCCGCCGCGGAGTTCATCGTATGAGGTTTCCACCAGGTGTGTAACAAAGGAGCTGAACCAAGTTAAGGTAAACATATCTGTGCAGATTTTTTTACTGTGGTTGACAAATTTTAATAAATGTTTGTGTGCATTTTATTATTTTTTCGTATGTTATAACGGATAAATACGCTGTCTTTTGAGATTAACATCTTAGTATTTTACCATTTAAATTTTAATACAAGCGTATTCATCCGTACTATAATACAATTATTTGAGTGTTATGCTAGAATAGTATTTGCAGAATTTTAGTAAAAGCCGACGTTGAAACTAACTAGCATCATCGCCTAATAAGTAAACTAGGTGATTTAATTTTAATAGAGCGATATGAATAATGTAACAATTGGGTTGTAATTATTGTGTTTTCTTTGAAATGTAAACCCATGTATTATACAGCACAACATTTACGCACATTTTAAGTGTTTGTTTTTTATGAGACTGACTTATTTAATTAACGTCATTATTTTCGCGTTTATTTCAAATAAAGTAATTACATTCGAAAGATTTTTGAATTGTAACGTAACTTTTAAAGGTTGATGGGTTAATGCAATATATTATTTTCTTGAATTTTAGCATATTGATAGCGGATTGCTTGATTTCATTTCAAGTGGTTGTTATAATTGAAGTTCAAGATAAGTTTTAGTAGACATACCATAACGTAATTGTAAAGTAAATAGGTAGGTCGTTGACCGACCAGCTAGCTTATTTGCATGCCTGTGATATTTTGCGCGAGTACTTGCGTTCTTTTTATAGGAATTAACATCCTCATTGTAGACAACATTGATTTGCCTGATTTTGATACACAGGTAAGCGAATTTGATTATTTGTTATGGCGAAGCTGTGTATTTTCCGAATTGGGGTACTACATCCCGATATCGACGTTTAGTAAATTTTAGTATTCTATAAATTTTTGGTCATGTTTGTTTAGTTTTGTTGTTTTAAATGATGTAATTAATTACCGTTTTGGTCAGTTATTTTTTGGTATTTGAGTCGATGATTTTAGCGCTAAGTTTATCGAAATGTTGCGTAAATATTTTTGGAGTAGAATTTTCAGGGAGGAGAGCATATTATTTTGATGACGATGGTTTCCTGTTAGTCCACTATTAAGATCTTGTTCATGGCGTTTTCCCGATATGAATGTATTTAACAAGTGGCACATTTTTGACATTTTACCCGATTTTGATGTTTTGGGGTTTGTGACAAGTGCCCTTTTGCAGCTTTAAGCCACACCACTGAGCTATGTCGTGCGCACCAATTGCTTTTAATGGCTTGACTCTCTAATGAGTAATTGGCTTGTAACAAAGACTTGCTTGCCATTATATTATTTGGGATAATAATTTACAAATTATACTCCTTTATTATTGATATAATCAATTAAGAATTATTTTTAAAATTTAGAAAGTAAAGTCTTAATTAGGTATAGCTTTCATAAAACATGGAAATGTCATAACAGTTAGATTTTCAAAAAATTGATACCGGCAAATGAAAATGTTCACAATGTTTACATTGGTTCCCTTCCATAATGGCCCTTCCAAATTTGCACAACTCAGAATTGCATAACTGGTGGCAAGGAGCCTGGTCAGTTAAGCTAAAGTTAAAAAAAATGTTGACCAGGCATCCTTTTTCATTGACTCTAAGGACTTTCTCCTTATCGCTAGACCATAATATAGTTGAATATCATCTATGGTTGTGTCTGTCAACCTCCCACGATAACCGATAGGTTTCTTGTCTAAAAGTAGTGGGCTTAGAAGCCTTCAATTTTCCTATTTCCCATTCTTTTCTGGACATGTTCAGTACATTTTTATTTAGGCTATCTCCGTAGGGCTTATTTTGAACAACTTTCATGAAACCCTTCTAATTCCCATCACCTAATTAGTGTGTGTACCTCACGCTACATAAACCTAACGACCTGCCACTTCCATTGTACCGCTGGCACCCGAAAAATTTGCGATACACCCTTCGGTATGAACATTTGTACCTTTGGGGCAACCACAATACTGTAACATCATTTCTACACCTACAATCTTGTCTGTTTCCATACTGGCCAAGAACACCACGTCGTTGAGGGAAGCATGGCCACGTTTTTGCGATGTACCGTCCAACGAGATAGCTAGGTGCCTAGGATGTTCGTCAGCCTCAATCGCGGAACTAGCAGTATGGGAGTCATCAGATTCGCTGTCTTCATCGACTCTGTGCCAGCCTATTGCACAGCTACTGCTATTGCCGTTTGATGACAATAAAACCAATCAGGGGGCTGAGGCATGTTCATTAGTGCACAGAATAACTTTTCCAATTGCTCTCAGGGCGTACAAAAATCGTAAATTCAGTGTTTCGAGATGTTTGACTGACCCTAAAACATACGAGTAAAAAATCGGTTGAAACGAATATAATAAAATAGTATTTGTTGTAGTTGAGTTGACCTCACCTTCTACTTCATGTGTTGCTTAGTGAATTTTTGTACACACCGTGATGTATGCACTTAGTATTGTTACATGTAATCAATATTGAAGCTGCCAGCCTTTTACTAACACTCAAACTGATAGGGCTATTAGAAAACTTGCAAGCTGCTATACATTGCATCGCTATACTTGGTGCTTCAACGTCTATTACATCAAAATTGTCACTTTTAAACTCGTACTTATAACTCATCACACTCATTCAAATTTGGAAGTATCTTTTCTGACGAAGTCGAGGGTGGAGTAGTTATATCCTGTTGTTCCGAAGGGGACTGAGCTCGGCATTTCAGTAAGCCCTTTTTATTAGAAGGCCTTCTTTTTTTGGAATGCCTTTTTTAATCTTGGCATTTTGTTCAAGGTCTAAAATAATAGTAAAAAATGAATAGTAACTAAAAGTATTAAAAACAAAACAGCAACAAACAAAACAAATTTTTAAAAAAAGATACTGTGAAAACTCACTCACTCACTTTTGCTTCTAAGGTTGGATTTTGTAAATAATTCTAAATGTAACTTTGTGTAATGGTAGCCAACTATTAAAAAAAATAAGTAAAAATTGCCACAAATAGTAAAAAAATACATGAAAAAAATCTTTTTTGTTTTTTTTTTGCTCTCTTGAAAATGTATATCTTTACAAACCAAGTTTTTACAATTGTTTTTTTGTGAAACTTCAACTTATCAAATTGAAATTTAGTGATATCCGTCCCTAAGCTAGGAGATATTAGGAAACCTTCAAGATTTAACAATATCTGTTGTGAAACAGGTACCGAAAGCCACCATAAGAATACATGTGAATTGAGTTAGGACCACTACCCTCTTAAGCAAATCAGGTAACTGTTTAGACATAATTATAAGAATACTGTGGCTGACAAATACTTGTGCTTGTTTAATGTTAGTTTCGTATTCAATTTAAATTTTGATATTGCAATTATACCTATTCACAAATTCATTAAGACAAAATATCGCTTAGTCTGCGAAAACTATCCTTTTAGACAAATATTCATCCGCATTATTTATTTCCATCACTCTAAAACAAAATTTTTATCAAAACCATCCTCCGGCGATTCTTGAAGAATTTGGATTTTATAGGGCTTGTATGTATTGTTTTTTAAAATTCTTAAAGGTTTTATTTGACTTACGTCGTTGTACTTTGCAAACTTTAACACAAGAATGCTGTGTGTTCTCTGCAGTACAAAGTAGAACGTCAACAACATTTTCTTCATTTGTAGACTTTACAATTGGTAGACTCTCAGGATGTTCTTCATTTAAATTTCTGGAAGCGCTTTCGGAAGAACGTCTTCCATCTGCATAGCAAACCATCTTTAATGCTTTGATGTGCTCTACTTCACTTAGTTTGACAGCCATAGCTTAAAAATTTGACACGAATGTGACAACTATCAAACAATCATTACTATGGTAACTTAAACGTAAATTGAGAAACCCAAAATAAATAGCAAAACAAGAAATGTTATGTAGAATGGATGGAGTTCTACTACTTTGAAGTTATACTAATCTGTACTGGAGGGTTAATATACAATAACAAAAAAATATTATTGTACTTAAATCTAATAAGGCAAAGTTGTTTCCTAGCAAAAGGTAATCCAGGCACCAACGCAGCTGTTACCGTCTGATCGGGAACGACCGGATTTCGCCCTGTTCTAAATCTGGTGAATATCGATCCGATAGGATACTTGAGAGTTTCTAGACTTTGACTGTACTTATCTCATTACTACGCTAGTGATTTTATTTTTAAAGCATGGAATTTATTGTCAATTTTTAAACGTTCAGAATGCACTAATTTTTTTGTGAGAAAACAACTTCGTCTAAAATTAGTTGACTTTCCTAAAATAAATAATTATTGGATTTACATTAAAATGATTAGGATTTTGTAAGTGACCATGTAATACGCAGAACTTAATTTTTTGAGCGGTTATGAAAGAGATACCGCCCTTATTGTTACCCAGCAACATCATTTAACATATTCTAATAATTTCTAAGTTCTATCTCTATCGTTTTAAAAACGAAAAATTCGTTAGTGTGCATTACGGTAGCACAGTAAATACGCTATTCGCTTCACATTGAAGGGTACACATCTAAAAACAGCGTCACTTGATATAAAGCACGCGACGTTTCAGCAAACCCTTAACTTCTGATTTCTCTATTGGCATTGGCATTGGTAAATAGTTTGTTCGTGGATGACAAAAATATTCATACATCACGGTTGTGTCAAATTTTTCGACTGTTATGTACATGAAAACTTTTGTGAAAGGTTTAATAAGTTTTAATTTTCTGCAAAAATATGTGTTCTGTTAGAAAAAATTCACTTTGCTTTTAGATGTGTAACCTTAATAATGAAGGGACTGCTCTGAAAATTTATTCTGTCGGGTTGCCTAGTCACACAAAATTCTGATTATTATTAGTAGTGTAAGTGCAATAATTACAATTTGTCAGAATTGGAACTAATTTTAGACTTCTTCCAAATAATTGGGGCATTTTAGAGCTTTCAGAAAATTTATTTTAAAGGTAAAATCACTAACGTAAAAGGCAGAATATACAATTTTTTCTTTTTTAGCATGCTGGTCGTGCCATAGAACTTTATGGTGAAATAATACGATAAATTTGATTGTTAAATAACGTTTATTGTTGTATAACTGCTCTGAAGATTATGATTAACGGGATGAATAACTGCTTTTAAAATGTTAATTATTAGTTATGTAAATGCAACAATTACAGTTCTCCTACTAACTCACACACTGCTGTTTTTAGTTTTGTTTGTGTTGTTTGTTGAAAGTACTCATGCTTCCGAAACGTAGACATTCTACTAACACTTGAATGCAGTGCGTCTCGATTTCGACCGTTTTCTGGGTATCTCCAGAACGGCTTGAGACAGGAAGTTGCGGTTTCGCGTTCTTGTGCTACATTTTTATGGCTTCGTTTTTGGTATACAGGGTGATCTTGAAAATTCGTGATTTTGGGACTCCCCCTTGTATCTATGTTAGCAAGTAACACAGAAATAAAGAGAGAATCATGTGGCGTACGTAACTTTTCTATAATTATTGCCGTTTCTTCAAAATAACCCAACCTAGCAAGCTTTAAAACGGAACACCCTGTATATTTTTCACAGTTTGATTCCATTTGTCCTCAGCTTTCCAAAAATATATAAACCGCTATAGTTTTTTTCAACATTAAGTTCAAAATTTACGTTATTACAAATTTAAATTTATTAATAGTTGGCCCAGGCCGAAACAAGAAAACTTCTTTTCAAAATTTTATAGAATAACATAGCAATAAAACATTATAAACCAGCTTAAAAAAATGTTCAAATTTGCTCACCACCATGCCTAAAACAACTTTTACACTTGTGCTGATGAACCTTATTGCGTTTAAAATAATAACAAGGCCACAACTGTAGTTCCATAAAAGTCTTGTCAACAGCGTTTTATTCTTAAGGTATCCCCACAGAAATAACTCTAGAACTGACCAATCTGGTGATCTGGGTGGCCATCTTACCTTTGTGCCTATTCAGCGATCTGCAAGGTTGTTATCTAGATGGTTTATAACAAATTCAGCGATGTGGGCAGGAGCACCGTTTCGTTGTAAATATAATTGATTTACTTTCTATTTCGGGTACACTATTTTCCAAAATTATCTATTGGCAGTAAGGCCTCCGTGAAAAGCTTGATATATAATTTTACTGCCAACTATATAATAAGATACGTTAAAGTCAAACCTTCCTTGTTGTTCTCGTGAAAACAATCCATCTGGGTTATTCTCAGACCAAAATCTATTATTTTGAGATTAAAATATAAACGCCGCTAAAGTGTACCTTGTCAGACCAAACAACAAATGTTTCAAAATGAACATCCCTGTTCACATTTGGTAACACCAATTACAAAACTGTCTACGGGATTCTGCATCGCCCGGACGTACGTTTTGGACCATACGAAATTTATGTTTTCTGAGATTTCTTTGAGTATTTGTTTTAGACACTCCCATAATGCAGGCGGTATCTTTCTGCAAGAGGTATTTGGATTTGTTGCGGTTGACGTCAATACATTTATTTGGTTAATATTGCGATTTTCTTTGTTGTATTTTGGATGGTAACTGAACATGGGTTTGCAGGAGAATTTTTTTTGTGTACACAATGTAAATTAGTATAAATGCTACGCCACTGGAATTTTAGTAGAGCGTTGTGTATCATGTAAAAGAGTATTTAAACGTAGTATAGAGATTATTGAGTTGAATGTATTAAATTTAATTGAGAAATAAAGTTTTGGTAAAATCCCTATTGCGACGATAGTGGTTAAATGCTACCGGAATCTGCCACTGTGTACTGTGAAATACGGTATTAAAATTATTGTAAATGTGTAAATGAGTGAATTTATGATATGTTGATATTTCATTAAAGTATAGAAAAGAATATGAGGAAAAATCGCGCGTGTGTAAAACTGTCATAAAAAGTTTGATATAGATCTGGACAGAATATTGAGTGAATTTTAATGTGAATTAAGGTATTTCCGAAGAGTTGTGAGGATGTTTGTAAAGAAATCCAAGATGGCTACGATTTTATCGTACCAGCTACGTTAGCTCCGTTTCAGATTTTCCACTAGGCAAAGACGGGAATTGGAAAGCTCTTTTGGGGTAGGTTGATTGTGATTTTAGCGCGAAAAATATGGTGACATTGGGCAAAATGGATGACCGCAGGTGTACAAGGGAGAGACTGCTAGGGTTCAAAAAGAGAGGCTCGGAAACGAGCTATACTTAAGGGGTGATCACGCGCGAGTATTTTCTGAGATCAGAAAAACGAGCTGTGATTGTTTTTATTTGTAAATCACTAGTGTCGCAGTGCATATTAGTTTACGGCAAAAATCCATATTGGGGATGAAGTAGTCTAACATTTGCAAATGAAAGAATTAATTTGTGAGTTGAAAGTGACAAGTATGGGTACATATTAAGAATTAATTACAACGAATCAATTTTACGGGATAAAGGACTGCGCAATTTATTTATTGAAGAATGATTTTAGCTTTTGAATGGTAGAAGTTTGATCATATTTAAAGGTGTGACTCTTTGTATTGTAAGTTTCATTTCAGGCAAGACCCCGGTTGGGTATTATTTCATTTAATTCCACTAGATGGTGGATTTTATTAATTATGTCTACAGCTGAAGCTGGGTGTAGGTTTTCGACTCCTATAACTCTTAATAACTTGTACTAAAAGGTTTTATACATATATTATAAATAAAATACTAATATTCAGGTGTATAAAGAAGTATTAACATAAAATAATATTCTGGAACTGAAATTATATAAGGCAATACTTATAATAATTAATTAAACAACATAAAGGTCTCTTCTGGTATATACGCCTGTGGGTTAGACCGCTCTCCGCGCAGGACATACGGTTTTGGTTGTGGGCTGGTTAGATTAGTTGGTTTAGGGACTTTCCTTTTCTTACAGGTCTTGCTATAAACAAAACGTATACTGGAATTTTTATAAATGGACATAAACAAGAAAATGGCGGTGTAGTGTTTTTTTGTTAATTTTTAATAAATGTGGTTCTTCAAGGTTGTGTGTATATATAGATATTAGAATTTTACAGCATTAATGACCTATTTACATTGACTGACTAAAAATTATTTTACTTTTATTATACTTAATTTAAGTGAAGATAGATACTTCTATGCCCAGTAAATAATTAATCAATTATTTATTATCGTATACTAATTAGCATGGGGTACTTATAATTGCAACTAATGCGAGGCGGAGTCTGCTGTACCAAAATTGGTCAAAGTTGGGGAACTGTGAATGGCCTTGCCCTTGAGCAATGCGAATACTGCTTAAATTATTGGGATAATGTTTATATACACACGGGAATGATTTAATTCGAAATAGATTAAAGACTATAATTAAAAATGTATATACAGGCTCTGAAACAGTTGTTTGAATACGAAATGTTTGGTTATTCGATGGTTCTTAATTGGAATGCATTTTTCTAAATGCATAAAACGTGAACCGAAGATGTGCTTTGTATGATACAAGTTAAACTAAATTCAAATTATTTTTAATTTGAATAATGTTCTATTGTGAATTTTATTCGCTTATTGTGAAGCCAACCTTTTTAAATTCAATTCAGTTGTATAAAGCGGATTCTTTTCGGAATTCTTTAATTATACAGGTCGTTCTTAAGTAGGGCAAGATAGACAGAAGGTTTCGTTTTTTAATTCCCTTATAGCCAAGGAGGAACCTCGGAGCTACATAAGGTTATTATTATTGTACTCTAGATATTTAGGGCCAATTCGGTCAACTCTAAATACGCAGAATTTAGTGGTACGGGTTTTAATTTGGCGGTTCAGAGGTATTAGCTACGGTGGATCTGCTCAGACGATGCCTTTTAGCTAGTTTCCACAACGAATCCACGCTATCTCCGAAGTAAACAGCCAATAGCCCAAACTCGGTATCTGTTGCTAGTCCGTCTTATGAGACAGTAACAGGAATTGACATGTATTTTAACTGTTTGTATTTTAGGTTGTGCTTCGATTAAATATAAATATTAAAATACTTATTATAATAAGTATAAATTTCAATGAAAACTTCGTTAAGAGCGCGGGTCGGAATTATGTTTCTTCAATAGAGACATTTTGGTAAAAATGCAGGAATGCAGGTATAGTAATAAATTATTACAGGAAAGCGGAGTTGCACAGAAATATTCTGCTCGAATATTCTACAGAAAAGTGTTCTACAAGGAAGTGTTCTGCAGAACAGTGATGAATTATATGGAAACTTTCGCTTTTATACTTCGCGGTGAAGTGGGTTTTTGGCAAAATTAGACGCGATGGCTTTGCACACATTGAAAGTGCCGTTTGTTGTCGCATCTGGATACTGTAACAGAACAAATTCTTAAATAAATTATCTTCATAATCTTTAAATAATAGAAATTTAGTTTGCTTGCTGCTTCTCTGGCTCATTAGAAGGATAATCAATCTACATTATCGTTATTATATATTTAGATCATAAGATTTAGGGATTTTAGTCTATAAGCAGTGTCAGTAAATGTTTTGAAAGATTGGTAATACAGATCCATTAATCAATTTATTTGTTTATTTGTTTGAATTGTGATTACTTAGTCTACAGTTTAAAAGAAAACCAACATTACAGGAGTTAATTGTTTTTTTTGGGTAAAATTACATAAAGGATTACACCGTTTTAGAGTAATCAATTGTTACATGCACAATGGTAGTAGCAAAAGTAAATGGTCTGCCGTAACAGCCAGTAGGAATAAGTCCGGAAGCTCAGTCGGTCGTTTATGCGTGGGAGTGTGGCTGGCGTAGATACACAGAGGATTTAAATGGGCACCACTTAATTTTTGTATCGCCTTTAGACCAGGAAAAGGGCTATGAGACAGTAAGAGATACACTACAGTTAAAATTAATGTTGGACACAGTCCAAGAAGGGAATAAGCTCGGTTAGGATTTCACCCCTAAACCGCAGTAATGAAGAAAACAACCATTAGTAGTTTAACACATATCGGTTTAATCTTTGTAGCTACAATTGGTAATAATAATAATAAACCCCAAACCTTAAATATACTAAAGATGGTTAGCATAAACTCGCTGAAGGCGTACTAGTTTAAATATCAAATCGTATTTATTACAGTAAGTAAGTACTGAAACAACTGGTATCTTAAATCGGGATAGCTACTATTCAGCAAAATAACCCGGGAATGTTTATATGTCCTCCGAAATTGGACTAAAAATATTGAATAGTACCACACTTACCTTTTCCTACTACCTATTGTAAATATATACAAAAAGAAGAATCTAATTGAATCAAATTATAGTACAACGAGACGACACTTTTATGCGCGTTCAACATCCAGCGTTGACGCTAGAAATAAAATACATAACATACAATAAACACAAAATAAAATAATTAAGCCGTGGTTATAGGAAGAGCTCTCCTTACAACTGGCATCTGGGTTTTAACTAAACCGAATTATAACATAACTGAGATATAAATAACCAGAATATACCAGCCAGATGTCTACCATTGCTTAAAATATTAAATCTGAAAGTAATTAATAAGCATGGCAGAGGAGTGAAGCAACGCAACGCATAAAAAATGATAGTCTGTTACTACTATTGGACACAAAACTACGAGCGTAAATTAGAAGTCTACTTTAAAGTTATAAATTCTAAAACTTACCTCAAAACTTTGCAGCTGAAGGCTAACATATTTACGTTCATGAACCATCAATAGCTTCCTTATTTATGATAACGTTTGTTAGAACGTATAATTAAAGTTTAACTATTAGTACACAGCATAACACAAATCCTAAATTCAACAGTTAATTTTTTCAGCAAGATTAACCCATTACATTAATCACCCAGTACGAAGCGTTTAATTTTACACAAGCATCACTTTTAGGTTATAATATGAATTTCCCCATATAAAATAATAGCTAAATACAGAAGCAGCAAACTTCAAGGTGAACAGTTGAGGATTGCCACAGCTGTTTATAATGCATTTAAAATTCTAAATATGAATCACTAAGGTACCTCAAAATAAAATTACAGTAAAAGTGAAAGTGAACACCGTTAGTAAGTATGAGTGGAGTTAATTATGATTAAGTCTGAATTAAGCAGTTACGATTTCAGGTACATAACCTCGTTAGGTGTAATTCAAAGCAATGTCACAGTGGTAAGTATTTCGAAGTTACACTTAAACGATTGATAGATCCGGGATTCCGCTATGAAGTACTTAAACATTTAACAGACTCACCAATCAGTTGCTGGTAAATAGGAGTGCTCGTGTGACTTACGTGACTTAAGTTTTATGTTCTTTTGGAGAAAACGAGGCGAGATTGACGTCATCCTCGCGTTATCTTCCAACAGGGTGTCATACACCCCGTTCAGTATTCAGTAGTCACGAAGAACTGTTAATCATGCGTTCATAATCCCAGGTGTAAAGGAGTAGTTCATGTACAGGTGAATCGATCCGTTAGTACATTGAACTGAAGAAGCGACGAAAAGACCAAAACCAACATCAAAGATAGAACCTAGAGAAGTGTATTTTAATTTATGTTAAATTGCCACATGTATTTTATTGATTTGAATGTTCAAACCTCTTGATCTGATGAAAAACGTTTGTTAAGAATCTGTAATATCCGTAGAAACGAAAACTACACTACTTAGTGTAATTATTTTTTTAACTGTGGAGACTTTAAAAGACCAGCACTGCATGTAACTTTTACTGAGTAAAATGTTTATAAAAGATTACAGAAAGAAATCTCCCACATACCTAGTTTCTAACAACGCAATTTTTCACTAAATGGTATTCTTTTTCAGACGAAGAACTAAGAAGAGTTACCTGGTCCTATTTAACCAATTGGAATTTCCGAAATTATTACATTCTTAAATTTATTTAAAATTCAATTCTTATTTCTCATTTTGAGTCAGATCTATTACAAATTTTTCATTCTATCTTCTACAGTCAGGTAGAATTAACTTAACACCTCGCCTAAGACTATTTATTTTAGAAAAGTTTAAGATTGTGGTGACGCCTAGAAACAATTTTTCCTGGATTGAGTGCTGGTATTTGTTGATTTATGGTAACTGTAAGGTATTTGAAACAAAATTTGAATCATTTTACGTCTTATATCGAGCCCGCACATTTCCACTGCAGTTGACTTGGCTTATCTTGGTAGGCTTGCACGACGCCTAGTGCGGTTTGATCGTGTAACAATACATTTCCGATGCTTCCTCTACATTTTCCAAATGTATTAACTGCCATAATTAACAATGAATCAATTTCCAACAATTAAGTCAAAAATATTAGATAAATTAAAGCAAAAATTAGAATAATAGACATAAACTAAAAACCTCTGAAATCCCATAGCCAAATTATTTTCTTACTTCAGATATCGCCCGGCCAATTATAAAAAAAATTAAATTTGTAATAACGTAAATTTTGAGCTTAATGTTGAAAAGAACTACAGCTTTTTATATATTTTTGGAAGACTGAGGACAAATGGAAACAAATCGAGAAAAAATATACAGGGTGTCGAATTAAAAAAAGATAAGTTTGTATTATTTTGAAGTAATGGCAATAATTATAGAAAAACTACGTACTCCACTTAATTATACGTAAAAATATCTATCAGTTCAGTTTATTTCTGTGTTAAGTACTTGCTAACAGAGAAACGAGCGGTGTCCCACAATGACTAATTTTCAAAATAGCTCTGTGTATCAGAAACGAAGCGTGCATGGAAACTTTGGTTAGTCCATCTTCCGTTTCATAAAAAAGTAGCACAGGAACGCGAAAATCGCAACTTCCTATCTCAAGCAGTTCTTGACATACCCCGCAAAACCAGCGAAATCGGGACACGCTGTACATCGATAAGACGAATGTTTTCTAGAATAATGCTTAAATGAAAGAATAATTAGGTACCTAACTTATGTGTTATTAGTTATCTTTATTTTGATATGAGTTAAAAGAAATGAGGAAAATTTTATTTTTTGTGTCTTTTTGTATGTTATCCATTTATTTTAAGCAATAGTGGCTCATACTCCAACTTATGCACGCTCGTTTGTACAGGTGGAATAGCAGCTATTTTGCAAGTAGATTGAAGGCATAATAGAAGAAAATTCTACACTTTAATGTATTGCATTACCTTCTTCTGATATACAGAGTTTTCATTAACTATTTAGCTAGTCACAGGTAAACACCACAAGAGTACGTGTAATGTACTATGTGATGGACAGACAAATTTACTGCCCGAGCTAAAAATTTCAGTTTACTTATACACGACCACACTAATGATTATTACATAATAGATATTTATGTATTAAGGGCATAATCAGAAGATTATGAGTCGAGGGAATGTTAAAGCCCGACGCGAAGCGGAGGGCTTTATATTCAGAGAGCCCTAATCTACAATTATGCCCATGGTACTAATATTTTATTTTATTTTGCACCATAAAACTGGAACAAAATTTTAAAAAGGTTCAGTCTATATCATGTCATGTGTTTGCTGTCAATCATGCTGCTTAGCATCATTGACATTTCCGTGCTATAAAGACCACATTACGCCCGCATTTGGAGGCGTATAAAGAACATTATGGTGGCAAAATAAAATAAAATATGTTATGCATTATTAAAATAATAAAGTTTACTTAATTTTTTCTATTTGACGTACAATAAAGTTTTAATTTCTTGAATTAAAATTTATACGTTTTACAGTAATTTTTAGTTAAATTATATGAAATGTAGGCGTATTCAACGCGAAACAGGCTAACATTTGGATTTCATAATAGGCACATTAAAACTTATTTACGAATTTATTACAATACCAATATTATTTAATAGCTTACAGCTTTGTTCGCAGTTAGCCATTGAAAGTCAATAGAAGAAAACTGACTGGTTGAAATGTTTTTCACAAACAAGAATAAATACACTACATTGATGTTTATATTGTCTCGTAACAGCTAGGAACGTTCGTAAATATCAAACTTAATTTGCTTTTGGAATAATGTACAAATGAAATAGCATTTTAAATGTGCACGTATATATGATATGCGCCAAGGTAATGTACACAACGGCAATTTACTACTACACTTCTTATTTTGTGATGCAATCAAATTAGATAGTCAGTGTAGGAAAATGACGCAATACTTGCCAGCTACTGTTTTAAAGATACTTCTATGCTAGCTCAAGTTTATGAGTCGTTACTGTAATAGTTTTTCTTTATAGAATTTTTATTAACATTAAACTATACAATTATAACATTTGCTTAGAAACAAGACTAATCTATAATTATTACAAGTTTTTGTTATGAACGAATAAGTTCAAAGGTAAATATGTAATTAAAAATTATTATTAATTTTATTAAACACATAAATAAAAAGTTTACCTCGAGTAGGATTTGAAACTACGACCTACCAACTGCACTATTGAGATTCAACCCCCCATCGATGTAAATTTTGTCTTTATGTATGTAGAACTGATGTAAATTCTAAATATAATGAGATCACAATCAAATTACTTATATTAATGGAATGTGAGTCTGCAATATCGCAAGGATTCACACGTACCAAAGCAACTTGACTATTATTAAATTATTTACATCAGTTCTACATACATAAAGACAAAATTTACATCGATTGGGGCTTGAATCTCCATAACGCAGTTGGTTAGTGCGGTACTCTAGCAGCGTACGGGTCGTAGGTTCAAATGCTACTCAAGGTAAAGCTTTTTATTTATGTATTTAATAAAATTAATAATAATTTTTAATCTATAATAATCTTTACACAGAAATAAGATCAAACATAATTACATCCAAATATGGAAAATATTGTTTATTTGTTCTTTATCTGTTATTACTAAGAAATATTTTTATTTGTTACTCAATTTATAAACGTCAATTTATCAAGTGAGCTTATTGACGGTGAAAATCAATCTTAACAGGCTAGCTACTAGTTAAAAATTTACAGGTTAGGTACGAAAGTTGATTTTTTACAAGTTTTAACCGTACCTTGTTCACATTATATTAGCAAAATAATAAACAGTAAAATATACAATAAGCGCCGATGTAGAGTAATGATTTCAAAGGTAACGAGACGTTGTTGCAAGTTAACTGCCAGTTTTACAAATTAGTAGCATTATTTACATTCGCAAATTGTGTTCTATTTGCATCATAAATGAGTTACAAATAAATTACATAACAATACACGCAAGGTAACGGGTTTTACTGGCTCCAGAAGGTAACTGGCTCGCCTTAGGCTCGCCAGTAAAACCCTTTTTACCTTGCCAATAATGTTATATACTGTAAAAGGCGATGTCAACATTGTAATCCTCAGATTTCATATTAGCGTGTAGTTAGTGATTGTCTAAAATAAAATGTTAACATAATAAAATACTTATCTTTTTTGCGTTTTTTAATGGTGTATTTTAAATTATACAATCTAAACGTTTCGATAACACTTACAGTTATCTTCGTCAGTAGTAATATCTATTAAAATTGTTAAAGATGTTAAAAAACAATTTTGTCAAAGTTGAAAAATTAAAACATAAGCATCAGCCTGCCATTAATATAACAGTTTGAGAAACGTATAAAGCCAACTATAGAATTAAATTTTAGTAAAGGATAACTAGGTCATTTTAGTAAAGAATAAAATTAAATATTGTTGAACTGTCTTAAAGATGACAAACCAGAACACCCTCTAACGGCGAAGGCTAGCAATGAAAAACAACCAAAATCACATTTAACAAAATTTAATCAAGTTATGATGTAAGTGTAAAGTTGTGAAAAACTTCAATTTGAAAACGATAGAAGCATTCACAAATATAAACATGACATCAAATAACATAATCCAGTTAAATCTAACAAAGACGTATCTTTGTCAATAATTGCAAGCGTTATTAACAATGAAAAGCATAATGCAGAACGTTTGTAATTTTTTAATTTTAATCTTAATTTCAACTACTTATGTTAAATTATAGTGCTGTGGTAATTTAACATATAATTGTAAAACATTTGCTTCAAGGTCTAGGAAAAACAGCAAAAAACCTAGGCATACGAAAAGTCAAAATTAAAATAAAAATCAAGACGTATCATTATGCCTTTTTTTTAAATTATAAGATACTAAAACCTATTTAAACGGAGATTTTCTTCTTTTCTATTAAAATTATTAGGGTGTTTATATATTTCAATAGCTTCACGATGTAAACGAACATAATAATGAGTTTGTCTTGACAATATTTCCATATTGTCAAATTGAATGTCATGATTTAGATTATTTAAGGCATGGTCAGCCACCACAGACTTATCTGGTTGACCTAATCTACAAAATCTCATAGTTCTTTACGTCTTATATCAGAACTAAGTTTTGTCGTTCCAATGTATACCTTTCCATATGAATAAGATAACTTATACACTCCGGAAGATGATAATATGTTTGAAACATCTTTAGGTGATCTTAAATGTTCTTTAATTTTTCTCGTAGGTTTAAAAATAGTCCTAATGCCATATATAATTAGGATTTTTTCAGTTATATCTGTAACATGAGCTATACAAGAAAGGAAAGCAGTACCAACAATAAGAACTGGTATTTCTTTAAGGTTACGTCTAGAAGGTGTAACTACATTATTAATATATGTAAGTGAACATCCATTATCTTGTAAGGATTTTGTTAAATATTTATATTCATCCTTCAAAAATTCAGGGTCACAAATCCCTTTTGCTCGATCTACTAAAGATTTTATTACACCAATTTTTTAACGTGGATGATGGTTGGATAATTTATGAAGGTATCTATCAGTGTGTGTTGTCTTTCTGTAAACCTTAAAAGATAGTGAATTATTACTTTACTTCCATTAGTTTCTTTTTCCATGGTAAACTGAGTACTAGGACGTATACCATTTATAAAAACCAGAAACTCACGCAGTGCCTCTTATCCATGTCTCCAAATAACAAATGTGTCGTCTACATATCTATACCATATTGAAGGTTTTTTGGGTGTAGTTTGTAACGCTAATGTTTTAAATTTTTATATGTCAAAATTAGCTATAACAGGACTAAGGGGACCACCCATTGCTACACCATCAATCTGTTTATAAAATTTACTATTCCACTGAAAATAAGTTGTAGCAAGACAGTGCTGAAAAAGAATGGTTATATGCAGGATTCCCAAACAGTGTTAACTAATAAAACTGAAATCGTGATCGAGAAGTTCCTGCAAGCAAATTCAACTGTGTTAATCAAGCTAGAAGCACTTCACCTACTCGAGGGACTTCATCTAAGCAGTTAACTAGAATCAGCCCACAGATTGACTTCACCTACGCGACTTTCCGTAAAACAAATGCTTTCTTTACTCCTTTTTCAAAACCTTATTAACAACAATCGCGATGGTTAAGCACGGTAGCCATCGTGCTGCCGTGACGGTTGTATCCCCAACCCCGACGCCGCCCGTCCACCTACACCTACACTCACAACACACATACGCACACACCCTCACCTCGCCGCCACCATCCTCACGTACACGCCCTCAATTAAACGCCTTGTCCATTTCTACCTCATACACATACCCCTACATCTCAACACGCTCCACCGCGTCCACAAAACCACACAAACCCGCACACACACAAACCCATACACTCACACAAACCCATACACTCACACAAACCCGCTCGTTATTTAAACAAAAAGTCGCCTTAAAAATACAACCTGTATGGAGTATGGTCATTAAAAACGCACACAAACCACCTACAACTTTTTCGTGGTTGCGCAGTAGCATATTACCTTTAAATTGGCTGTTATTTCAAACTAGTGGCTTATTATTTGCAGATAAAACTTAATATTCTGTCATTAATAAGAGTCTTCTACATGTAAGATAGAAAAAAAAATATCCATAAACCCAATGGTGACTAGAGCAACCTACCTTCCAAATATGAGGTCGATCGGTTGAACTAAACAGCTTAAAATCACCTTGCTTATTTGACATATAAAGTGCTGTAGAGTTACTTTCTATCGAATATGGCACCGATGTTATCGACTCTGATTGAGTAAAATTTGAATTTTAGCGAAAATACGATAGTAATGAAATGTTGACCGTATAACGCGCATTTTGTTGTTAGCGTGAAGCCATCACATAATTAAGCACGGTAGTTAAAAACTAATACACTGCAAAACCTGCAAAGAATTTGTAATGTGTAATTTGGAACAGTTTCTATACAATTGTTTAGCGAATAGAGGCCTCAACTTTATGAAGCACTTTTCATTAATTTATTTTTAAGAAAACTAGTGAGTCGAAATATAATTAAATATGGTAGTACCAGTGCAAACAAATAAAGAAAATTGGAGCACAATTAAGTTTAATTAGTAGTTTCGACTGTTGGTAGTATTTTATTAGTGAAACGTGACCACGAAATAGAACGGTTAGCGATACAAAAATTAGTGTATTGTAATGCAAGTAAGCAAAAGCTAAAACAACAATAAGGGGTAACCCTGTAGGAATATAATAGCCGCAGGACATCTTCGTAAAATTAACAGTGTGGTACGCTATAAGCTACACCTTGCAAGTATGGATAAAGTGGCCGACAGATATTTGTGGTCAGCTTTACGTAATCTGGTTTCTGCGTTTTTATGTAAATAGTTACATAAAAACGATTATAGCAACTCATAATCGTATCTGGATACAGAAATTAAAGTAAAGATTAGGTTAATACGTTTTCTGGCAACCAGTTTAACTCCATTAGTTTTGACTGTATGTTCATGCAATTTACATTAAGTTTTAGACATTCATCCCTTTCGTAGTTATTATATAACGAGTACTTTGTTTAGATACTAAACTAAAATTTATGAAACTAATGCAAATTTGATTTTAATTAACGTTTTGCGAAGCATCCTGAAATAATATTATTGTCAATCGTTTCTTTTTCAATATTTTCAATAGTTTGTTTATGAAGCCTACATAGATTTGCAAAAAATTGAGATCGTAGTGGCACCAGTGACGTTTCTAAACGATTTGGGGTTTTTTGTATGGTAATTGTATAGTGTCGTAAGATATCCTATCCTTAAAAGTGTAATACGTGTTATTTTTATTAAGTTGTAATATGATTCTAAGAATGATCCGGAGTATATAGGGAAAGGATGTAGTCGTATTAACGTTTGAGTTTATTAGTCGTCATTATGTGTATTAAAATGTAAATGTTATTGGTATTTTGTATGATTCAGCCAGCACCCGATATAATGGGGATCAAAAAAACTTAACGATTATCCAGAAGCAGCGTCACCTGAAAACCCTTCGACGAAGGTTATTTATATTAGATTTAATATTCAAATGCTTACTTATAGTGTTCTCTCCCATAGGGTTTTTGTACTACGTATTTTTTTGCTACGATAGCATTGTATCGAAAATTTGTTGGATTACGATTTTATTTTGAAGTCATTGTTTTAAGTTTTTAAGTTCTTGGAGTTTATTATTTGTATAGTAGATAAGTAACATGATCCGCACAAGTAATTTGATGTAAATTGGAAAGTGGATAATTGTGCGGAGAATTATTTCATTGACAAGTACATCGAGGTTGGAGTATACCTAATGGGACCGTGAGCGAACACCAAGCAAGTTTTGAGTGGACGTATCTCATCTGTGAATACAGATTAGTAACCTTGATCGTGGGGAATAGATTAGTGCATTAGATATCGAATTCAGTAACGTCGTCTTTATGCTACAAGTACGATTAAATGGTTCAATTACGAATCATTAGTTAAATTGATACTTACGTTATTGTTTAGTTAATTATGCGTCGGATATAAAATAGTTAAGAGTTATTGTTTCAGTACTGATGAACTCCCAAGATTTGAATATCACTTTGAAAACCTTCATTGTTGAAAGCATGTGTTATACCAACACTAAGCATATTTACAGCAACGAAAAATTTCACTCTTTGTAAAACAAAATAAAGCAAAATTGATAAAATTGAAAAGCACATCATTTAAAGCAAAAGTAAAACTCATTCTCCTTAAAGTACAATTCACGTAAAATAAAATTAAAGCCACCATATTAATCAAATTGTGTATAAGTCATATAAAAATCTGTAATTGGTATCTGTAGAATAAATTTTAAGGAGCAGTGTTGCTGATTAGAAAGTTTTATCAGTATTTTCATTGAGGACTCGTAAGTTGTACATAATTAGTTGTAATTTAAAGTAAAATAAGTAGGCGAGACCTGCAGACGCCATACGTTATTATTTAGCGTCGATATTTGTATATACAAAGCATCGAAATAAAACCAATGCATTTAAGCATTTAAGATACGAAAATATATTTTGTTAAAAAAAAAGAAAACCTAGTACGTAAATTACGTAATCTCGATATAATCGTGTTTAATATTATTTCTTTTTATAAATATTTATGTTAGTGGGTAGGTTGGGTTTGATTCGATTTGGAAAAATTTCCAATCTAGCTTTTTTTTGGTACTTCAAATTGGTGGAAAATGAAGTAGCAACCACAAATAAATAACTGTTGTATGTTTAAAAATAATCACTGTTATTTTGAGTTTATTAAATCTTTGTTTAATTATTTGAGTAATACAAGTGAGATCAGCTGCCAGGATAGTAAGGGTAAGGATAAGATATTGAGGGAAACTGAACTAACACCTTCAGCACTGTCTGGCTCAAGTGTACGCGAATTAGGAGTGTCTCGTGGCGCCCAGAATTATCACCATGTTACGAATTGTTTTTGAAAAGAACCGCACGGCATCACCGGTTACAAATCAACAGCATATCGGTAAACCTTTATTGCACCTCTCACAGCTCTGTCTGAATTTTGGGCTTCAGGAAATCGGAACAGATAATTGGTAGCTGCCCCTAAGTATTGTAAATAGGTGTAATATTTTCAATAATTAAAAGACTATAACATCTTTAAGATTATAATATTGAACCAACGTTGTCGATAAGTGGCCTAATATTGAATTTTATAAAAACCATTTTGGCCCCGCTACAGATTCTAATAACGCTCCTTAACACGTTTAAAGATTAATTGGTTGGAACTTTTGTATGAAGCGGTTGTTTATTTAATGTTAATTAGTTTGTTTAAATAGTGTTACTAAAAGTTATTTAAACAAAAAGTTAAGGATACGTTGACGAAAACTATTAAAACCCTTTTAAACGCAGTTGTAGATTGTAATAATCCTTCTTAACATGGTTAAATATTTATTGGTTGAACTTACGTATGATGTGGTTGTTCTTTTAATTTTAATTAGTTTAAGTAGTGTTGCTGGATAACAAAAATTACATATTATGGCTGCATTTTCATATGGCAGCCAATACTAGTTACTGTAACTAAAATTTCTGTAATCACAGTGTGCGAGAGATGTCCTAGTACTGAATTAAAAAAAACTTTTAAACCCACTTATAGATTCTAATAATCCTTCTTCACATGTTTTTAGATTAATTGGTTGGAACTTTTGTATGATGCGGTTGTTCTTTTAAATTTTATTAATTTGTTTAAGTAAATGAAATAACTGTGTTTTTATATGGTAGTCAATTACTGTAACTAAAATTTCTTTAAACAAATAGTTAAGTATACGTTATCGAGAAATGTCATAGTATTGAATTAAAAAAACACTTTAAACGCACTTTTAGATTCAAAGAATGCTTCTTGACATGTTTCAAGATTAATTGGTTGGTTGACATTGTCGAAAAATGTCCTAGCTAGGATTTTAGACGCAGTTACAGATTCATATAATGCTTCTTAACATATTCCAAGATTTTTTGGTTGGAAGTTTTGTATGATGCGGTTGTTCCTTAATTTTAATTAGTTTGTTTAGGTATAGTTAGTTAATAATAAATTTTAATTTTATTAAAACCATTTTAGACGCCGTTACTGATTCATATAATGCTTCTTAACATTGTTTAAAGATTTATTTGTTGGAACTTTTGTATGATGCGGTTGTTCCTTTAATTTTAATTTAGTTTAGGTAGTGTTACTATATAATAAAAATTACATAATAAGGCTGCATTTTTAAATGATAGATAATATTAATTACTGTTATTAAAATTTCTTTAGACAGAGTTAAATGTACGTTGTCGAGCAATGTTCTCGTATTGAAGTTCAAAAAACTACTTTAATCGCAGTTACAGATCCTAATAATACTTCTTAACATGTTTACAGAGTTATCGGTTGGAACTCACTTTTGTACTATCCGCTTGTTACTAGATAATAAAAAATTACATGCAATGTCTGCATTTTTAGATAGTTTTAATTATTAGCAACTAGTAGTAACTAAAATTTCTTTAAAGAAAGAACTAAATATACGTTCTCAAGAAATATTAAAACCATTTTAAACGCCGGTATAGATTATAATAATGTTTCTTAACATGTTTAAAGATTTATTGGTTGGAACTTTTGTATGATGAAGTTGTTCTTTTAATTGTAATTAATTTGTTTAAGTAGTGTTACTATATAATAAAAATTAAATAATAGGTCTGCATTTTTAAATGGTAGTCAAATACTGTGGACTAAAACTTCTTTAAACAAATAGTTAAGTATACTCTGTCGTGAAATGTCCTAGTATTGAATTAATAAAAAACATTTTAAACGCAGCTATACAGTATAATACATGTTTAAAGATTTTTTATTGGAACTTTTGTGTGATGCGGGTGTTCTTTAATTTTAATTAGTTTGGTTAAGTAGAGTTACTTACTTAATAAAAATTACATATTATGGCTGCATTTTTATATGGTGTTAAATATTAGTTATTGTAACTAAAAATTCTTTTAAACAAAGGGTTGAGTATACGTTGTCGAGGAATGTCCTAGTATTGAAGCTTAAAAAAATTTTAATCGCAGTTACAGATTCTAATAACCCTTCTTAACATGTTTATCGGTTGGAACTTACTTTTGTACTATGCGCTTGTCTTTTAATTTTAATTAGTTTGCTTAAGTAGTGTAAATAGGTAATAAAAAATTACATATAATGGCTGCATTTTTAAATAGTTTTAATTATTAGTTACTTTACTCAAAGAGCTAAGTATTTGTTAATTAGAATTAGAATGTTTAAGTTGTGTTTTTAAATAATAAAAATTTCATATTATGATTACATGGTAGGAAATGCTAGTTACTATATATAACATTTATTTAAACAAAGTTAAATATACGTTCACAAGAAATGTCCTAGTATCGAATTATATTAAAACCGTTTCAAACGCAGTTATAGATTATAATAATGCTTCTTAACATGTTTAAAGATTAATTGGTAGGATGCGGTTGTTCTTTTAATTTTAATTAGTTTGTTTAAGTATATACAGGATAATAAAAAATTACACATTATGGCAGCATTTTTATATGGTATTCAATACTAGTTACTGGAACTAAAATTTCTTTTAAACAAAGAGTTAAGTTTACATTGTCGAGAAATGTCCCAGCATTGAGTTTTTTTTAAACCATTTTAGACGCCGTTATAGATTCATATAATGCTTCTTAACATTGTTTAAAGATCTATTGGTTGGAAGTTTTGTATGATGCGGTTGTTCTTTTAATTTTAATTAGTTTGTTTAAGTATTGTTACCATATAATAGAAAATTACATATTATGGCTGCATTTTTAGATGGTGTTCAGTACTAGTTACTGAAACTAAACTTTCTTTTAAACAAAGAGTTAAGTTTACTTTATCGAGAAATGTCCTAAAATTGAAAATTGTTAAAACCATTTTAGGTTCAAATAATGCTTCTTCATGTTTAAAGGTTTATTGGTTGGAACTTTTTTATGATTCGGTTGTTCACTTAATTTCAGTTAATTGTTTAAGTAGTGTTACTAATAATAAAAATTGCGTATTATGACTGCAATTTTATATTGTGTTAAATATTAGTTATGTACTAAAATTTCTTTGAAACAATGGGTTTAGTTTACATTGTCGAGAAATGTCCTAGTATTGTGTTTTATTAAAAACATTTTAAACGCAGTTACATATTTTAATAATGCCTCAACACGTTTAAAGATTTATTGGTTGGAACTGTATGATGCGGTTGTTCTTTTAATTTTCATTAGTTTGTTTAAGTAGTGTTACAAAATAATAAAAACTATATTTTATGGCTGTATTGTAATATGGTAGTGAATATTAGTTACTGTAACTAAAATTTCTTTAGACAAAGAGTTAAGTATACGTTATCGAGAAATGTCCTAGTATTGATTTAAAAAAAAACATTTTAACGCAGTTATACGTTCTAGTGATGCTTCTTGGCAGATTTAATTACACATATACACAATAAAAACCAGTGAAATGACATCCACAATTGTGTCATAAATAAATCAGGATTAAAATTGTGACCACAAACGTGGTCGTTATACAACCGCTATGCTGCAGTTAACAATAAAGTAAAAAGAAGAACTAGAATGCAGGTTACGTTACACATAAAATAAATCAAACAGTGTAAATAGATAGGTTGCAATAATGTAACCGTAATAATAAAATGCGGTTTAAACTACACATAGAAACAAAAAAACAGAAAAAAAATTACACATAAAAGTAACCTTTACACTAAAATATATTCGTACAGCGTAATAAATTACCTATATAAAGAAATTAGTTCGAATGCATTCAATTGTAAATAAGTGGATTAATGAAAATGCACCTGAAAATAATTAAAACAAAAGCTTGCAGAAGTCAGGTGACAATGAAATAGTTAAAGTAGCCTAGTGGCCGATAACCTACCCGCAAGCAATTACGCGAACGTTTGAGCGACTGCGCTAGGCAACTTTTTCATGGCTTACCTGTTCATCTCTACATCGATCTATATTTAAAACCAATAAGAGCAGGTTAGTTTTAATAGCTAAATCCGTGGATAACCAGCTATTAATTGCAAAATGAGGCATAAAGATGGGATCCAGGCTTTCTCAATGATATCTGGTGACGTTCTTGTAAACGTCGGTAGTTATAATAATTACAATTAAACTGAGGTTTATCATGCTACTTTTGTCCACGCATGAAGCAATCTACGCGGGTATAAATAGTGAAACAATCAACAATTCTAAATCATACCAGCGATGAGAGCAACGCCGATAGTACTCCCGCGGTTCTTATTATTTCAATATCTTGTGACAATTACATAGTTGATTATTACAAGTCAATGACCAATTTTTCCAAAGGCTACATCAACTTACGCTTCAGTATATGATAATCCTGCAATTTAGTTCATGACACAAGCACGTAGCGGGTTAAGGTTAGCGGTTTAAAGTAAGACATGGTATTTACCGCAGGATGTTTGTTTATACGATTTAACCAAAACAGGGTGATTATTTATCGATATAAGTTTGTTTATTGAACCGCTTGGCAGATTAAAACCAAAACGGGATGATTATTTATCGATATAAGTTTGTTTATATGGCCGATTTGCAGTTTAAAACCAAAAAGGATCGATCATTTATCAATCTAAGTTTGTTTACAAGGACACTTTATTATTATGAAAAACACATTAAAAGCAACAAAATAGGACAAATTCGCACTTTCAGTTTTTTACTAAAACGGGGAACATGGTGTATTTATGGCCACAACGGTTTATAATTATTATGTGTTACAAAATAATAGAGTCTTTCACCTACTATTGCAGAATCGGCCCTCTCACTATAACTAACCGTTTTCTCCAAATCCACCACCGTTCTTCACAAGCATTAAATTATAAAAAAAGTAATATTCCTTGGGAATACTCTATCTATTTTCCTATTTTCCATTAGAAGGAGTAGTTCATTTTAAACAACCCATTCGCCCGTAGCAAGCCCAAGATGCCTCAAATCTCAACAGTGATTGCGCCGTATGCTCTAGTATAACTAATTACTAATCGATGACATTTTGCCCAATTTTACTCTAAGCGATTTGTCTCCATCTATTTGAATAACACGGTTTCGGGCCGCGTGTTTTCTTTTTCTTGTCAACCCTTAATTACATACATTTAAATATTAGTCGCATAAAATACTTGGAATAAAATATACACCGAAAAACATCAAATATTACAACTTATTGACAGATATTAAAACCCTTTTATTATCTTTATTTCGCTCTGACAATTAAGATTTCCTATTGCTATTACAACAATGAAATTTTGTTTGTCCGTTATCTATAAGTGTAAGTATTATTTCAGATACTTTACGTCTTACTGCGGACCCGTCCATCTTGGGAGAGTTCAGCGGGCTACCAGTTTATTTAATAAGCAGGCACGACGTCTAATGCAATTTAATCGTTCAGGAATTTCATATATTGAATTTATATTGACATTATTTTATTGTAGAAGCTTGTATTACAGTTCATACAAACTTTCACCCTACTTCTGTAATACTTAGCGGTATATGGAGAACTCATTCATTGACAATAAGAATTTGAATTCTATTTTCCTATAAAGCCAATTCCAAACTGCTGAATAATACCCAGTTGATTTTTCATTACACTGATTTGCGGTTAGTTAAAACCAAATTACGTCAGTAAATAGCAATTCATTTTGTAAAAAGCTTCAATAAATACATTAAATAAAAAAAATTCGTCTCCATAAAAACGAACGAACTTAAGATCCGCTAAATGGTTTACTACTAAATTACAAGCTTACTACTAGAAACTTGAACATCAGAAAGGTTTGAGCACTATAAAACAATGCAATAAAACCACATAATAAAATATGTCACTTACAAAATTTTGAACTGCGTAAATAAAAAGTTATGTAGACATACATATGTACGATAGATGATTTATATTTTAACCGTATTTAACGCTTTGTACTGTTTTCAAATTTTGTAGAGAGCAATGTTTAATGCACATGATAAATTGGGGTAAAAAAACTAATTTAAGAAAATTTACATGTTTTACAAGGGTATTCAGTTTGGATTTTCAAGTTCTGTTTGTTCAGCAATCAATCTACGCGTAACGGTACACAATTTAGTAATGAAGCAATATATCAAAGTACGTATCCACATTTTTTGTTAAATTATTGTGTTTCCGTTTAGTAGTTTTTCTAAAAGAAAGTTAAATTTTATTCTTTTCTTCATTCTAACATATTATTACAAACTTTTAATCAAGTAAAGCTATAAGTTGGTATGGATTTTACACTTTTACATATCAACCGTCACTCCTAAAAACCATTTACTAACTGTTTTATTTATTGGACACTTATCCCTCTTTTAAAACAATTAGCTTTTGTTGGGAAATAAAGATTTTTTTTAATAATAAAATTTAATTTTCATAGTTTTAATGTATAAACGTATAGCATGTTCCATTATAAAGATAATTGCGAAAGTGTTACCTCAAAGCATTTTTTAAATTAATAGGAAACAATCTTCCTTCATTGTATTGCGTATAAAATGTTACCGAGACAGCTAACAAAAGTATGTTTTAAGCTTTATTTAAATTGATAATATAATTTCCAAGTTGTGTCTATGTTTATTTCTGGTGGTTTAGCGTAGGTACAAATAAGGTTTAGTATAATTAACAAACCGTGTTATTCGCGTTAGGGTTAAAAGCTTTTTAGGATACAAGGCAAACATTTAGCACAAATGTGGGCATGTATTATCAATAATTAGGAAAGCAATGTATCTATGAAAACAACGTTCAAAAAGTTAAAAAGGAAATTATACAATAGGTGTACCAAACTAATTTTAACTAAAGATATGTCGGTAAATAACGTAGGTACAATTAAAACACATCGACGCATAATAAGATAATTGGTTCACGTGTGTTAACCTAATATGCCTGATCTTTAAGGAAAATTATTAAATAAATTGAAATGCAAACGTCAAACTACCGATACAAAAAGAGCATTTTGTTAGCAATTCGCTTATTGTGTTGAAGAAGTCGGAACAAATACCTAGTGTTTATATAATTATGAAGTTTACAATTTTTATTGAATACTTATTAATGTGGTTTAGATGTGGTTTCGTAGTTTCACTTAAGTGTGTAAATGGTTCCATAATGAACGTGGGTATAATTCCACCTTTTGTGAATGTGAACGTGTAGTTTTTAAGTACAGGTGGGTAAGTGAAGAACAATCCTTAACCTTCATCAATTTTGCTTATCATCATTTATCTATTTGTTTTTTCACTTAGATGAGACTGTCCACTGTGTCCCAATTTGGTTGAAATTGTAGGGTATCTCGTTTAGGAGTAAAAATATAAAGATGCGGTTTTCGCGACCCTGTTATACTTTTTCGTGACACGAAAGATGCCACAAACAGAATTGTCATAGTCCTCTTAGTATTTGAGATACAGGGCGAAATAAAAAATTTGCACATTTTAAGCATCCCTCGTAACTGCTTTCCCTTTTAATTTATCCAAATGCTGAAAAGTGGGTTTTATGCAGAACTTTCCGTAGAATTTGCTGGCGTCCATAGTTTTGCCCACAAAAAAGTCAGTTTCTTCGCAATAAAACAAAGTTTTGTTTTTTTAAATGGAACACCCTACATTTCTTTTATAATATAATAGAACTTACTCCTAGTTTTCAAAAAATATAAGTTGTGTGGCACTTATTTTGCATTATTAACCTCAAAAATAAATGTTACGTTAATTTAACATTTTGATGATATAGTTGGCCTTGAAACCTATAAACTCAGTATAAAAGCCTATTTTCTCGAACGTTTAAGACTATTAAAAAAGGGCTACTAGATTGTTACTACTCTACTATAATTATAAATATAATTATAATAAATTACAATAAATTCAAGATATGTTTGGGTATACAAAAAGGGCTACTAAATTCTTACTGCTTTGTTATATTTACACATATGTATATATGCGATTATAATAAATTCAAGGACTTTTACCCAGAAATGCAAAAATAATAACAAAAACTTATGCGCATTAAGTACAATAGTTTTTGAAACATACTCAAACTGGCAAATTTTTTTAATTGGGTAAAATGCATCTTACAGCTTCAGAAAAAAATATTAATGGCAATAAAACTTATAAAGAATACTTTATATCTAAATTTGTAAATAGGCTGGGACTAATCTAATCTAAATGTCAAATCTGATTAAAATTATTTTTTTGTGCGGCAATTTTGTTGTTTGTTCATTGTGCACAATACAACAAATCTCTACTTGACGAGTTACTAGAAATGTTAATAATAAGTCAGTATGCACGTCTAATTTATTGACTAACGAGACACATGCAGAATGTGAATCTGTAACTAGTGATAACACAAATCATAGGATAAGCAACAATCCAAAAAATAAAATTCTACTTCTAGCCGACAGTTATAGAAGACACCTTGCGAATACGTTGATAGATAGTCCCCTTAGTAAACATTTTAGTATAGAGTCAATTTGTAAACCTAATGCAAAGTTATACCAAGTTACAGAAAATATAGGTTCATTAATAAAAACATACTCAAAAAATGATTTTGTAATATTACTAGCTGGATCAAATGATGTGGATGATACTTGTTTATATCCTACTGCTAGTTTAATATCATTAACCAATGCCAACATGTAAATCTCCTTTTCTGTACGATACCATATAGCTATGATACTGTTTCATTAAATTACAATATTCATAAGTTAAATAACAAATTGCACACATGTTATCAATAGATGCTCAACGAGTTCAGTAGCATTATTGGACATTAATGTTAATGTTAATGAAAAACGCACAATGTGCATTCGACATGGGTTGCATCATGATCATGATGCATCATGATGCACCCGGAAAGAGAAATGTTGCAAGATGTATTACAAATTTAGTCACTAGTAACGTACGCAATGACTGAAAAAGTTTCCGAAATATAATATTAGTATAAATTTAAATGACAACGTAGCTTCCCAAAACGATCAATTCAATTAACACAAAATTATTGTATCCGAGTACCATCACAAAAGCTATACTTGTACTAATAATGATAGGGATGACAAGGTTAACTTGTAACAACGCATTTTGAGTTGTATTAAAATATACCGTAATTTATGTTCATCGTTCATTTAGTTGTAAATATAAGAAAAAAGAGTTTTTAATTATCAATGATTTATAGGAATGTGGTAGGCAACTTAATTTGCATTATGGTGTAACTTAAGTGCATATCTTCTCAATGGTTTATACTCCCACTTCTTTAAATTATTTTTTTCTGCGCAACGCGTCATCGTTGACATAATTCTTTGCGCAATTTTTTTCGCACACGGCTATATCACCAGTTATTCTGAGAGTCTATTTTTGCACTTCTTGTGGTACGCTGTTAGATGCAGGAAGCCTTTTTTTGGGTTTCCCCCTAAATTTTGTTAAAAGTGCCATTGATTTAATGGTAAGATAATTTAACTCGTAATATTAAAATCTAAAACATTTGCTTTTTGCAGGCAATTATTTTTTGCACATTTAATTCTACTTTTACGTACACTTTCATTTTTGATTGCGTTTTGCCTTTAATACAGATCTAAATTTTGATTACAACTTTTTATATGAACTTTCGAGAAAATGCAATAAACATTGGATTCAAAATTTCACGAACAAAAATTTATAAGAAGTAACATTCCAGTTTGGGTGTGGTTTACAACGTAAAAGCATTTTTATCACGATATGTTGCGCAATATTGGTGCAAAGATGACATCACCTTGGTTTACATTTCCGTAATCGTTTAGATACCAGAGGGTATTAAAAAGTTTGTGTACAAAAATTTTTCAAACAGGTATTTATATCCATTATTTGGTAATTTAAGGCTATTACAATTAGTTTTTAAGATATATTTTATATAATTCTAAATTTTAACTGTTAATAAACATAGTTTGTATATTTTTTTTATTTTTACGTTTTGGTAAATTTTTATTGTAAAACTCGGTTTAGTTATTCCGAGCATAATCAAAAAATAACTTGGCGTCCGAGATCATTTTTATCGTTGTTACATTGCAGTTACTATATTTATATTTAAGTGGAAATAACCAAGCAGGAATTTGTGGTAATTAAGCAAATCAAAAGATTGAATCGGCCCACTTGAATCTTCCGACTGAGCCAACGGCATTATTTTTGGTGAATGGTTTGTATCTCCAGTTAGTTTAACGATTTGTTTTGGAGAACTTTTACACTTATTTCTTTATTATATTATTAAAACGCTTTTTATACTCGGCACCATTACCGCTATTTTATAAACCTATCTACACATTCTTTTCAGCCAAGTGAATAAAGTAGATAATCTGCTACTATTACTATATGAATATTGTTTTTTTGATATATTATGTCTAGACGAACATTGGATGAGAGCGGAAGAATCATCACAAATAACTATTATTAACGACATGTATGTCATTGCGGCGCATTTCCCTTGAGCACAGAACAATCATGGTGGAACTGTAATATTTATAAAGAAGGGCATTCAATTTGATGTAATCACTGGAATAAATGAGTTGTCGGTTGAAATGTACTTTGAAGTGTGTGGTATAAGATTGATTGATCATTCGACTTCAATAATATCATTATACCGGCCTGATCGCAATAGAAAATATTAAAAAAGTGTTAGAGACTGTAAATAATCATAAAAAATTAGTTTTTTTGCGGAGATTTCAATGCTAACTTTGAACAAGATTCTCCATTACTAAAGAAAATTTTAAATATATTTAGTTCGTATGGACATAGTGTAGCGATTACGTCGCCAACTAGGGTGTCAAGTACTTCAAGTACCTGTATTGATAACATTGTTACAAATATTCAAAGTACACTATATCAATACTTTTAATCAGTCTCTAGATTTTTCCGATCATTACGTCCGAATCTTATTTGAAAACAAAAAATTATTTAAATGGCGATATTATATTACTCAAAGGAATCTCACTTCATTTACGAGTAGTCTTAAAAACGTGAATTGGGAATCTCTTCATACTGAACAACACGTCGACTCGTTTGTTACCAATTTTTTAAAATGATTCAACCAATATTTGTAAGTTGCTTTCCTCTCAAGAAAAAGTATATTAAAAATAGGAAAACGAGCTGGGTAACCAAAGGGATACGTTTATCTAGCCGAACAAAAAGAGAACTGTACCTCAAAATAGGGAAAACCCTCAACCCAATTTCATTTTACATTACAAAAAATGCAAGAAAATATTAAAAAAAAACTATTATTAACACGAAAAGACTACATTCCGAAAGAATTATCACGTTTTCATCCAACAAAGCCAACACAACATGGCAATTAATAAACGGTAACTTAAACAAATATAATGATACAGTTTCTACTCCATCTCTAAAAGTAAACGGTAAACCAATCGTTAACTCGCTAGAGGTGGCGAACGTTTTTTATAATTATTTTACGTCTTTGGCCTAAAAAAATATAAATTAGAGTTCAGTTCACTACGACAAAAGCAATTCCATCACCACAGAACTCATTTTTTTAGCTCCTGTGACTAAAAATTAATTGTTTACTGTGATAAATAATTTAAACAATACGAATACCTGCGGTCATGATAATATTCCAGTAAAAATTTATAAAGCAGGATTTGATTATATTCACGTGCCCTTGGTTTTTTATTAAACTTCATTTTCACTTCTGGGGTTTTTCCAATACAATTGCAAAAATTAAACCTTTGCATAAATCTCAGTCAAAAAGCGAAGTCAAGGACTATAGACCAATATCGATTTTAAATTCACTATCAAAAATAGTTGAAGCAGTTTTAAAAACAGATTGATAGACTATTTTGAATCACTACATTTATTTAGTAGTTCACAACACGGATACAGACCTAACAAGTCAACAGTCACCGCTTTACAAAGCTTGTTATGTGCTTGAGTCACACAATAATGGAAGGGTGATGGATAAATTGTGACCTATCTAATGCTTTTGACTTGATTGATCACAGTTTGTTGATATCTAAACTTTACTCGTATGAAATCAGGGATATACCACTGAACCTGGTCAAATCTTTTTTAAGTGAGCGGCATCAATATGTTGCAATAGATGATCTTTTAAGCTCGGGACAAGTAATGGAAACAACTTCAGAATGAGTACCCCAAGGTTCCGTCCTTGGCCCAATTCTGTTTATAATATTTTTTAATGACCTGGTTAATAATTTTGTTAGTCCATGTAATGTTTTATCATATGCAAATGACACAAGTGTAAGCATTGCATGCAAAAATGAGGTTCTCGGAAACAATATAAATACAACAATGTCTATACTCGTAAATTGGTTTAATGCCAATAAACTTTTACTTACTGTAGAAAAAAATCCAAATTTTAATCTATAGGAAGAATTTAACTGCAGTAGAAACCTGTCACTCTTGCAATTTTTTGGGGTTAATTTTGGATAGAAATCTTAGTTGGCGTGACCACATTGAAAGCCTTAAGCCAAAATTAAATAAATCTATATTTGCGTTGTCGCGATGTAAGAATTTTTGTGACCAAAAGGCCTTACTTCAGGTATATTATTCTCTTTTTGAGTCAAAAGTTAGATATGGTGTACTTTTATGGGGTAACACAAAGGTAAATCTAATAAAAGATATTTTTAAAATACAAAAAAGGGCAATTCGTACAATGTTTTCGCTACGTAAAAGAGATTCGTGCAAGCCATACTTTGAAAAGCATGGAATAAAAACTATTTACTCTGTATACGCCTCAGAATGTCTATGTTTCGTTTTTAAATGTAAATCCAAATTATTATTAAACTCGGATCATCACTCTTATAATACAAAAATAGAAATAATTCTTGTCATAAAATCAAAAAGCAAAGTACACAACACCTCTTATCTGCAGATGGGAATAAGATTTTATAACGCTCTCCCCGAAAAAATAAAATGTGTATCGAACTATAAGCAATTCAAAACACAAGTAAATAAAATACTAACAAAAACGGTGTTATACACTTTGAATGACTTATTTGCAAATATTACGGATCTTCTTTAGTTTGCATACTTTTTTGAATTATTTTGTTTGAGATAAGATCTATATTATTACTGCACAACATTGTATACTGTTTTTTATTTTTGTATTTAGAAATGTACAATCGCGTATAATAGCATTTGGTGGTACTTGTCATTGTAATATTGTATTTTATTATTGTGCACTGTATGTATAATTATTAATATGAATATGATACTATGGTTTGTATCTATTACTTTATTATAGTATATTGTACGTCTTACGCCACCTATATATTTACATCCTGGCGACGCTGAACGTAGGTTAATATTTTACAATTGGTATTTAAACATGAATATAGTGCCCAACTTGGGATAAAATGTCATATAGTCAGACGGGGCATATTTTAACAATGCAGGTGTTTTAAACAGGCACAATAGCAGATTCTGATCTCAAGAAAATCAACACCAAATATTCCCCCAAAGACAACAAAGACGATTTGCGCTAAACGTTTCCTACTTTATATTAGGATCAAAAATAAAATTTTACATCTTCGAAGGGAACTTATGCGCTCCCAAATATTTGGACATTTTAGAAATGGCTGTGCCTGAATTATTAGATGACATTCCTTTAGCTCGTTTGAACCAAACTCATTTCCAACAGGATGGAGCCCCATCTCACAATGCGCAAATTATACGCCCGTTTTTGGAAAACATTTTTGGTAATAGATGGATTGGCACTAATGGGCTAATAAGATGGCCTCCAAGGTCTCCGACTTATCAGTCTTAGATTTCTGTACTTGCAAAATCAAATATACTAAACTCATTAAGATAACATTGAACGTTTGACAAATGCAGTTAAAGAAGTTTTCAGATATTTACAATATCATCCTATTATTGTGCTATAGAACGAACTGGAACAGTGTTTGAAGCATGTATAAGACAGAATGGTCATCAGTTCGAACGTCTCTTTTAGTAATTTATATTAGGCTTGTAAAGTTGTAGGAATTATGTTTAGTTTTTAATTTTGTGTTTTTGCATAAAACTCTTAACCTTGCTTTTTCATGGTCAACTATATCATCAAAATGTTAAATTAACGTAACATTTATTTTTGAGGTTAATAATGCAGAAGTGCCACACTATATATATATATATATATATATATATATATATATATATATATATTAAAGCTGAGGGTAAGCTCTATTATATAACAAAAAAACATATAGGGTGCTTCATTTAAAAAAACAAAAATTTGGTTATTGCGAAGAAGCTAACTTTTTGTGGAGAAAACTATGTACACCACTAAATTCTACGGAAAATTATGTACAGGACCCACTTATCACTATTTCGATTACAAGGCAAAGCAGTTACGAGGGGTGCTTAAAATGTGCAAATTTTGAATTTGCCCAGTATTTCAATGAATAATAGGACTATGACAATTCTATTCGTGGCATCTTTCGTTTCACGAAAGAGTAGAACAGGGTCACGAAAACCGCATCTGTCTATCTTTGCTTGCATCTAGATTATTTCATTTTTGGTCCGTTCCCTTAGATCGTTTGTTTGCCATTCAAAAGGACAAGAAAAATTAACTAAGCATTGCCTCTTCTTTAAAGAGTAAGTTGCGAATTTATGCTATTATTATATGTTACAGATAAACAATCTTTGCTTGAAAATTACTTCCGTTTATGCAGACGTCTTCAGGAATAACTAGTACCTAAGTGGTGGCGGTACTTACTAACAATCCATTTGCAGGCAAATCTCAGTTTCAAAAGCTTATGTAATGATTATATTAAAGCTCAAAATTATGTTAACAAAAGTATGTTTATATCTTCTTTTCCTCTTGTCCGTGGTATGCGATACTTGTATAAAAAGATGTGGTTTAGTTACACCTGCGTAATTAAAATTTGATTGAGTCCAAATTGTGAGAAATGACCTTTACTTGACGTGTAATAAAATTTTGCCCTTGTTAATTAGTTGGCGGATGTTCAAGAACGTCATTGGGAAGCTTTTGTTACAATTGGTTGTCTTTATCATATGTTGATCAGCGTTTCAGTTTCATTATTGTAATTGCCGTGGAAGTTTTGTATTAGTTTGTCTACACGGCATCTCGAGCTATTAAATGTTATTAGAGTAAAGCTTTTCATACATGGTTGTTAATATTACCGCCCCCCCCCCCAAACATCGCCGCACAAGGAAACCCTCACTATCGCAAAAATCATTTACACCAACAGCAGCCACATCAGGAAGCACAGCAAGTACCACCGAGAAAACTCAAAAGCAGAAAGTAGCTGACGTAAAAGTGGGAAAGTATACAACAGCAGACCGGATAACGGGACATCAGTTCAATTCGAGTAACACGGAGCCAAGTCAAGCAGTTGAAGAGAACCTGTAGATTGCAAATGGGACTTTGCCGAAACGTCGTCTTTATACTGACTGGAGTCAGAGGCTACTGCAGCAGATGCGAGGCAACACCTGAAGAAACAACGGTATTGTATACATATATGAGTAGTATTAAGTGTCCAATGAATGGTTGACGAGGATGATAATTTAAACATACCTTTTGCATTTGAAAAATCATTAAAACTAAGCCTTGCAAGGGTAACGTGAAAAAAAACAGTTAGTTAACGAAATGACCCATAATCTACCCGCAAACAACGATACAAGAGTTTGAGTGACTAAGATAGTAACTACAGCATCCCTTTCTCAATTTACACGTTCATCTATAGGACTTTCTGCATTTTACGCCAATAAGTTTTAACAGTTAAATCCGTAGGAAACCAGTTTCCAATTGCGAATTTTGGCGTAAAGATGGGATCGAGATTTTCCAAATGGCATGTAGGCACGTTTCTGTAAACACCGGTATCGTTAATAACATCGATTAAACTGAGGGTTATTATTCCGCGTTTGTCCACGCATTAAGTCTTCTACACGGGTGAGAATGTTAGTAAAAAATCAACAATGCCAAACAAAGCAGCAACGAGGGGGATACTGTACGGTTCTTTAAACAGATTTTAACTTAATAAGCGTGCTTGCGAGATGCGTATTTACAACTAAATTACTACCACATTACTACCCTTTGTCATCAAGAGACAGGTATGTGCGAATCAATATCTCATGGTAATTAAATAGAACCTGCTTGAAACGGAATGACGAATTTTTAATAGGTTACACCAACTTTTTGAATTGCTTGCTGTGAGCTTTAGTCTACATTTAAATACCTACTTACGCTTGAATATAATCTTCAAATTAATCACTTAATCACCAACACTTAATGGATTAAGGTACACGGTTTATACTTAAGACGGTGGCTATTGTTTATAGACATACGTTATTTACACGTCCGGTGCGCTCATTAAAACGTGAACAATGTGATTATTTATCGATATGTTTGCTTACTCGTCTACCACTTAAAATGAAAACGGTGTGATTATTTAACGATCTAAGTTTGTTTATACGACCACTTTAATGTTGTGAAAAACTTATATGAAGACCAACAAGAAACATCTGATGTGGAACAACACATGACCTTCCAATCTACAGAGTGGAATTGAAAGAAATGAAATAATTTTTATAATACTTTATTAGGATTTTAATAAGTTGATGACGAAAATAGGCAACATTGTAAAATCAAAACAATAGTTTTCTATCAATATGATGCTAAACCAATACCAAATGATACGAAAATGCGGCTGTAAAGTGATCCAGTACGGCCGCTGACAAGGGCTACGGCCGCGATTTGGTTGCCAAAGTAACTTAGCAATAATCTCGAATCAAAGTGGATTAATTGTCAAACCTAATTTTAAAGACGTCACGCGTTGAGCAATTTCTCATCAAATTCTCAGAATTTCTCACTGCGTAAGTTGTTTCCCATCATATGCTCAAATCCCATACATAACACTCGAATTTTACAGCTTTGATTGTTTGATACCTCAAAATGGATGGCGACAGCGACTATCAATGCGCCCCACCGGTCGTGCCCGAAATGGCGAAGCCTCGCTTAATTCATTTCCCAAAACTTCAAAGATATTGTTCAATAAACAGTGCAACACTTTTAAAGATTGGTGCAAGGAACAGAAAGTAAAAAATGTGAGCGATAGTGTGCTCTTGTCTTATACTGGTTCTGTTACAACCAAATACAAATCTTCAACATTATGGAGCATCTATTCTAAGCTGAGGAGTACGTTGGATATACATAATAAGGTCAACATCAGCAAATACCACACATTTCTGGCATTTATGAAGAAGGAAACAGGTGGTTACAAATCAAAAATCGAATAGTCACACGAGAAGAAATAATCAATTTATTTGAGATTCTCCTGATTCAACCAACCACATGTCGAAGGTTAGTGGTCTAGTCATCATCAAATTTAATTTATACATATACTAGCGTGCATAGAAATCGGCCCACTGTAGACTTTTGACTTTAACTACATTTTTTTTAGAAACTATTCATCACATCTAAAGAAAATTATGCTGTTTGAAAGACTATTTAATATGCATCAATATGAGTTTAAAGTTATTAAATTTTATGTTGGCTTAACATAGCGAAATTAACACATGAAACAAAGTAACTTTTTTATTACTAAAAGAAATGAAATTATCTAAATTAACACTTAATTTTTAAGGGTATGACCCCCTCTTGCCCTAATAACATCTTTCACACGATTAGGCACAGACCTAATTAAGTTTGCTACTGTTTCTTATGCAACAGTAAGCTGTGGGCTCGAGGTTGGGGCATGAAGTCTGGCCCAAGTTTTTCGTTTTAGCTCATTCCATAAATGTTCGATCGGGTTTAGGTCTGGGCTGTATTCTGGCCACTCCATAACCCAAAAACCGGCTACTGTAATGTAATCTTGCACGACTGTTGCTTCGCATTGTCATGCATAAAAATAAATTCGTCCCCAATGTAGTCGGCGTAAGGTACCACATGAGCTACTAAAATCTTCTCGATGTACCTAGCACCCGTTAAACCCCCTTTCCCGTGACCACAGTCGGTTCGTACTCCCATAGAAATTGCACCCCAGAGCATGCAGGAACCACCTCCAGAAGCAACCCGCTCTTCAAAGCAGCATTCTGCAAATCGCTCCCCTGGTTTTTGGTACACTTTTATTTTTTGATTGCTACCAATGTCCAATTCAGGTGATCCCGCGCAAAACACAGGCGTACTTGACGATAAGCTGGGGTAAGTTTTGGACCAATCTCAGGTATTTTAGGATTACTTTCTTGAAGTCTTCGTCTTACTGGCCACTGATTAATAGCCACTCCTCGTACTTCACGGGGCAGTTGTTGCACTTGAACCTCATTAAGCTGACGATCTTTTAGTGTTGTTGACAAAATGAAGCGGTCATTACGGTCCGTTGTAAATCGCTTTCTGCCTGTTCCAGGTCGCCTATGAAAGGATCCAGTCACCTCGTGACGTTGGCACACTCTCCTAACCGCTGAGCGCGTCGGATCCAGTTGTCGAGCAACAGCTCGATGGCTAAGTCCATTCTGGATTAAAGCAATTGCATGGGCAGCTTTTTGAGGTGTACTCTGCATTAAACCAACACACTTGAAAACTAATCAAATTATGAACAACGAATAATGTGCAAATTTAAATCGCAATGGCAATCATTTCAATTTTCACAAGTTTGTTATTATCATTATAACGACCACACAAATGCGTTTCATTTGTTTACCGATTGCTATACATATGAACGATACACTCTTGATAAATTTAAACTAATATTGATGCGTATTAAATAGTATTTCAAAGAGCATAATTTTTTTGGATCTGATGAATAGTTTTTAAAAAATGTAGTTAAAGTCAAAAGTTTACAGGGGGCCAATTTCTATGCACGCAAGTGTATTTTGTTCTAATTGTGCAGGTGTGCTTAATAATGGCACCACAGGAGCATGTCGTCGAAATGGATTGCGATCGCTTAAACTTTCAGACATAATTGATCCTTAGAATAATTTGAATCTGTCTGTAAATGATACTAAAATTAAACGTGTTCGACAATTCATCGTGTGTGACGATTTATGCCAAGGTGTGAGCATTTTGCAGTTGTTGCGAAAATCTATAAACCTTCGACCACCTAATTGTTCTCCTGATTTTTTATTTATTAATTATCGCAATGGAAAGTGCACAATACAAGTAGTTGGTGTTCACACATTTGGGAAAATTCTAAGTTATATCGCTAAATTCTTAAATCCACATGATGCGCACTTGTACACTGATCATCGTTATCTACGTACCTCGGCCTCTTTGTTGGGAAATACAAGTGTTGACGTTTTGAAATTAAAACACCACGGTAGGTGCAAGTCATCCTCTGTAGAAGAGGGGTATATCGAAGTCTCTGTGCAAAATTAAATCGACACGCCTAGTTGGATTCTAACAGGAAAGAAACGGGAAGAACCAAGAGAAGACTCAATAACACCCTGGCAAGAACCATCTAATGTAACTATGTCAACTTCTCGTTCACATTATGTGCATATTGCCTAAGAAAACAAGAATTCAACTTCAACGTTTATCCATCAGTTCTATTCTAGTATATCGTTTAAATGTACTCTGGCAACATTAACATTTATAACAATAATAATGGTAATAAAAACTGAAACATGGATGAAATAAAAGTTGTTTGGTCTAAAAATCTAAAAAATTGATAAGGTAAGTATTCATATGGACAGAAAAACGTGGGATGGTCGGACCTAGTGATGTAAAATTCCAGGAAATTTAAAATCGAGAAATATTCCCAAGGAATTTTAAGGAAATATTCCCAAAAATCATAAATTTTCTGCAATTTATGTTATAGACGCAAAATAACTCAAACATACGTTTTTTGTTACTCTAAGTTGAAAACACTTTTTAAATAACAGTTATATATAATAATGATTAGGATAAATAACTCAAAAAAATTTCGTAAGTAATGCGAAAAAAATAGTTGGGCATATAAAAAAACTACAATCGCGTGGGTTTACTCCTACTGGAGACTTGGTTTGTTCCATGGCTTATTATTTGGCAGAAAGTCTAAACATAAAACACAATTTTAACAAGGAAATCAAACAAGCAGTTTATGAGTGGCTTTGTTGTTTTTTGCTCGAAACCCAGAACTTAGTATTCGTCAATCTGAAGGAGTATCATTCGCGAGATCTAAAGGGCTAAATAAAAAAGTTGTTAATGATTATTTCAAGCTGTTAGGGGGTTGTTTTGGAAGGAAACCTGGACTCATTGAGAAACCTGGAAATGTCTTTAATATGGACGAAACAAGTTTACAATTAAATAACAAGCCTGGTAAAGTTGTTGCAATCAAAGGTTCTAAGGATGTGACATCTGTTATTTCTGGAGAAAAAGGTGAAAAGATTTCAGTATTAACCTGTGTAAGTGGGGAGGGAACGTTCTTACCACCTTTTTCTATAATGAAAGGAAAAACAAGACTTTTGTGATGGTATGCCACTTGGCGCTCAAGTGAGAATATCGCAAAGTCTGGCTATGTTAAAACTGAACTATTTTTCGATTGGTTGTAACCCCAAGAAATCCAGCTGGAAAAGTCCTTCTACAGCCATTAGATCGTGCTTTCTGCAAGTCTTTAAAGAGTAAATACGTTCATATTTATTATTAAAAAAAGTGTTAATTTTAAAAATATTTATTGTCCATAGCAAACCCTATATGTCTCGTATTTTAAAGTAACAAACAAAGACGCCTTTTGACAGTGTAATTTAATTTCCAACCGGCGGAATTTACCTTCTGTCGCACGCTTGTGCGCACTTATAGAAAAACATAAAATCATCACATTTGAACGCTGTAATTTTTTTCTACCCATAAACACAAATTAAAAATTAAATTAGATCTTGGCTGCCATTGTCTTGAATGTATACATTCAATGTAATACAGGTAACTAAGAAAAGAACTTTGAAATAAATTTTTGTAGCAACAGTATTTACATTCTTGATTTATAGTAATTTGCGCTTTGCAACGTATTTTGAAGTAAATTTAATATTTTACATTGGTTTTCTTTAATTTTATTTACTGCACATGTCTAGTTATTATTTATTTATACGTAAACTGATTACGAGAATGTACATATACTTTCGCAAGCTAATAGAAAACTACGTTAAGTCAAATTTCAACAGACAAAATGAAATTTATGTTTCGAAATAACCGTAATTTAGGGGAATAGCTGAAAAAAGTAAATTAAATTTTGCAACAGACCTGCGTTAACTTATGGCCCTTCGTAAAATTAATACATGTAAAATGTACTGGTTTGTTTTTCACAAACTTTACTTGTACCAAAGATCTGGAATAAAACGACGGCAGCCCCACACCTATGAAATTCATTAAAATGGTTAAAGCTGCAAGTTTCGGTAACTGTCGTTGCGATATTTATTAGTGTACTGTATGATATAAATAATTAGTTAAATCTTAAAACTTCAACTACAATTACGGATTAATTAAGTGTAGACATATAGAATTTAAACTGAATGATAACAAGATGACGAATGTGGTTGAAATTAAAAATTCAGCTCGTGTCATAGGGTTTAAGGCTGGGAATCGAAAAGCAACCCTAATTGAAGACTAAGTGCCTAAACGTAAACAATTTGATCTATGCAAAGAGAAAAATATTCGAGCTTAAACTGATACTCTAACAAAAAATATCTGTGTGGAACTCACACGACCTTCCAACCTACAAAATGGAAATTAATCGAAATGAAATAATTTTAATAATATTTTTTCAAGATAATAATTTTATAAGAAGTTCATTACAAAAATAGGCAACATTCTTAAGGCAAAAACAGTAATCTATATCAAACCGACGTTTAAAACTTCATGACAGAGAGAGGTTAATAGACATCTAGATGCTAACTTAAATTAAAAGAAATGAAATAATTTTTATTTAAATTTTTTTAGGATAACTATGCTACCTCGTTTTTATACGCAACATTGTAAAAACAAAAACAGTAATCTCTGTCAGAATGACGTTTAAATCTTCATGTCTGATAGAGATTAACATGCCAATGTAAAACAAAAATTCAAAGCTATACAAATATCGGTAATACAGCTTCAGCATTTTCAATCATATTTTACTTTTAAATTGTAATTGTAATTTATTTATTGTCATTTTCTCCGTTAACCAACGGAATAAGACTCAACATAATACAAATGGTACACCACTATACATAAAATTAACAGTTTGTAATAATGGTGGAAAATTCATTGATATTGTAAAAGCAATTATAGAATGATAAATGTTTTAAGTTTCGCTTAAAGATGCCACTGCTTTCAATTTCTCTTAGTTTAGAAGGAAGCATATTTAAAAATTATACTCCAACTATGTTGGGTGTTTTGGAACAGTAAGTATTTTTAATCTTGGCAGTTACTAGATTATTTTTGTGTTTGGTGCTATGGGCATAAGTACCGCAGTGTCTCGGAAAGTTCTGCTTGTTTGAATAAATGTAACTTAGCAGCTTCAGAAGATATGCATATGTTACGGTTAGTATTTTCTTACTTTTGAATATTTCCCGACACTGTGCTCTCCGGTTAATGCCAAATATAAGCCTGAGGATTCCTTTTTGTAAAATACAAACCCTTTGAATATCTCTACCCGGCCCCTATGCTATAATATTATATGTTATAGCTGAGTATGCATATGCATAGTAGTCCTCCTTAATCTATTCTCATCCTTATTCTTCCTTCTCGCCCTCACTGTCTTCCTATCGGATTAAAAGTCCCAAATTAAAAAATAAGATGGCTGTGGTTTCTAGGGTAATAAACGCCGGACGTAAAATCCTGCTCCATTCGGATGTCCGGGAGGACAGGGCCCAAGCGACTTCGGTCATCGAAAGTATCAACTTTCCGATTCACTACTGCAACATCCGCGGTATCAGGTCTAATCTTAATGCTATTCACCAACATCTTGAACAATTACAACCTGACACTTTGTTTCTATCTGAAACACAAGTCTCGTCTGAAAGCTCCGAGTCACCCGACTTGCAATTTCCTCAATACCACCTTCACTCTAACTTTCGATATAAAGGAGGCGTATGTGCCTACATCAAGGACAGAATTGCTTGCAAGAGGGTTTCTTCCTTAGAAAATAATAATTTTGACGTAATTTGGTTTAAAGGTTCTGGTCCTAATTTTGTGAAATTCTACTGTTGCGTTTATGGGTCTCCCAATGGCAGTAACTTTCTAGACTTCTTCGATTACCTTAGTATGAAAGTTGACTTATCTCCTGTCTCAGTTTCCATCTTGCGATATCTCAATTGTAGGCGATTTCAATGTTCATAACTCTAATTGGCTTCAGTTTTCATCTACTACAAATCCTGCTGGTCATAGTGCAGAAACATTTGCTATTTCATGTGATCTCACACAAATGATTTCTGAACCCACAAGAATCCCTGATAACCCTAACCATACTCCACATCTTCTAGATCTCTTTCTTCCATCAAACCCTCTTGTTTATAAAAATTCCGTTCTTTCGCCTTTAGGTCTTTACGACCATTGTCTAATAGAAATCATTTCTACTGTACCTGATTCCACTGTTGTCCGCAAAACCAATAGAACCTTGTGGTGTTCTAAGTCAGCTCGATGGAGTGATTTACGGGATTTCTTTGCAGCCTTTCTATGGCGTGAATATTGTTTTAAGTCGTCCTCTTCTTCGGACATCGCTCTTTCATTCTCATGGGATTGGAGTTATACATTCCCAAAAAAACAGTACCGTATAAGTCATTCACGTTCCCAACTCTGGTTCAATAAGGCTTGTGCTGATGCAATATCTTTAAAAAACGAATATTACATTAAATAAACTAGCTACATCTCCTTTAGGCAGTCGTAAATCTTGGCCTTTAGCAAACTTTGGAACATTTGCATTTCCCCTCCTGACATCTATTGACGGATCGGTAGTTGCTAATTCTGTAGACAAAGCCAATAATTTGTAGATTTGTTTGCATCAAACTCGTGTCCCAATGATTCTGGAAAAGATGTGCTCCTAGTCAACCCTTCTTCATACGCTATGAAACCAATTCATTTTCGGTACAAGCTCTTGGAATCGATCATCAGTAGGCTTGATCTCAACAAGGCGACTGGTCCAGACGGTATACCAGCTATTGTCTTAAAGAAATGTCCCCCGAACTAGTACCAGTCCTATCTAAGCTCTATATGATCTCTATGCCTTCTGGGGAATTCCCGTCATCATGGAAGTTAGCAAATGTTCAACCTATTCCCAAAAAGGCGATAAGACCGATCCTCAAACTACCGACCAATTGCCATCACTTCCATTTTGTCTAAAATCATGGAAAAGCCATCAATCAGCAACTGCTCACGTTCCTTGAAACTAACAAACTCCTTAGTGACCACCAATATGGGTTTAGGCAAAGTCGTTCAACAGGCGATCTTCTTTCATATGTGACCCAAGTTTGGAACAATACAGTAGAGCAGTCCGGTGAAACAGTTGTAGTCGCTTTAGATATCTCAAAGGCATTTGACCAAGTTTGGCATAAGTGTTTACTTGCCAAACTCACCTCGTTTGGGATAAATGATACGCTCATCAACTGGGTTTCTAGTTTCCTTGATAAAAGACGAATACGTGTCGTAGTTAATGGCTTTTTTCAAAAGAAGTTAGCATTAACGCGGGCGTACCACAGGGATCCGTTATAGCGCCTACACTTTTCTGCTGTACATAAATGACCTTATTTCTTCAACAACTAACCCCATCCATTGCTTTGCTGACGATAGCACTCTTCACTGTAGTTCATCTCAGTCTACTCATAGTGATAATCCACCTTCTATGTCAAATCAAGAAATTAAAGCTGAAATGGCAAATTCAATCAACAAAGACATTCAACGTATTCTCGAATGGGGAAGCAATAATCTAGTTAAATTTAATGCTAACAAAACTCAGTGTTGCCTTGTGTCCGCCAAAAAAGATCGATCATTTCCTGTTGTAAGTATGAATGGCTCAGTTCTTAAGTTTTCAGACTCTATTACTCTGTTGGGTATGACTGTATCTTCAAATCTCTCATGGGTTGACCATCTTCTGTCAGCTACCAAAACAGCTGCTCGTAAAATAGGCTTTTTGTACAGATCTAAGCAGTACTTTACCTCTCGACAACTCCTTCTGCTGTATAAGGCCCAAATTCGGCCTCATCTGGAATATAATTCTCACCTCTGGGTTAGTGCTCCCCAATACGCTCTCGATATCGTTGATCGTATTCGAAAGAGAGCGATTAGGCTTATAAATGACCCGTCCTTAACTTCTCACATACAGTCCCTTGAGCATAGAAGGATGGTTTCAGTTCTTTCTTTGTATTATCGTTATTACAACGGCTATTGTGCTGCTGAATTATATTCTTTCATACCATCTCGGGCTATCTTTACGAGAAACACTCGGTTCGCTCATTCACATCATCAGTATGCAGTACAAATCTCCACTTGTCGTACCAAACGGGCGCAGTCCACATTGATGATCTCCCTAGTTCCTGTTTTCCTCTAACTTATGATATGAGAAAATTTAAGGTTGCTGTTCATAGGCATCTATTGGCAATTCGTTATCCCTCTATCCATTCTCCTAAGAGTTCGTGAGTGCTCTAGCACGATAGGTCAAATTTAGCCTATTCAGGTCCACAATCATACAAAAAAAAGTTTCGAAGTCTAACATTTACTTCAAAGTTGTTAGTAAATAATAACATTTATTTAATGTATTGCAGCCGTAGCTGATATGGGTGTCCCAAAAAAATCCACTATCGCAACTAGTTCCTAGGAACTTTCCTCCTCGTACTATGCTGCTCAATAATAACAGATTTCTGCATTAATTAAGAGATTGTCCTTAAAACATCAATGTGAAAATTCCCTCCAAGATGAATTAACTTTATTTATAAGAGTATTTTTTGTAGGATCAGATATGATCATGCACGTATCGTCTGCATACATAACCAGTTTACCATGTGGTATAAAATTAGGGAGATCAGTAATATATAAGAGAAAAATAAGTGGTCCCAACACGCTACCTTGTGGAGTTCCTAAATCTATGCTACATTCCTTTGAAAGAACGTTGTTAACGCGTACCATAATTTTTCTTCTAGAAATGACACTAACCAGCTATTAATGCAACCTCGAATTCCTATGTTAAGTAACTTTTCAGACACAAAAGACTTATCTACAGTGTACAAAGCGCGAGTTAAGTCAAAAAATACAGATACCACGTATTCACTGATATCTGTTTTACTATTAACGAACTGTACATATTCAACAATGCATGATTTAGTCGAGAAGCCATTTCCGAAACCATGCTGGCAATTCGCGATCAGTTTAAATTTGTTTAAATATGCTATAATACGGTTGGCTACAGCTTTTCCGATTATTTTCGAAAAGATGCTCAAAACGGAGATAGGTCGATAATTTTCAACATTTTTGGGGTCCACTCTCCTTATGAAGTAAAGTTACGGAAGCTGATTTTAAGGTTGATGAAAATTTATCCTCTTTCATTGACACATTGATAATGTTCGCAATATGAGGAGATATTAATTCATTATTTTCGAAAAGATGCTCAAAACGGAGATAGGTCGATAATTTTCAACATTTTTGGGGTCCACTCTCCTTATGAAGTAAAGTTACGGAAGCTGATTTTAAGGTTGATGAAAATTTATCCTCTTTCATTGACACATTGATAATGTTCGCAATATGAGGAGATATTAATTCATTACAATATTTTATTGCACGGACCGGAACTCCATCTAAACCAGTAGATTTTTTTATTTGGTAGATTATTTATTATTTCAATGACTTCACAACTCGTAACGCGTGTAAAAAACATAGTTTGGGTAACTCCTACATGTCTTGCCTAAGATAGTACCAAAATGCTCAATAATTTTATTAACAATTCTGCAGCCACATCATTCGTACTAGTTAAAGTTTCATTTTTATAGTAAATTTCCTTTATTTTGGTACTCGTTTGTTAACATTTCACGTTGTTAAGTATTTCCCAACAAGATCTATTTTTATTAGATGAATGATTGATTAGATTGCTGTAGTACTTTTTTGCTTGTATAAGTTGACATTTTATTTCTTTTTTTAAGGTTTGGTACCGTTTGACAAGATTAACATCATATACGTAGCCAATTTAGATTCTGAAATAGTTTCCTTTTTTCGTTTAAGTGTAATGAGAATTTAATTTTATCAACCTTGTGACAGTTCAGATTCTTTCTTTTTGTTTTTTTAGGACATGCAGTGTCGAATCACCAGCGAAAAGTTCGTAGAAATTTATCAAATAGGATATCGACTTTAGAATCAGTGCTTTCATTAAATTGGAATTACGAAAAGCGTTCTCTGCTATCTAAAAATTACAATTCGTTAATGTATCTATATGTAAGAAATTGATAATTATTTACGTTTTCCTTAACCCCACAAGAAGCGACGTTCAATTCAAGGGTTTGACAATGGTAATCAGATATGCCAGGATCAAAATTGTTTGTTTTTATAGTATTGGGTACATTTGTGATGACATAGTCTATTGAAGAACTGCTGGTGTAATTAGCATTAGTGAAAACCCCAGTGTAATCGGATATTAGCGATGACATTCCGAATGAATGAATTATGTCGCTAAGTTGATTTATATTTAGATTGCCAGTAATGATTATGCACCTAAATTTTTTGTAGCTAGACGTAAAAGTTTATCCAATAATACAAGAAATGTATGAATTTTTTCTGTACAAGAAGAGCACTGCACGTTAAAACTTAAAACACATAAAATAAAATCATTTACCTGTTGGTCGATTGTGTTACTCAAAGGGATGGATTTGTTTGTTAATGCTTTGTTGTTCGTCCACATTTGCCAAATTTACGATAATGACTTTGTTAACAATTGAACCGTTCACTTGGCTCAATTCTTCATATAATGATAGATCGTTAACAGTCGTCTTAGGCGCGGCGCGATCTAGAAATATGTCTTCCGTACAGGGGACTTTTACAACATATTTGGTTACGGATGGATATACTGAGTTTGAAAAATTTACATACTGGCAATGATTCATAAATGAATGTGTAATCTTGATTATTTCTTTCAGCATTCGAATTTTTCCCCGTCTACTTAATTGAAGGCCATGGCTGGTAAAATGTGAGTGGACAAGTATGGAGTTTATGTTTACATTATTTTTACCACTTAAAATATTATAAGCACTAGCATTATTATTTCTGATGAATTAATTTAACACATATCTGTTTCTTCAAAATGGCGATAAAATAAACACTAAGTTAGTTTTGTTTTTTATACTATACAGTTTGTTTACAGTGTTTGGTTTTAGTCGATTACCACGTATAGCATCGCCTGATCCTCGCAAGTATTGTTACACCGTCATTCGGCGTGAAAATCATGGTTAATGACAAAATATCCTAAATAATGTGTTCATACGATGTGTAAAGCTTGAAAATGTTTCAAGTTTTGTTAACAATGTACCAAGATCACGAGCTTGGCTGTCCCCTAGAATCAGGATTTTTTTTGGCGTTGGTGGCGATCTCAAGCTACAGTTTGTTTCGATTACCATTTCAGGAGCTTTCAATGCATTCTTATCCAATTCAACGGAAGGAATAAGATTTGTGGTCTTTAATACTATTTTTCTGCGTTTATGTAATGCAACAGTAGAGTTATTGACAAAGGAAGGATTGTTTTCGTGCAATTTTACCGTATTTCCGGCAAGAGTAATTTGGAGTGATTGAGTTGAGATGAGATTAGAAGTTCATTATAACTCAGTTGTTAGTATGCTTTGATGCTAATTCTATTTTTTTTCATTGCGCGTTTGAGTAAAAGTGCCTTTTAATGTAAACTTAACCGTTTGAGTCGAAGCACCGCTCAGACTTACTGTACTATAAGTAGAGTGTGTATTACTAAGAGTTTTCTTAAGATCTGTGACTTCCTTTAAATTAAATATTTGTAGTATGAGATTAGAATTTTCTTCATGAAATGACTGTTCCATTGTTATGCTTTCACTTAGATTAACTTCGATTCGAGTTTTTAGTCTAGAGTTAGTGTTCGTTAATTCAAACATTTCAGCGTTCTTTTCATAAAGTTTATCATAAAGTTCAGCGTTTACATTAAAAAAACTTTATCAAAAAATTTATGTAAAATTAAATTTTCTTTAAAAAATACGGTTCTTATAAAATTAATCGTTATTCAGATAATCAAAAAAATTGAACTAACTCTTAAATTCTACATTAAGAATTTTTTGGCCACTAAAAATACTTATCTTTTAATATTTTTAAACATTCATTATAGAGCAGCATGGGTATGGCAGTTTTTGGAGTTTTATTTATTCTAACAGGTAGAGTTTGCCACTCTTCAGGATGTCTTATCTTGAACTCAACAAAACCTGAGGGTTTATATCTTAAAGCACGAATATCCTGAACTGTTGAATCTCCGACCCTTTTTCCTGGTCTAATAGGTGTTAAATGATTTAGTTTTCCAGAGTTTTTAAAAAAAAGAATGATCTATGTATTTGACCGTAAATGGTTCTTTCTTTGATCTAGCTCGAAGACATACATCCACATAATCCGCAGGGATGTTTCAGTCAACGTTTTATGAGGGAATTGTTAACAATGGAAGCATGTAAGGTCGCATTAACTAAAATTCCGTTACGGTTTTGACTGCAACATTCGTCGTTATAAAATATCAGCTCCTGATTTTTTGGTAGATCGCGTGCTTCTTTTTCTATGAAATAAGAAATAATAGTTGAAAACTCGTTTGCTCCCAATTTAGCTTCACATTCATTCCAAAAAAACAAAAGCCTTGTTCTGTTTTAACGTTACAAATGATAAAGTTGTGAACGATAAGCTTTTTCTTATAATAGAGCATAGAAATATTTGACTTTGGCACCAACAAGACTGATTTAAGATCCGTTGTACATACTCTATTAACCTCATTACCCTTATTCTTGTATTTTTCCTCTCCTGGCTTCAGTTTTTTCCAACTGGTGTAATTCATATTTGCTTTCGTTCAGAATTCCAGTATTTCTCGCGACACATATACTGCATTCATCTTTTTTTGGCACAAAAATACTGAGGTTCATATCCTCGAAAATGTTAGTGAAAAGGGATGTTAATGCTGGTGAAATGACCTCGGTGCACCAGTTTTCAGAATAGACCTTGTATAAATGCAGTTTTGAACGACAAATAGGTTTAAGATACAGCTTTTGAGTTCGAGCTCTGCAATAGTGTGACTCCATTTTAGCAACGCTGTTAAAAAAATCAACTAAAGCTTTTCTTTTTTAAATACTTCTCGTGTATGGGTTTGCAAAGTCCTGCTTTGTCTTTCTAAGGCAATATCTACCACTTTGGTTTCTTCATCTTTTACAGAGCGTTTTTTTTCCAAGAAGCCCTGGTCACCTACACATAGGGTATTTAAAATCATTTTGTTACAGACTCGTAGATTTCTTCTTCTTTCTTTAAACAATAGATAAATCTTGACTGCCGTCTTCTCGTCTTCAAACATCGTCTTGGCTTGGCTATTTTACAATTCCATCTAGCACCTTCTTTCTGTTTTCCGAAATATTCTTCACCTTTAGCTCTCTTCAGTTGGTTTACGTTCTTGCACCATGTTTTTTGATCCAGGTGGCGTCGCTTTTTCCTTTTTCTGACAGACGTGGAGGTCGTAGCCCCCAAACCTTCAGTTGATTTAAGTGAGTTATTAAGAACGAGTAAAACTCTATTGGTCACAGTTTCCCATTCACTTACTGCTGACCCATCTGATTCGTAAGGAATGAAGTCTGGATCTTTGTTACACCCAGAGGAATTTTGAGTAAATCCAGTCAGTGCAATGTTACAAATAGAACTTTCTTATTCTGGGTACTGTTGTGGGGGTTTCACAGAATATTTCAGGTGATTCAGATGTAGTTAATAGTTGATCGCCAGTATTTGTGGTAAGTGTTTTCATAGTATGGTAGGATCCCTCAAGCACAGGCTCAAAATCAATTGTGTTTTGGGTTGGTTGTACGGAATCTGACATCTGGAATAAAACATCCTCTTGCAATGTTTAATACATACATTTACACCGATCTCTATTGTGATTTAGAATATTCTACAAATGCTAACCTGTTTTTTGTGTGTAATTATAAACTGTTTTAAACTAAAAAGGGGAACGTTTGTAAATCATGATTAACAAATTCTCATACTTTTAATACCTGCACCTCCCATAAATATATGTCGTTAAACTGCAATAATGGGGATATACAATATGACTGTCTAAATAATCCCGACATATCTATGTTGGAAAATGTAGTGATATTCACGCTACATTAAATGTGCTTTTCTGTTAATCGTTTATTAAATTTAAGTATAGTTAATAAATACAAAATCATTCATTGATAATTATTATTAATGAATGATTTTTTATTAATGCATGATTCAATATGAAACTCGTTCGTGCTTTTAAGAACTAAAATTATTTTTATCGGCCAGAAAACGTTTAATGTAGATATCGAAATACTGTTTTTGTGTTATCTTCATTGCAATTGATGTTTTTATTTACATACAGTGATCTTTGATGAACGAATCTTTAAAACCTGCAATTTAGATATGTTGTTAAAAAAGCCTAAATCCAAACAATGCGAGCAACAAATTGCATTTTGGAGTTTAGCACTAAATTATTGTGGATAGTGGGCCGCGAAAATTTTATTATTGTAAAAACGTTTGTCAAATCGCCATTGTTACCGCGATAGAAATGATAATTAGTGGATTTTTAATATCTTGATAATAAGTCGTAATTTGCGAATGTTTTCAAAATATTTTATTTATATATTTTTATGCAAGAAACGCGAGAATGTATGTAACTGATATTTGGCTAGGGTTGAAAAACAAATGTTGGGGTTTAAGTAGCAGGTGTACGCTTAAAACTGCTTTACTGAAGGGGCGTAACGAATCATTGAAAATTCTTATGTAAAAATGTCACTAGTTTAGTAAGTAATTGTATAGGTAAAGACCGCGATCAAAAGATATCTTTGTTTGTTACTTGGAGGCTCGAGACCTAAATGTAGGGTTTGTAACGGACGAATGCATATTTTTAAAATTAAGATGTCGTGCAATAATTAATATGAAGCTGTTCCAACGTAAACTAATGTTTCTTGTTTTTTTTATTACTGTTGAAAAATGGGGTTGGTTCCGGGAGTAAATGTAGTAAGTTTTGAAATAGGGGGAAAGAGAGTGATAGAGTGTCAATCTAGCCAGATCTAGAGGGTTAATTAAATATCTTCATTGTAAACAGTTTGGGAGCATCAAATGCCTTTTTGGAGTTAAAGATTAGCACCAAAACACCACACCATTGTACATTATTATCCTGACACCAAGCTTTGTTATAAGGTTTCCGTGATTACCATAACGTCTTAGCCCAAAATTTTTACGAAAAATACAGCAACAAATTTTATTTTAGGGTAAGAGAAGGGCACCAAGTTAGCACTAAATTATACTAAATCAATCATCCTGTTAGAATGCTCCGTTATATGGTTTTTCCGTTTTTCATAAAGTTTACGCCCAAAAATACTATAAAAAGTATAAGCAGCAAATTTCAGTTTAGGGCAGCAAAGTAGCACCAAATTATAGCACATAATGATTTAGCTAAGTACGTTGGCTGTCCTAACTTTATGTTAAGCAGACATAGCCCTTAATTTTTTGTTAATTATAGTCAACCCACATTTTTTTTGTAGCTCCAGATTAGTACCAAATTATGGTGTAAGTTTTGATTGTGCTGCATTGATTGTGATAGGTGCGTTAAATATAAAAATAATTTTGCGTAATAAATAAAAGTAGTTAAAAGGGCGGAAAATTTCTTTAAGTATTGATCTTAAATAAAATGGTTCTTGCAGATTACGCTAAAATACAACAAAGGCAAGAATTAAGTATGAATAAAATAAGTGTTAAAAGACAATTTTGGAGAACAATACGCAGGATTAGCTGTGACGCGAAATAACGGTAAAAATATAATAAGAAGACTAAGTCTGGTACGTTTGAAAATAATACATTTGAAGACAATTGCATTAAAATGGATAACATTACACCAATTTGCTCGTTTATGTTCTTTGACGAAAATGTGACTTTAAACATTAGCTTAATCTTAAATTCGCCTTATGCTTACAGCATTACATTCTTTTTATTTACCTTTTTACTTAAATTTAATTTGTTAAATATATTAAAAGGTAGTATGTTAACTTCTGAACCCGTATCAAGCTTAAATTCAACATTTACATTTTCGAGACAAATTTTATGTTACCACATGGTAGAAACAGTAATAATTGTTATTACTACAGACGTATAAAAATGATCAAATTCTTCATTCCCCTTTTGATTCCTAGAGTAGAAATTATATCTCTCATACATAATGTTCTTCCTTGGTTTGATTTATTTTTCAAATGATTGTATTTCTGAACATCTTTTCCATCATTTTCATCCAAGTTAAAGGTATTTTGTACAACTCGAATCCCTTCTCACCCTTAAAATTCCTTTGCACAACACAACAGTTTAGTTAAAACCAATGTATTAAAAAAGTTAGGTTAAGTCAATTATTTGTTAATTGTATATGGCAATTTATCAGTATTAACCATAAAATCTTTTGGAGTATATCAATATAATAAAAAAAATTTCTATCCTTGCTTCCCAAAGAAAAATATCTTGAAATATTTATCAAAGCCTATGCAACGTAACGGTTGTTCGGATTCAGCGCCCTGACCTATCCCAATGTGCTAGATCACACTATTTGCCCGTATTACCGGTATTTAAGTGAATATAATGGTGATTGAATACAGACCGAGGACAACATCCGACCCACGACGCTGAGAGTGGTCCAAATCATCGTCAAGAATCTGAAGCCCAGGAAAGTCCGAGAAAAATGCTCTGAAGCTCCTCCCACCGAAAGGCATCGCATACCTCACAGCCATCCACAACGCGACGCTAAGACTCCGACACTTCCCAATCAGATGGAAAGAAGCGGACACCGTGATGATCCCGAAGCTCGGGAAGAAACTCAGCCACCCTCAAAACTACCGCGCGGTCAGCCTACTACCAACAATGGAAAACTACTGGAGAAGATCTTCCAGACCCGACTACAGGAAGAAATCGAAATCCTTCCAGACGAGCAGTTCGCCTTCCATCCTCGCTACTCGACCACATAACAAGCGCTCCGAGTCGTGAAACACATCGTGCGTGGATTCAACTGGAAGAGGTTCACCGGAGGGGGGGATTTATGGATAAAGCGATCTTAAAATCAAATTCTTGATAATGTATAGTAATCGCACTGCCTTATTAATTGCGTAGTGCAAGTACAGTAACATAATTAACAACCAGAATAAATTGGATGAGTTTTATTACCGCGTTTTATGTTCTTATGACAATTGCAAAGACGTTTTTATCTTGACTATGGGTTATCTGATATTTGAGTTTTTAATTAGTTTAGAGTTTTTCGGTTTTAAATTTTAGTTAGTGCATTTTCAAAATTGGTTTAATTTTCTGTAGTTATAGTTATGGTATTTTGGAAATAGTAAGCGTCTACCATACGACGGTGAAACAAACAGTTCAGTTAGCTTGATGATACTTTGGGCTTGTGTTTTCAAAAAGTGTTTAACTCATTTTTTTGCAAAATAAATTACATGAGATTTACATTGAAAGTTCAAAGGTTTACCTACCTAGTGAGCAAACATCCTGCGGTACAGTATCTCGCACGATTAACATAGCTTAAGATAATTATCAAGATAAATTTGGATCATTATGGCGCTCTAAGGACATTTATCCCTAATTTGAGTTCTGTTTTATAAAAGTGGGAAGGTAATTGAAGTCAAATTTCAACTATTTGATTTGATTACATTGTAGTTAGTCGGCAATCCGTTTATATTATAAGCACTACACTCCAGCTCCAGCTCGGCATGATCGTGTAACACGAATGAGCTCTTTTGAAGCCAGTACTGGCAAAGACGGAGAGTCCAGTGGTTAACAACAAGACCGTACTAATAATTAAATTTTAAAACAATAAGTCGGTCGAAGCGCAGGAATATTTACGAAATAGGAAATATTAAGCTATAAATTACGTGGTGTTCATGTATATACAGAAAGAATGCATGCACAAGGAAACAATTTTTACATGTTTCCCAATACAATCTTTTGCTACTAGTTTACGTCTGCTTCTTTTGCGACTACCCTTACACGTTGTCTACAATTAGAAAAATCCAACTTTAAAGTATAGAGCTTCTTAAATTTAAATGAACAATCAGATGGAACAAGTGAATATATGAGGTATAAAAGCTGATTTTCTTTGAGGATATTGAGTAATAATTTTTGCGTTTATTATATTTTAGTAATGAGTCTTAATTCTTAACTGACATCGTTACATAGTTTTGAAGAGTTCAAATTTCGGAGAAATGTTATTAGTTTAGACCTTAAGTAAAAGTTTTCGGAAGGGTAAACCTGGAGAACTAAAACCAAACAAAAAATTAACGAAATAATTACCACGTCCTCAATTGTACAAACTACATACGTTGACTTAAACAAGTTTAGCAAAATTAATGGATAATACATAGTGTCCCAGGATTTTACGAGCGTATATTTCGTTTAACATTTCAAAAAGATCCTCCATCTAGAAATGCTATCTTAAAATGGAATAGGAAGTTTATTGAAAATGGGTCAATAAAAAGAAAAAAGATAGTTGGAATGCAACAAAATCCGAACTTTTTAAATCGGTTACTACAAATTAATGAAGTGGTGGTACAGTATAATTACAGAACTTCTAAAAGTGAGGTTCAAAGGTGCCTCAAAATACTAAATCTGACAACGTATAAAATACAAATATTTTTGGACTTATTTAGAGTAGAACCTGATGTTATTCTGATTATGTCAGATGAAGCTGCCTTCCACGTGGACGGAAGAATTAATAAACATAATTGCCGTATTTGGGATAGCGAAAATCCTAAAGCTTACAATAAATTTTGGCGAGATAGCCCAAAGGTTAATATTTGGTGTGCTGTGTCAAAGCGGAAAATTTATGGGCCATTCTTTTTTGCAGAAAATAGTGTTACTAGAGTTATTTATACGGATATGTTGAAAAATTTCTTCTTTCCACAATTACAACAAGAAGTATATTTTCAACAGGATGGTGCTCCTCCTCACTTTTCGCTTGTTGCGAGGCAATTTGTAGAAATAACTTTCGGTCAAAAATTAATAGCTAGTATAGGACCCATAAATGGTCGGCTCATTCGCCAGAACTTACTGTGCCTGATTTCTTGTGTGGGGTTACATCAAAGATCATGCTAACAGGATGATTAATGTAGTATAATTTGGTGCTAACTTGGTGCCCTTCTCTTATCCTAAAATAAAATTTATTGCTGTATTTTTCATAAAAAGTTTGGGCTAAGACGTTATGGTAATCCCATAAAATATGCAACAACTGAAGAATAACATAAGAAATGGTAATGAAAACATTACTCAAGAAATGTTAGAACATTTTTTTCTTAATCTACAGTTAAGATTGAAAAAATGCCCTGAACAAAACGGCGGACACATTCAGAAATTTCATCTAAAACATCACTGAAGTGACGCTATAGTTGTATTTTATAGAATACGATTCTGATAAATTCTTTAAATATCGTTTATACATATTTTTCGAACACATTATACATCTTTTATGTGTTGCTTGTTACATATTCTAGATCCTACATAGGTATCCAATAAACGTTACTTAACAATTACATGTAAAAATTTACACTAATAAAACGTATTTAAATTAATATGATTTTTTTGAAACAATGGGCAATGCGATTTTATTTCAGAGAATAGGTATGATGTGCTTATTTCTTAAAAGAAGTGTAGTAAATTATTCATTTTTGAAAAGTAGAAGAATGGGTCTTTCGGATGGTGTGAAAATATATTTAAAAAAGAGTCACAATTTTGAGTTGAAGTGTGGCAACTTTTTTTTATCTCTGTTGAAGTTGTAAAATATCTGGTGTGGAACACCACACGACCTTCCAACCTACAACATGGAAATCAAAAGAAATGAAATAATTTTAATAAGATTTTTTAGGATAATTATACATCTCTTACAAGAAGTTCGTTACGAAAATAGGCAACATTGTCAACCCAAAACAATAATCTATGTCAAACAGACGTTTAAAACTTCATGACAGACAGATGTTAATAGACATGTAGATGCTAACTTAATTAAAAGAAATTAAAAAATTTTAATTTAAATTTTTTAGGGTAACAAAAACAGACATTGTAAAAACAAAATAACAGTCTATGTCTGAATGACGTTTAAAACTTCATGTCAGTTAGAGACATAAATATATGTTCACGTAAAACAAATTCCAAAGCCGCCCGCTTATATAAAAGTATGCTTTAGCATTTTAAATCATATTTATTTTATTTTGTACATTTATTTCGGCTTACATTAAAAAACTTTATAAAGAAAATTTATGTAAAATGAAAGTTTGTTTAAAAACATAATTAATCGATATGTTTAAGGTCTGTGTCCAGGTATCTTTGAAATATGCAGCTGTTTTAGAAATATTTGATAAAAACCAAAAACTGCCCCTAATAAACCCCCCTATCCTCTGCTGGGTTTCTCCCAAAATCGAATCAGCTCTAAGCCAAATGGAAACAAGCTTAAATACAAAATTTTAAGTATGTAGGTATTTTCGTTCTGGAGTTGTCGTGGATACTAACATACATCCATGCACACAGACATCCAGACATTAAGGCCGATCTTGGCGAAACTTGGCCAAAAGTTATAAAATGAGCTAATAAGTCGATTTAGCGATAGTGAAAAAAAATCGATTGCATAACCTTCTTTACCTACATATGTATATGTAGGTTGGAACGTAAAAATAGAAAAATATCATAACAAAACTTTTTGAGAAAGTCCCTTGTCTCTATGTCATTCCGTCTAGAAGTTATACGCTCTTAAAATGTGTCACAAAATCCTGGGATATATATATATATATATATATATATATATATATATATATATATATATATATATATATATATATATATACAGGGTGAGTCAGTTTTGTAGACAAATTTTAACAGGAGATAGAACACATGTTTCTAAAAAAAAGTTCTTGTAAACATATGTCGTAGAAGGCTTCGTTTCCGAGATACAGGGTGTTGAATATAATTTTTTTCTCAAATTTTCATTATAACTCATAAACCAATGCTTAGATTTTTTCATGTTGGGGGATAATGTCTATTAATTAAGGGCATAAAACAAGCGATAAGAATGTTCACAAACTTGCACAGTGGCGGAGTGGAGGGGTGCTCAACCCTTTCATAAACAGAACTTCTACGCCAATGACTATTTTTAAAAAGTGTTATTTTCATTATCTACATACAGTTTAACAAAAATAATGTACCTTCTTCTGTTCCGAAATTCCTGTGCGTTTCCGAGTTATTTTGATTTTTAGTGTTTGATGTGGTACTAAGTCAAGTAATGTGCTTTATGTGAATAATTGAATATAAAGTTTTAATAAAAAGATATTATAAAACATTTAGAGCCATTTTAGTACCTAACGACCGTTTCTTTAAAATTTCAAATACATTTTCATTTATAAATAGGTAGGTTATCGGTTTTTTAGTATCCATTGTTATTATCCTCGTATAAAAATAAATGCATAATTATTATTGTTATGCGGTACATACTTTCTGTACAATTATGTATGTATCAATTTCGCCATAAACATGTATGTAGTTTTTAAGTGAGATTCTAATAAGTTATAGCCCGCTGCTCACTTGCTCTCATTAAAGAGCCGCCACTGTATCAAGCCATACTCAAATACAAGACTTTTGTAAATTGAAATCTGTTTAGTACACTAATTTTACAATCCTTATTTATTATTGTAACAATACTTAATTAACAATTATGAAATTAATAAGAATTCTTAGCAATAACGATTTATAAATAAATAACAATAACACTAGTGTAATAAAATTATACACTTTGTTCAAAATGTAAACCGTTCTTTTCAATACAAACTTTCATGTATGTGTGCATGTGTGCGTGCGTGCCTGCGTGATCGTCTGTACAATTAAATTTCAGGTAAGTTTTCTGTAGGGTACCTAATAAACGCTAGAAAACAAAAGTGCACTATTTATCAATATTTCAAAAACCATCAGTTTTACAGAAAAAAGTATGAAAACTTTTGCAAAGTTAATTCAGTTTTCAGTGAGTTCTAGGGGCGACACTGGATGCTTCTGCTTGCTGTTGAATTTTGTATAGTGAAAAAGAGAAACAGTACAATTAAAGTTTAAAGTAATAAAATACATTCACGTTGGCACAGAGTAATTTATTAAATGAGTTTTCGGTAATAAAAATTGAATTGGTGTAAAATTTAGTTTTTGATTTGCGTGGTCTAATCTCGAGAGTAATGTAAAATGTTTAATTTCTAGCTTAATATCACGTTGAGTGCATTTAATAATGGAAATCGACGTTCCGGAAGAGATTGCTTCATTTCCCTTGTAAACAGACATGGCTGATTTTAATGCTGAAACACGTCATAAATTAATGTTTTTACAGTTTTGAAGTATTGATTCAATACCAGCCAATTCTAATTTACAGCGAAATTGGTTTTTAAAGTAGGTCTGTAGTGGTATTTACAGATACACGAAATAAGCTTTCTTTCACCATGCAGCTTGAGTAAAATTTGTCATTAAAGTTTTGTACCATTAGATTATAGATATAGTCCATCTACAATAAAAACGAAGGTGGTTGTTAGTGTTCGTGCTCTGATAGTTTTGTAAGTTATTTTCCAATATAAATGGATGTAAAATTACAAATTCCTTGCAGGGGATAAGATTTTGTTACTTAAGTCGTAAGTCTTTGGATATTTAGTGGTAAATTACCAAAACATTTAAATTATTATAAGTTTTTAATTACCAAAACATTTTATTAATAAAATTATTAATAATTTCATTAGAAGATTATAGGTTAGTGACAGGTTAAGGTAAGGTTCAGATTTAATGCGATGACTCGGATAATTTGTTTAGAGTATATAACAGTTCGCGATATTAATTGAATCTAGGTGTACTAACGCATTTTTGACAATTCATAAATAGTGTCAAGTGTATTGACCGAAATGTTCCGAAAAGCCAGAAATTGTTTTAACTTCTTTTATTTAGATATATTTCCATACTGCTCATTTCGAATGCTATATCGCTCTACTGTACTTATCAATGCGCTCTTGCATGTAAGCGTAATCGAAGGGTATAAATGCGGTCCAAATATAATACATACTGTATGGCTGTTAAAGAATGTCGCCACAATTTATTTTAGCCACGTAATATTTACATTGTGGATTAAATTCCAGTGATCCCCTTACGTTTAAACATTTTCCTTATACTGGCAACATGTGCGATATTTTGAAACAAATTGATGTAAATGTGTAACTGTGTAAACAACATGTATAAGAATATTTTAAGAAATCTTTCCATTAAACCAGTAAAGTTACATAAATTCAGAATACGTCAGAATTTGAGCATATGTATATTTAACTGAAAATATTAAAAATTAAGACAAGGATTGTTCAATACATGATTTTGGTAATATCCCGTACATCAATAAATCAGTCAATAACACCTGCTATCACTTTGAAGATACCGAGGTTGTACAACAATAGTCAATGTTAACAATTAGCAATTACATCGCACGAACTTAAATGAAACCAAATTCTGCATTTTACAAAAGATTTAAAATTTTTACCATTCTGTTGGTGCAAATGATTAATGGAAATTGCGCAACGACGCCCCACGAGCATTTCCATGTTTAATGGATTTGAGAATAAAACAATAAAATCATGTTACGTTAACCTAATTAGCCAAACATTCATTTTATTAAGCTGATCTTTACCGAATGTAGTAAACTTTAAGCAATAGCACATGAAAGACTAACGTCTTTCTAAAATCTCGTTCCTTAAGCTGTAAGGATTGCCAACAGAATAATTGTGCTAGTTTCGATAACTTTTAGATCCGTGTAGTCTCCCAAACAAAATATATATCAATCGAAAGGATTTATAGGAAGAATTTCACTTAAATTGAAAGTGTCCGAAAATAATTCTTCAATTTGCAAACTTATAACAATGATTGACGTTATCTTTTATTATACCTTTTGACAAACTTAAAGAGAATTTTTCTGTAAATAAAAAGAAATTAAATTAAATGAACTTATCGTTCATAACAAGTAATAATAGTAATAAAAATACAAATTACTTTCTACAGAATAATTGATGACTCACAAATCTCCTTTGTTGTGTAGATAAATGTAGGTAGTAAATTTAATTACTTAACATCTTCTTAATGAATCAGTCTTTTGTCTAATAAACGCAGGATAAGTAGGAGTAACATAGAACATGTTTGAAAACAACCAGAAAGTTAAACTTGAAAATAGTTATTTATTGATCACAAGTTGCAAACTAGAGTAACTTATAAAAGATTTATACATTATTATCCGATCTTATGACCCGGTTGTAAACTTTTTATTTTTTAAACCTATTACCACTAAATTATACACTAAACAAAGATTAGTGTATACTCGCGTTAGTACGACCTAAATTGTCAGATTTAGTGATAAACCAAGAAAATTAAACATCAGTAACAAAACAACCTGTAAAAACGTAACCGTACTTTTTAAGTTGTTCAATAAAATTGTGTCTGAATTAAAGATATTTCTATAGATTTCTCTTAAATCTTAAATCAAAAATGGAAAATGCGATGGAGGCAAGCATGAATAGTTAAGTATCCATTTCATGTTTTATTTAATATGATTTATAATACCAAAGAGCTTTCGAAATACTGAAGGTCAAAAATAATTTAATAAACAATTTGGGCAAAGATCCTTTACAAAAGACTTAATAAGTGAACACTTACACTAATCAAATTAACTTACATAGGTTTTCTCTTTGATAAAATCACCATCAACAAACTTAATTTAAGAAATTAGAGCAGATTTTTATGCAAGAAATGAAATTCCTAATTTATTCTGGAAATTTTCATCATTCAAAGCATTCACATATATGGAAAAAATATTCGTATCTTTTCTCCAAGAAGTAAGAATTCAATATCACTAATGCGTATATTGAAGACACTTCGGGATATTTTGATTTAGCAAACTTATCGTATAAATGAAGCAAAGTTTTGAGCACTTAAGTGACGTGGAGGACGGGTATTTTAGCGTTTGCGCACTAAAATGTATTTTTAAGTGTAGTTTACGAAACGTACCTGATGTTACGCCATTGACAATTTTAACAATCTTATACCATTAACAATGTTATTTAAACTTGGGTTAATAATATTTGACTATTTAGAGGGTTCTTTACTAAAATTTTTCAAAGATAAAAAGTATTTGGGCGCAACTGCGTGCTACTGGTTTTTTGTAAAGTAAAAAGGCGAAACTGTAGCGCTTGCAATTTATAACTTTATTTACATTCAAACGTGGAGTAATTTGTAGAATCAATGTTGGTTCATAAAATTTAAGTTCGTACAGTATTATTGGTATTTTTACAGGTAACTGAGGGCCAAATAACGCTTAAAAGCCCATTCACAGGAATGACATAAAAAGTTTAGTTGTTGATTCAATGTAACGTTGAATGAATACGAATACATAAATATTTCGAAAAATATTTCTAAATTTTCATTTGGTAAACAATTTTAATGTTTTACAACACAATTGTCAAAATTTTTATACACTTAAAGCATTTAATAGATACCTAAATTGGGACTAATAAGTCTTTCAGATATGGGGAAAATGATAAAATTTACAGATATACTAAATAAGCTTTGCTTTATGATTAAATTCGAGGTTAGAGAAGCCTAGTACCTGGCAGTAGTGAAATGTTTTGTCGTTGACGCATTTGCAAAGCTTATATAACATGTGTATTAGTTTGGATCAACAAAGAAAACATGTAACACGGTTTGTACATTGGAAGATAATGTGCAAATTTCCAATTTTTTTTGGATTGCTTTGGTCCAGTTAATTAAAACAAAGGGATTCTTGAAAAAATACTTCCCAAATACGTAAGAAGTTATTTGCTGAAAGTTGTTTCAGCTTAATTTGGTTAATTAGTGTTTAACATTTCAACTATTTGATATTCAACAACCACTGAACTTTATATATATATATATATATATATATATATATATATATATATATATATATATATATAAGTTTTCTTATGAACTAATAAGTTCAAAAGTAAGTATGTAATTAAAAATTATTATGAAAATGAGATGACAATCAAATTAATTATATTAATGGAATACGAGCCCGCAATATCGCAAGGATTTACACATACCAAAGCAGCTTGACTACTGTTAACTTATTATAAGTGTTGTTATAACGAATATATATATATATATATATATATATATATATATATATATATATATATATATATGTGTGTGTGTATATATACGTAACTGAATACATTTTTATTGAATGATCATTTGTAAGAATTATTTCAGGTGTGTATTAGATTACCTGTTTCAAATTTGCATTAAAATAATTTTTTTAGTTAGTAAACATAACCTAACCTATAATCAAAAATTATTATTTTATTAAATACATAAATAAAAAGTTTTATCTCGAGTAGGATTTGAACCTACGACCTGTACTTTGCTAGAGTACCGCGCTAACCAACTGCGCCATCAAGGTTCAAGCCCCAGTCGATGTAAATTTTGTCTTTATGTATGTAGAACTGATGTAAATTCTAAATATAATGAGATTACAATCAAATTACCTATATTAATGGAATGTGAGCCTGCAATATCGCAAGGATTCGCACATACCAAAGCAACTTGACTAATATTAAATTACATAAGTTTTTGTTATGAACGAATAAGAATATGTAATCAAAAATTATAATAATAACCTAACCTGTTCAACATCAGCTGTTTTTATGAAAGATTTGCAAAAATGAAGTTCATCGTTTTATAGACTTCTAGTTACACCTAACAGATAGACTTAGCAATCTTCGAATAGCTAAATTCTTAAAACTCATCGTTGATCACAGGTCTAAATATTTATATTTTTAAGAACCAGCAACAGGAATCAATCAATTAACGTCATTACGTTAAAATATGTGTCACAAAGTGTTATTTGAAATACTAGTATTTATTCAGTTCACTCTATTAGTATATTGTGCCGACTAGAGAATGTGAAAAATTATTTGTTCGATAACTCTTAGATTATAGGTGTAAATATGTACTATAGAAACTTGAATGAAGCTTCTCATTGTGATTATAGTATTATATCATGAAATACTTCTAATAGGACAGAACACCAACGTTGAAATAACTACTACGTTTCACAGCAGTGTGCAAGTTAATGAGACCCTCCTTGTTTGATTGGAAAACGTTTTTGTAGAAGTATTTAAAATTATAATATCAATATGTAAAATAAATCACAAATTGATAAAACATTCTAAAATGTAATTTTAATATACAGAAATAAATAACTACAGAAGTTTAAATAGTTAGAATCTAATGCACTGTCGCTGCTGTCTTTGTCACTTCTGCTGTAATCAATTTCTTCATCACTTTCAGCTGTATTTACAGTAAAAAATCAGCTCTTCAACTTCAGCAATAAAACCTTCTTTTTCTAAATATTCTTGTTCAATCTTTTCTGTATGTTTGCACACAGCTTCCATTTTTCACGACCAATTTGATTTAAATGTATTCTCTGCTTATTTCACATCTTTAAATTTAAACGTAATATTATTACTCCCTACCTAATTTTTAACTTGACCCCATATATTCTGAATTGGATTTAGCTCTGGATAGTAGGGTGGCAACCTTACCACAGGACCATGTTCAGCTCTCAACTTATCGATTAAATAATTTTAATAATTTAACTGGTCGATGACGTTTAATTTTCCCATGGAGTTCAGGTGTGGTCTTACTTTGTTCAAATGCAATCTCACGTTCGTTTAACCACTTCTCCATTTCACCTTTATTCCAGACACCACCAGTAGTAGTGAGACCATGCGCCATCTTGGATTTTGACGTCACTTCCGGTTTTGCACATCCACGTGGGGACCGGTTTTTCCACTTATTTTTACCCGCTTACGTGTAGGACGTATTTTTCACCCTTATTTTGCACATCCACGTGTAAGACCGGTTTTTCCGCCTTATTTTTACCCGCTGACGTGTAGGACGTATTTTTCACCTTATTTTCGCACATCCACGTGTGAGACCGATTTTCACCCTTATTTTTATATACCCTCATGTGAGAGCGCATTTTCCACCCTTATTTTTACATATACCTACGTGTGAGGCCGATTTTCATCCCTAATTTTTGCACATCCACGTGTGAGACCGGATTTTCACCCTTATTTTACCCGCTTACGTGTAGGACGTGTTTTTTCACCCCTTATTTTCGCACATCCACGTGTGAGACCGTATTTTCCACCCTTAATTTTACATATACCTACGTGTGAGACCGTATTTTCAATTCTCTGCATCCCTAATTAAGATCTTTTTTGTAGCTGCTAACGTGAGAGCTGTATTTTAGGGTTAGCGTTGAGCTGAGAGCTTAGGGTGGTGGTTGAACTGGGGTATGGCTTGGCTTAGGGCGGGGGCTGGAGCTTAAGGGTGGTCTAAGGATAAGTCTTAGAGTTTGGCGTTGGTGGTGGAGCTGTGTTTAGAGTTAGGGTTATCTTGTAGATCATTTTTCTTGTTGTGTCAGCTCGGACGTTGGATCTGTAATTAGGTCTTTTCAATGATACCACAGGCCATAAAAAATGTATATTTGAGTTTACGTGCATTCACCATGCTAAGAAAAAATTTATTAAAAAATATTTCAATTAATACATTAATACGAGATTACAATAGCATACTTATTTTACCTTGAGAAACAGTATTGAGCATGTTATATGTAATTTTAACGGAATTTATACAAACTTTTCAGTACCATTATTAACAGATATTAATGTTTACCTAATACTATAATTCTGATATGGATGGTTGTTTTAAATGGAATTTAATTTGTAATAGGAAATTTATTATAAACGAATTAGCTTTAAATTGTTTTTAAATTTCACTTGTATGTTATAACCTTCTACAGGTAATTAAGACGACCTTCACTGCATACTTTAACGAATAACCTTTCAATAGTCTATGACACTATTGCATGGTAGCACACGTTCATTTACGATGATAACCATACAAAATTATTAGCGCTTCATATTAATGGATCCATCACCTATTGAAAGGTCAACAATTAAATTACATTTTGCAAGGTTGTTTAAAGTCAACCTTGTAATATTCGTTACAGATGATATTTCAAAAATATTTGTATATTCAACATTTATATTATAATCTACATACCGAATAAAAGCGTCAGCTGATTAAGATGTATTTTGTTAGAGGTATAGACGACCGATAGATTTAATATTTTATTAGGTTTGTTTGACATAACAGGTAGAATATACCGCTATATTTCTCGTTGTTAGTAAGAGTTGTATAATCAATATAAATTTGAAATATTACATTTGCTTTAATTTACATCGTGCTGATTTTCTTTTAAGGGGTAATGAATTGTTTACAAAAAAGGTAAAATGTACGATTTCGTAAAACGAAAAATTCAATATACAATTCACGTGCAAGTGATATTTCGAAAAAATATTTAAAATATATTTTGGATTAATTATCACCCTACGCTATTTATTTCAGATTTAAGCTAAATTTTACACACAAGGTCTCTCAGAAATAATTCCATTAAGAAGGTCTTTTATCAGCGAGAGCTGTTTAAGGATAATAGACAAACACATTGTGGCTGAATGGATAAAATATCTAGAACAAATAAAACAAGCTACGTCTGTCTTCCAAGAGTTTTGCATTAAAGCTAATAAGGTACCCGTTGTAAAGAAACCATGCGTAAATCTACAGTGAGAGATTTACTCGAGGATGCAGGTAACCTTTAGACATTGTGCGAATATAGTTCTGTAATAGAAGCTGACGTGCGCGTCTCGTCTCTCTCTCTCTCTCTCTCGCACTTCTCTCGCTTATCTCACTTCACTCAATCACAAGCACGGACACAAGCTCAAGCCCTCAAACGCAAAAACACTCAAACATACAAATACGAAAATCTGCAAACACACGAAACGAAAAACGAAAACACGCAAACACACCAAACGAAAAAACCCGAAACATGCAAACACACAGACACACAAAATGGAAACACGGAAAATGACCGGCACGAAAAACGAAAACCAAGATTTCGCTAACACAAGAAATCGGTAGCACGAAAAACGCGAACCAGAATTTTACAAACACGAAAACGAAAACAGAGTTGTAGTATGAATCAGGATAGGTATTGAAGTCTATAAATAAAATAATTCTCTGTTTATCTGTTTTATTCCTTATACCAAAGGGAGAGTATCAAAATTCTCAATTCTCCGTCGCTTAGAGTAACTTATCCTATACTGTTTAGATTCTGGCCTACTTAATACATTATAACTACTATCTCTAACAATTTTCTGTCATTGTATACAAACAAAGAGTCTTTACTATTACTAAGCACCATATCTTTCATCGCTTCAAAGTTTATTACGCGGAGTTCTTATAATTTAAGGTAATGCCTTTTACTTTACACACGGATTTAATTGTCTGTTCACTGGTTGAAAACACATTATAACTATAGTTTTTTGGTCCTGCACTAACAAATTCGGCTATATAACTCCCTCCACCGTACGCCTCCAGTTCGTCGGTCATTTGGCCAAGGAAATCCCCACATGCTGGTTTCCAGTCGTCGGGTTTTGCGACAAATATCACACTGTCTGTGTCGTAATACAGAACACGCCGGTCTAGTTTCTCCAGATAACTATATAGCTCTAAACGTGCATGAGCTGTCGTGTATGCGGCTATGGATACATTAATTGTTTTTTGTGGCTCACCCTCTCCCTCCGGTCTATCCCAATTCACCATTACAACATTATCATTTATTGGTATTATGGATTGTACCTGAACCAATGGGTCGGTAAACAATTTGAAAAATCCTTTGGTCAGATACAACACTGCACTGGGTTAAATTCTCGCTGACCAAACTTACCCCAAAAGAATTCAGCATAAGTTTGGCAAGGTACCTTAAACCGGATTTTTCTTAATATTATCCGTGTCTAATTGAATACCCTCTTTCTCATAATACTCTGTCACGTACTGCGTTTTCTCGATTTCTGACGTACAATGACTAGGCCACCCTGAACATTCTTGTTTTAGTTTTAAGAAATTATCTATGTACCCACTAAATAAACCTCCCTGTTTCGTTGCCTTGTCATACGTGGTTACCTCGTATTCCCAAACCTCAAAACATCAAGGACTTTATAGTTTTTAGAGATAGCTTTACGCAGCTCGTCAGCTACAAATGTTCCAACGAAACTGCGCTCAGCTTCACTATGTCTACATTCCCTTGATTTAGCTCAAGGCCACGTCTTACACAACACAAACATCAATTTGCCGTGCATTTTTAACGGTAGAACAGGGTGGTAGAGATTAGAGGGTGGTAGTACTCTGCATTTAACTAAACCCTCCACCGTGTCTAATGAAATGTTCTTACATTCTAAACCTACATGAATTTTTGGATGACCTATAGGATATTTACAATATTTATTTACATATGGGTATAATGAGCACACGTCGTAATACATTATTTTCTCAGTAATACCGTCACATTGATGATAAAGCTTGCTAGCGTTAGTGCGGCCTCCGTAAAACGCTTCGCGCGGGTTCAAGGGTTCATCATCTTGATGACCTAGACTCTGAATAAACGCTTTTAATTCGTCGTTAATGAGTATTTGTTTTTTAAAATCGCATTCGCGCATCTCAACTAAATTATATCCACGATCGCGTATAAATTGAGACCGCGCCACTGTGTTCTCATTCCGGCAAGCATGGAGTACTTACACCGAGTTTAGGGTCCATGTTGGCCTGATTGAAACATTCCTCGCAACCGTGCCAGTAACAACCAAGAAACTCGAAAACGGTGTTTGACTCAGCACAATACCCGTCGACCTTAACACCTTCAGGTGTTCTAAACTCGCGAGCTTTCCTGCGTGTTGTATACTTACCTGCTGAGAATGTTCCACCCAACGTAACCATTGTATTGCTATTTTGGACTGATTGTCGGCACGTCTATAACCACCTTTCGGTATAAGTCCTATAGTGTTTTCTCTGAGGAAACGTCTGCGAAACACTTTATTGCAAGCGCTAGCAATAGTGGTAGCCTCCTCGAACGGATCGACTTTATTTTGGGTCGTGAAGGTGGACCAGAAGCTAATGCAACCTTTAACGAGGATCTTAACATCCATCAGGCAATATCTCTCAATCTCCTCACTCATCTTAAAACATAATTACTCTGGGCCGTGTGCCAGTCTAAGAGTTTTGTCGATCACCCGCCGACATCTGATCGCACAATAATATTCCAGTCCTGGCAATGGACCCTCGTAATTCTGGTTCTCAGATGAGTTGAAGAGGTATGGAAATAACCTTTGGACTCGGGAAATTGAAGGTTTTCGGAAATGCCGAGAGCGGTGACGGAATGAAATTAAGGAGTCAATGAACCTGATATCGTCACACTGAATAGAAATTAATTTTAAACCGTTGGAGATGACTTTAGGTCTCCATAGATTATTATTAGTTAACATGCACCTGAGCACAAAACACCCATCGTACCCCTTCATGTTATGTGCGATGCATGTAACTTAAACTTTCGTGCTCGCTCGGCAACATATGACAGAAATGATTGAACAGGGTTTTCCTGAAAATGTACACTCTTTACTACATACTGAGCACTGCTCATCTAAATTGTCAGCATGTTTGATACAGACAGAGCAAACATTCGCGGCCACGCATAGATTGGGCTCATGCAGAAACCTATCATTCGTTCCCTCGACACTTTTTCTTGCATACACTCCAAATCGTAAAGGATAAACAGGGACATAGTGAAGCTGAGCGCAGTTTCGTTGGAACATTTGTAGCTGACGAGCTGCGTAAAGCTATCTCTAAAACTATAAAGTCCTTGATGTTTTCGAGGTTTGGGAATACGAGGTAACCACGTATGACAAGGCAACGAAACAGGAGGTTTATTTAGTGGGTACATAGATAATTTCTTAAAACTAAAACAGGAATGTTCAGGGTGGCCTAGTCATTGTACGTCAGAAATCGAGAAAACGCAGTACGTGACAGAGTATTATGAGAAGAGGGTATTCAATTAGACACGGATAATATTAAGAAAATCCGGTTTAAGGTACCTTGCCAAACTTATGCTGAATTCTTTTTGGGGTAAGTTTGGTCAGCGCGAAATTTAACCCAGTGCAGTGTTGTATCTGAACCAAAGGACTTTTTCAAATTGTTTACCGACCCATTGGTTCAGGTACAATCCATAATACCAATAAACGATAATGTTGTAATGGTGAATTGGGATAGACCGGAGGAGAGGTGAGCCACAAAAACAATTAATGTATCCATAGCCGCATACGACAGCTCATGCACGTTTAGAGCTATATAGTTATCTGGAGAAACTAGACCGGCGTGTTCTGTATTACGACACAGACAGTGTGATATTTGTCGCAAAACCCGACGACTGGAAACCAGCATGTGGGGATTTCCTTGGCCAAATGACCGACGAACTGGAGGCGTACGGTGGAGGGAGTTATATAGCCGAATTTGTTAGTGCAGGACCAAAAAACTATAGTTATAATGTGTTTTCAACCAGTGAACAGACAATTAAATCCGTGTGTAAAGTAAAAGGCATTACCTTAAATTATAAGAACTCCCGCGTAATAAACTTTGAAGCGATGAAAGATATGGTGCTTAGCAATAGTAAAGACTCTTTGTTTGTATACAATGACAGAAAAATTGTTAGAGATAGTAGTTATAATGTATTAAGTAGGCCAGAATCTAAACAGTATAGGATAAGTTACTCTAAGCGACGGAGAATTGAGAATTTTGATACTCTCCCTTTGGTATAAGGAATAAAACAGATAAACAGAGAATTATTTTATTTATAGACTTCAATACCCTATCCTGATTCATACTACTACTCTGTTTTCGTTTTCGTGTTTGTAAAATTCTGGTTCGCGTTTTTCGTGCTACCGATTTCTTGTGTTAGCGAAATCTTGGTTTTCGTTTTTCGTGCCGGTCATTTTCCGTGTTTCCATTTTGTGTGTCTGTGTGTTTGCATGTTTCGGGTTTTTCGTTTGGTGTGTTTGCGTGTTTTCGTTTTCGTTTCGTGTGTTTGCAGATTTTCGTATTTGTATGTTTGAGTGTTTTTGCGTTTGAGGGCTTGAGCTTGTGTCCGTGCTTGTGATTGAGTGAAGTGAGATAAGCGAGAAGTGCGAGAGAGAGAGAGAGAGAGAGACGCGACGTCAGCTTCTATTACAGAACTATATTCGACAATGTCTAAGGTTACCTGCATCCTCGAGTAAATCTCTCACTGTAGATTTACGCATGGTTTCTTTACAAGGTACCTTATTAGCTTTAATGCAAAACTCTTGGAAGTCAGACGTAACTTGTTTTATTTGTTCTAGATATTTTATCCATTCAGCCACAATGTGTTTGTCTATTATCCTTAAACAGCTCTCGCTGATAAAAGACCTTCTTAATGGAATTATTTCTGAGAGACCTTGTGTGAAAATTTAGCTTAAATCTGAAATAAATAGCATAGGGTGATAATTAATCCAAAATATATTTTAAATATTTTTCGAAATATCACTTGCACGTGAATTGTATATTGAATTTTTCGTTTTACGAAATCGTACATTTACCTTTTTGTAAACAATTCATTACTCCTTAAAAGAAAATCAGCACGATGTAAATTAAAGCAAATGTAATATTTCAAATTTATATTGATTATACAACTCTTACTAACGACAAAGGTATATTCTACCTGTTATGTCAAACAAACCTAATAAAATATTAAATCTATCGGTCGTCTATACCTATTAACAAAATACATCTTAATCAGCTGACGCTTTTATTCTGTATGTAGATTATAATATAAATGTTGAATATACAAATATTTTGAAATATCATCTGTATACGAATATTACAAGGTTGACTTTAAACAACCTTGCAAAATGTAATTTAATTGTTGACCTTTCAATAGGTGATGGATCCATTAATATGAAGCGCTAATAATTTTTATGGTTACCATCGTAAATGAACGTGTGCTACCATGCAATAGTGTCATAGACTATTGAAAGGTTATTCGTTAAAGTATGCAGTGAAGGTCGTCTTAATTACCTGTAGAAGGTTATAACATACAAGTGAAATTTAAAACAATTTAAAGCTAATTCGTTTATAATAAATTTCCTATTACAAATTCAAATTCCATTTAAAACAACCATCCATATCAGAATTATAGTATTAGGTAAACATTAATATCTGTTAATAATGGTACTGAAAAGTTTGTATAAATTCCGTTAAAATTACATATATAACATGCTCAATACTGTTTCTCAAGGTAAAATAAGTATGCTATTGTAATCTCGTATTAATGTATTAATTGAAATATTTTTTAATAAATTTTTTCTTAGCATGGTGAATGCACGTAAACTCAAATATACATTTTTATGGCCTGTGGTATCATTGAAAAGACCTAATTACAGATCCAATGTCCGAGCTGACACAACAAGAAAAATGATCTACAAGATAACCCTAACTCTAAACACAGCTCCACCACCAACGCCAAACTCTAAGACTTATCCTTAGACCACCCTTAAGCTCCAGCCCCCGCCCTAAGCCAAGCCATACCCCAGTTCAACCACCACCCTAAGCCTCAGCTCAACGCTAACCTAAAATACAGCTCTCACGTTAGCAGCTACAAAAAGATCTTAATTAGGGATGCAGAGAATTGAAAATACGGTCTCACACGTAGGTATATGTAAAATTAAGGGTGGAAAATACGGTCTCACACGTGGATGTGCGAAAATAAGGGGTGAAAAAACACGTCCTACACGTAAGCGGGTAAAAATAAGCGTGGAAAATCCGGTCTCACACGTGGATGTGCAAAAAATTAGGGATGAAAATCCGGTCTCACACGTAGGTATATGTAAAAATAAGGGTGGAAAATGCGCTCTCACATGAGGGTATATAAAAAATAAGGGTGGAAAATCCGGTCTCACACGTGGATGTGCGAAAATAAGGGGTGAAAAAATACGTCCTACACGTAAGCGGGTAAAAATAAGGTGGAAAACCGGTCTCACACGTGGATGTGCGAAAATAAGGGGTGAAAAAATACGTCCTACACGTAAGCGGGTAAAAATAAGGGTGGAAAAACCGGTCCCCCACGTGGATGTGCAAAACCGGAAGTGACGTCAAAATCCAAGATGGCGCATGGTGTCTCACTACTACTACCACCACAATGTGACATTATTAGGCGTTGTCCTTTTGAGACAGGTGCTTTCCCTCCCTTGTCACTGCTGCCATACTGTCCATGTGAACTGGTATGTGAACTGTGCAAGTATGGTTCGTCACTATAAATGATGTTTCTGCCGTCATTTTTCTTAAAAATGTGGTTCTTTTCGCCCTTATTGCGTAAGTTTCCAGCAAAACCTTCCAGTTGTCTTTAGTTTTCTGCCATTTGAAACCCATCCTTTTCACAATCGATTGAAGCTGCTTAATTTTCCGCTTAAATGTATCCCTTCTTCTTGGACAGCTGCGGACACATTTTGCATTGTTGGTTTTTTGCTTTTGGATATACACAAAATTGTAAATTATTCTTCTAACAACTTCTTCATCAAACTTGTCGATGGTAGATCTAGGTGCTGGTTTGGTTATTGTTTTCCGAGGTGAACCAAATGTACTTCCTTCAGGTTTCGATCTGCCTTCCTGTGTAATGAGTTTAATTGATCTTCTGGATATACCTGTTGCTTCTGCTAATCTTTCATATACAAGATCGACAGGGATAACAAAACCTTTTGATTCCGTTTCTCGCTTCATAAATTCATACAATTTATAAATAATTTCACGAGCTTGACTGTGAACAACTACTCCACTCATGTTCAAAACGTTTACTTGTCAGTTTGGACAACAAATAACGATGAAATAATAAAAAGTGCCTTGAAAAATACAGATTTTGTATAAAACAGAAGGAATAAACTGAAGCGGCAACGTACGAATACAACGTGAAGTAAATAAAGCGAATGACTACATTTATAAGCTGAATAGTATCATATTTGTCGAATAATTTCGACGCGTTTGAATCATATGCGCATGGAGTGCCACGACGTTTTGAAATTAACTGTAAATACCAATTTTCTTCATATATTTAGCAGTTAAAGTTTGACGAATGATAAATTAGTTTGTACTATAATGCTCATCTGCAATGGTAAAGTTACAAATAAACCTTTAATATTAATTCAATGGAGTAGTAGTCAGCATTCAAATAATAAAATTAGATTCCGTATAATAGTAAATCCTCAATTAGCGAAATCAAAACTAGCACCGTTACTGCAAATTAATTGATATCTTAAAATTTGTATTCTATATAATAGAGGTTTGGCCGTGAAATGCACCTTTAGGATTGAATTGTATTTAAAAGAAAATAAACACATGTCAATATCAAATATATTAACATACTTGTTGCCGTTTGCGGCTACCGTTTAAGTATAAATGTGATAATTTTGTAGTTAATACAAACTAGATAAGTTCCATTTAACGATTTCCAATATTAATAATTTAACTAAAATGTTGAATAATTTTTATAAAATAACAAAATAACTTTAAGATAGTATAAGTAAACCTTGTCTGTTAGTCTACTTTATATTGTGTAAAATACAATGTACTGTAAAAATTACATTCTACCGCTAACATATGTGAAAAGCAGGCAATTGACTTCTGTAATTTTGAATTGACAGAATTATCCGTCATTAGCAATTAGGCCGTTATGTAGATAATTATTTTTTTTGTGTAGGAAGTGGTAATTTTTTTTACATCAAACTCTCCGTTATTTGATAAGGAATCATTTTAGCGTATTGACACAATTATAAAATCATTAATTAACTTAATTTTAACTAAAATAAATTCTGACGCTCCCGCCGGATCGTACGGAAAATTGGAATTTTTAAGAGGCCCCACCGCGATCGAACCGACGTTATATATGTAGGTCACGCGGGATTTCCATCATCTTTTCTTCTTTCTTCGTATTGCGAATATTGATAATATGTACCTGTTGAAGCAAATGAGGGACATCTTCCACCGCCGCCGTACTCTGAAGCTACCCTCCATTAAGGGACCTAGATCATTTTGGGTTTGGGAGACCCTATACTGTCCAGAACTGGTCGAAAGGCAGTCTCAAAACTTTTTGAAAAACTGGTTTATTTAAATCTAATGCGATATCTAAACAAATTCAATTTGATACGATCATGTCAGCATGGCTTTAGACAGGAAGGGGAGTTGAGACTGCCTGTTACGAATTAACTCCGGAAATCAGCATAAAGGTCGATCAAGGTAACTTAGTAGTGGGAATATTTTTTAATTTTAGAAAGCTTTCGATACTGTGAATTTTGATTTCCTAATTCAAAAATTGGAAGCGTTTAGTATACGTGGAGTTGCTTGTAAATGGTTTGCATTGTACATATCAAACAGGAATATTGCAGTAAAGTGTAACGGCACGAAGTCAAATCTTTTTGATGTAGAAATGGGAGTACCCCAAGGATCGATACAAGGGCCACCACTCTTCTTATTTTTTATAAATGATCTTCCACAAACTGTAAAATACGGATGCTTAATGTTGTATCGTGACGCCTCCGTCGTTGTTTGCCTCTAAATTAGAAGCACAGCTTAACGTAAAGGTATCACTGGTATTTTATAATATAACGGAGTGGTGCTGCAAAATTAACTTGATACTGAATACTCAAAAAACTACAATTGTCAATTTTCTTATTGTATGACTACAAATATTGAAAACCAACGAGAAAAAATTCGTGAATTTATGAAGTTCCTTGGATTTGAGATGGACAAGGAATTTAAATGGAAGTCGCAAGTTATTCTCTTCAGAAAACTTTCCAACTACTATTATGCCATATTTCAACTAAAAAGCTATTTTTTCATAGTTGACCTTATGAAAACATATTCTGGGTTGGTATGCTCTGATCTAGCGTACAATATACCCATCTGGGGAAGTACAGTAAATATAAAAATGTTAATTATTAAACAAAACAAAAATCATCCGCCTAATTTTTATTTCTTACAGGGCAAGCTGTAAAGACATTTTCATCAAACACAAAATTCTCACACTACCATGTACCGGGTGGCCAACTAAGAATGGCCGTCGGCCATATCTCAGGAATGGATTATAGCACAGGTTCGGGAAAAAACTTTTTATAACAAAAGTGGCCTCGATAAACGCCTGGAAATTATTTTCAGAATTGTAGGTCCACTGCTAGGGGACATATTTGACAGTTAAAATTTTAAAAAGCAAAATTTTTCAAAATTTACTCAATTAAGGGCCATATTAAATATTATAATCAGATTCCTCGACAAATTCTGCATATTTTTTATTTGATAAGTTTTAGTCTATCTCCTCAAATAAGGGGTGGGGGAGAGTGGGAACCTTGTTACGAAAAACGCCTTTAATTCAGGTTCTGCTTGACCGATTTTAATAAACTTGATGTTGTTTCAAAGAGCTTTTGCTAAACAATAGAAAATTTGTAAATTTGAAGCAATCTGATTAATAGCATAAATTCTAGAGGGCGTTGTTTAATATTTTTTTAATATTGTGTTTTCTCTTTACAATTTTAAATGGAAGCATAAAAATTTAAGTAGCTCTTTAAAAAGTAGACTAAATTAGTAATAAAACAGTGAAAACTGCAAGTCGATATCTTTTTCCTATCCTGATATATCGTAAGAAACAGGTAAATGGCGGGAATTGTTCTTCCAACGTCTAGTAGGCTAGTTCGTATTAACGGAAATTATTAAATTTAACCCCTGGATGAAAAGATCTTACACTGGTCTGCAGTAATTTAAACTGTTATCATACTAATGTTATGGTTGCCGCTAGATTACCTAAATGTAATGCTGTCGCTACTAACAATGAGAACAAATTATAAAATAATAATGTGATAAATCTAACAATTAAAACCTTAATAACTACTTAATTAGTGTCGCCCTAGATGTTCGAAATGTCGTCCATCATTTTCAATGCATGAAATCAATCGCTGGCTGGTGGAGAGAACAGCAGTTTCAATTTCTGCCCTTGAAATACTTCGTATTGTCTGTCGTATTCTTTCAATCATGTCAGCTCTTGTTGTGGGTCTATCGGCATAAACGAGATCTTTTATTCGCCCCACAAATAAAAATCTAGACAAGTTAGGTCTGGAGACCTTGGTGGCCAAATAAATACACTTCCACGTCCTATCCACCTTTCAGGGTATGATTGATCTAAGAAATTCCGAACATCTCTAGAATAATGTGCCGGGCACCCATCATGTTGCAAGAACATGTCACGACGAATGGCCAAGGGTACGTCTTCTAAAAGAAGTGGCAATTCGTTGCTTAAAAAATCTAAATATCTTTCTCCATTAACAGTCTCATTAAAAAAAAAGGACGGTGGTTTGACATATACCCAAGTCTCTAGCTATAGCTCTGGTGCTTGAATGAGGGTTAACATTTACATAAGCTAAAACATCAATAACATTTTCCTATGTTCTACCTCTGCGTTGTCTTCGGTACACAGGAAGATTGACATTTCCAGTAGTACGCACACGGTGTGCGAGTCGGAGAGAAACTCTTCTGCTGTGATGCCGTCTGTTTGGGTACTGCAGTGCATACACTCTAGCAGCAACGATTGCATTTCTCATACATTCAAAATAAACTGCCAACATATCAAATGCTTCTTCATTTGTAAGAATCGTTTTGGTACGAAAAGATAAAGAAAGTCTATTAAATGCAACACGATGAATAATTTTTGACATATGCGTAAAAACTATAGCTTGCTTGTTTTCAACAGGGAATTTATTTTATACCTTACAACATGGCCCTCTTTACTAATTTTGTTGTCATCAGTAAATCGTAATTCATATTTTAAACTGTATTTGTTGTTGCTGGGCAAATATCGGGTTTTATTGATATTTTATGCTTTTGATTTACTAACACATCGCTCGCAAACAAATATAACATTCTTATATAATTAAAAAAATGTTAGATTTATCACATTATTATTTTATAATTTGTTCTCATTGTTAGTAGCGACAGTATTACATTTAGGTAATCTAGCGGCAACCATAACATTAGTATGATAACAGTTTAAATTACTGCAGACCAATGTAAGATGTTTTCATCCAGGCTAAATTTAATAATTTCCGTTAACGCGAACTAGCCTACTAGATGTTGGAAGAACAATTCCCGCCATTTACATGTTTCTTACAATATCTCAGGTTAGGAAAAAGATATCGACTTGCAGTTTTCACTCTTTTATTACTAATTTAGTCTACTTTTTAAAGATCTACTTAAATTTCCATGCTTCCATTTAAAATTGTAAAGAGAAAACACAATATTAAAAAAATATTAAATAGCGCCCTCTAGCATTTATGTTCTTAATCAGATTGCTTCAAATTTGCAAATTTTCTATTGTTTAACAAAAGCTCTTTCAAACAATACCAAGTTTATTAAAATCGATCAAGCAGAACCTGAATTAAAGGCGTGTTTTCATAACAAGGTTCCCACTTTCCCCATCCCTTCTTTGAAGAGAAGAAAACTTGTCTAATAAAAATTATGCAGAATTTGTCGAGGAATCTGATTATAATATTTAATATGCCCCTTAATTGAGTAAATTTTAAAAAATTTTGCCTTTTAAAATTTTAACTGTCAAATACGCCCTCTAGCGGTGGACCTACAATTCTGAAAATAATTTCCAGGCGTTTCTCGAGGCCACTTTTGCTATAAAATTTTTTTCCCGAATCTGTGCTATAATCCATTCCTGAGATATGGCCGACGGCCGTTCTTAGTTGGCCACCCGGTACACACACATATATATATATATATATATATATATATATAGATATATTAAGAGGAAGTAACGGTCATACTATTTAATATTCAACGATTTGATAAGGGACTTCGACCGCAAATTAGTTAATCAGAACACTCCGTATTCCTTGCCAAGCTTTCTAAATTCTTTATTTCATTATCAGAGCTTCTACAAGAGTACACTTAGTGGAAATTCTACAAAACTGTATACTACCTACAGAATGTGAGGTTAAAATGAAGTTGACGACAATATAAGAACTTGCGTGCATACAGTCCGCGCAGCCAAAGAATGCCTGAACGTTGGATGCGCATTCGTCCAAGTTCAAGTCTCTTAAGCGCGGCATGTCAGTGGCGTCGCCTCCAAAAGCGCGTTCCGTTTATTATCATGTATAACACTAACTAATTATTTATTTCTGTTATTAATTTACAACCGTACTTGTAATTTAACTTTATTACAATTATTGCAACAAAACGACAGTGAACCATTTTGTGTCCTATGTGAATTTTAAAGCTCATAATACTCAAATTTATTAGACAAATATGTATAAACAACAAATACTTTCACAATACATAGTAAAATAAATAACCACGTTAGAAGATTGTTGGAAGAAGAATTAGCGGCTGTTACTCAAGAAAACTGGCAAAAGTGCTGTAAGAAGGTAATCGAAGGAAAAAAAATATTTAGAGAACGAAATACTGATTGACGTACAAGTCGAAAAACTGGTGATAAATTTGGAGGACGATTCAGAAACTGAAAGTGGCTGGTCTAATGATGAATGATTGTGTGACTTATTTGTTAGTAGTATTTAATATTATTATAGTAGGTAATTATCGCCGTTTGAGTAACTTTTCCCCAAAGTATATGGAAATATAAAAATTGATTACCTAAGAAATATCATAATTTTTTTAGATCCTGAATAATACCCTTAAAATACAGCCCATTCTGTTTCTATAATTAAAAATCGAACTTATACTTTTTTTGAATTTTATAAACGATTAAACTGTTGTGTTCATTTGTAATTCAAATATAAAATTTATTACTTGTCAACATGGTTATTTTTTATTTTATAACTGTTTAAACTATTACTGTTCATATGTAATTCAAATAAATAAAATATTTTAAAATTTCTTGTGGTTTGGTGACGAATAATTGACAATGCGACACCGACGCCACTGGTAATGCTTTCAGTCTCTATTGGGTTAACGAGTGCGGCCGAATGCACGAACATCCATGCGCGACACGAGGTAATCTTTGGTCGCGCGGACTGTATGTACCAGTAAGTCACTATTATAAAAAACATATTAAAAATATTTTTGGTCAAGATTAACAATCAGAACGACGTGCTTAAAACATTAAAACAATTTAAAATTTTCTCCTTAATTATTATGACATTGAACGATGATCATCGTACAACTATCATGTTGTTTCTTCTAACTACCAACCAAAAACTTATATAGTAATATTTCTAATGACCAACCTAAAACATTTTACAGATAAACATAAAAATGTTTTAGGTTGGTCATTAGCCTCTTATCGAAATAAAATCAGTTGACTGTTGTTAAAGTCAGTGGCGTACCATTTTTTTCCCGAAAAATTGGGTGGACGCATTGACGCCACTGGTATAGGTAGAAATGTTCTGACTACTCAGAACATGCGCCATAGCGTGTCCCAAATTGCAAGCCCGCATCACAAACCGTTTATGGAATATTACAAAAAATGTTTAAAAAAATTAGAAATTGAACAATCTGTATCTTGGAAGCGAAGCGTTTTCGGGCACATGTTTATATGAAGTTTTCTTCATATTTTTCGTTGTAGAATTAGTCCTTAATGTTTGGCATGAAAAATGTGGGCCACCCTCTATGTATATATATATATATATATATATATATATATATATATATATATATATATATATATATATATATATATATATATATATATATATATATATATACATAATCCTTAACTGTGTTTATTTAAAATTAACATACAGTAAAAGATCAACTGGAGTAAGACTTTAACCCACGACTTCCACATTGTGTATACAAATTATAATACATCGTAACTAGGGAAGTACACACAGTGTAAGTTTGAATCGATAGCTCAGTTAGAAGAACGCCACTCCTGGGTTCAAGTCCCACTCGAGTTGTTCTTTTAATGTATGTACTTCGCTTTAAATAAATACAGTTAATGATTATTATATTAAAAAAGATCCACTGGTATAAAATTTTACAATAAACTGGATGTCAGTATTCGAAGTGTACCATTCGTTCAATTAAAAAGACTGTAACACGGATATTAGGCATATTACACTTGTCAAGAGTATCTTAATGACACATGAGCGAACAAATATCTATTTAGTAACGTGAAACAGTATTTATAACACGAGTCAATATTGTTTATAATTTATTGTTATGTATATATGTGGAAATACATTTTTGTGATGTTGTGATTCAACAAAATGTAACTGACCTCTCCAACATCATACATATGATTTATTGGATTAATACACATTAATTACTTACGTTAGTTACTGCTGTTGTGAGCACACACTAGTTACAAACAACACTTTTTCGTAATCGTTTACAAAAAAGTATAAAAAATATAAAGTTGTTTTAAATTTAGATATTTATCAGTATATTTTGAAATTAAATGTAACTGTTTTCAAATTTTATATATAACTCATTTTATACCAATGAATATAAGTGTTTGTTTTTGAACGTATTAAACTCATATGAATTATAATCAATTAAACGTTCCTCTTTATTCATAAAGAAGCTTGTTCAAAAATATAAAACCAAGAATAAAAACTTATTAAACAAACCAAAAAGGTTTGACCCTTGTTTGAAGTTACAGCAAGACAAACAGCAGAAAATTGTAAATTTAGAACTAGGACAACAGCAAATGTTAATATCTGAAAACTCTTACAATGCAAATTACTATATAAGCCGCCAAATTTAATACTCAGTGAATGGTTAAAATTTGACATAAGAACGATTTTCATAAAAGTCTAGTAAGAGGATTGAAATCATAAAACGTACTTCTCAAGAATTTTTAATGTAGAAGTTATGCGAACTTTACCCTTCATTAGCTTAAGAGTAAAATTTAAACCTATATTTCATGCACAATTTCATACACTTTATCTCAAAGAAAAAAGAATAATTACAAGAAATTATATAGTTAGCGGAATCTGTTTTAACAATACGAAACATTGCAAATGGAAATTAAAATCTCCTATTTGCATACTAAAAATCAGATACAATACGCTTTATGTACTTCAAGTCACTTTTGTATAAAAAAGAAAATGCGCGGACATACAAATGTTTTACAGACTGGCACACATTATTAGTGCATGTACCACAACACGATTCCATAAAGATGCACAGGCAAAAAAATAATTATGTATGGATTAAGATTTTTAGTAAAAGGTATAAACCAATAAAATTAGAACTGTGTTAATTATACTAAATTATTTCTTAATTAAAAATGAAGTGTAGGCTTGCAAATTAATTATTAGAAAATAATCAAGTGTTATGTAGCACCAAGCTCAACGCTTTAACGCACGGATGAACAAATGAGATTACATCAGCTATATTCAAGCTTTTAGTTGCCATTAATATAAGGGAGGTATTGAATTATATCATGAAAACAAAAAATGAAGAATGGCCTTGTTTATAATAAATTGCATCTAGCCAGGTAGAAACGTCCAAATCTGAATTACTTCATTATTTATAAACCATGAACAACAGAACGCATTATGAAGCTTCATACCAAATAATTATAGCAATTAACTTAACTTTGCAATGTACAAATTTATTCTTTTTATTTTATAATTATGAAGTTTTTAGGGAGGAAGTAATGTTTTATTATTCATTTGTAACAATATACGTGTAGAATTTAAAACGATTACTTATAATACTTTGTGTACTGATAAAAGAAACAAAACGAGCAGCTAAATAATTTTACATTTTTTGACAATTAAGAATTTAAAATTAAATTCCGTTGCTTAAGAGTTAATAATTCTTAAATATACGAGCTGTGCTGTACAGAAATGAATTTTTTAAGAAAGTTATAAAAGAAAAGTCACACAGAACTTCTGAACTTGGTATTTACTTATACTTTAACTAATGCAAAGTAATTATAAAAGTGTACGATAAAATGAGACAAAGTTGAAATACAACAATTTATAAGACTGATTAACATGCTAAAAGATCTTTATTGTTCTAGTTTACAAACCATTTATGTGTTCTTACACATGTTTACGTGTAATTTTGACCATAATGAATTAAAAAGATAACAATACACTGTGTTATCCCCATGATAAATTTACGCAAAATAAAATTTATCACAATTAAAAATTGTTATCCTGAGGCCTTTCAGATGGCTAAGCGTAACACTTAACCAAAAATATCCTTCCAACCTACAAAATGGAAATTAAAAGAAATGAAATATTTTTAATAACATTTTTTTAGGGTAATTGGCAACCTATTTTATAATAAGTGAATTAAAAATATGCAAGATTGTAAAAACAAAAACAATAATGTATGTCAAACAGATGTTTAAGACTTCATATCTCACGGAGGTTAATAGACATCTAGATGCTAACTTAAAGAATCAAAAGAAATGAAATAATTTTAATTTTTTTGTAGGGCAACTCTTTTTTATACAATCATAACGACAACAGGCAACATTGTAAAACAAAAAACAATATATATGAGACTGACGTTTAAAACTTCATGTCAGATAGAGAATAAATATACGTTAACTTAAAGAAAATTCGAAAGTCGCCCGCTTCTATACGTAATCAAAACACAGTTTAATCTTTTCATTAATATATTACAGGATAAATACCAACTAGAGCATCCAGCCCGTAAAGGCAATTTGTGTCACAGCATAGCTCAGTGGTGTGGGCGGGGTTCTTACTTAATGTTGTAAAAGGGCACTCGACGCAACTCCAAAGACGTCAAATTCGGGTAAAAATTGTCAAAAAGGCACCATCTGTTAAATACATTTATAGCGGGAAAACGCCATGAACAGGTCTTAGGTTGGTCTAACAGGAAACCAAAACGTTCACTCAAAAATGAACTAGTCTACTACTTAAAATTCTATTCCAAAAATCTCTAAATTCCAATGAAATTTTAAGCTTTATGTAAAAGCCACAACATTCCGAAAATAAAATCAAAACTCCCTAAAATCTCGATAAACCTCAATGCAAAATTATTATCTCAAATAAGCAAAGATAAATGAAAATGCGTTAATTAACTTTTCAATTTAAAACACAAATATACGCACTACAATAAAATTAATTTACGAAACATCGATATTGGGAAGTTTACCGAAATTCGTCGAAAAATACAGCTCATTTCGAAACAAATAACAAACTGCTTACCTTTTGGCAATCATATCAATGACTGATGTCTACAATCGCTATGTTGATTCCTATAAAGAAAACTTAAAAAAAATATTTGCAACTTCTCTCAAAACCATCGTATGCAAGAACAGCTGGTCGGTCAACGACCGATTTACTTCATAATTTTACGTTACTTTATAATTTAAAACTTCTTTTGTTACTTAACAAAAAACTTGTATAACTCTGATTTTCAATGAATTCTTACTTCAGAAAATAGAAATCACTTTACTTCATTTACAACCAGTCGTAATAAAATTAAACAATCTGTTACCAATTTGCTCAAATTCAAAAAAAGTTACGTTAAAATTCAATAAACAGTAAAAACTTTTGAACAGAATTACTTTGCTTCAAATAAACATAAAAAATCTTGACGTTACTGTATGATCTAATTCTCATAAAAAACAAACACTTGAAATGTACGTAGTACAATGCTGTACAACATTGGATTTACACCTTAAAAAAAACGAGTACATTAACCTAAAGATCTATACATTGTATAGTAATAAAAAACATCATCAACGAAATGTTAACACAATTGCTGCATAAATCAAAACACTCATTTCAAATTTCATCCCCTAGTTACCTAAAAGCTGTGAAACCAGCTGGTATCGGTTTTGGCTTCTTACTAAAATTATTGTAAATTTGAAATACCAAAATAACAAAAGATTATAACAAAAAATTTCGTTCTCACTGCAACGCATAACCACATATAATTTCAATACAAATTAGTCAGTATAATAAATAAAAAATACTCAGATGAATTTTAAATCATAATACGGATGGGCTCGCATGCACTAAAGGTTAATCGACACAATAATCAAACGTGAATCTTAAAAGTCAGCGTATTCAAACGTCGGCATATATAACAAAAAATATATAATGCACAGGAATTAAAGTTTGTCAACCACTGCAAATAAAATATACCAAAAAGTTTACCTTATATACGGAACAGGCCTTTTATTATACAGACACCTAGGATATCTAGACGTTGGTCTCGACAGGGGCGGCAAAATAATCGATGTAGAAACTCCAACTCCAAATACGACGTAACTCTTGACTCTTTTCAATACGTTTTGATTGATCCTACAATTGGTTGTACTTAACACTATTACTTAAACTTCCATAAAACTTGATTACTCTACTATACATAAGTAATGAATATCTCTTATTAATTTAAAATTATCAAATGAACAGAAAACTTTTATATTTACAGCGAGTTTGTATTTTGTTTGTTTGAACTGCGCAACATATGTAAAACTACCTCTTCAACAGGAATTCGTTAAATTAATCTGCACAAACAATATGCAATACAAAAGGTCCATACAACAGAGTTAAGCAGTTTGAAAGACACGAACACCCCTTCCTATATCCAGATTTTGTCACCCTAGACAAACGATACACAACAGAAAATAACTCGGGGATGTGGTGAGCCAATATATTATCCCTTTTATTGGAAACAGAGTCACTTACTCCACGGTAATTTGATACACCGCCAGCATGTACTAACTTATTCCACCCCATAACTACCTCTCTCGCATTTGATGCGATCACCGCAAACAAACAAAAGAACTGACCCTCAGAAACCATCACCACCGATGGATTTCACCCAAATTCTAATCAGTTCCAAGCCAAAGCTTGAATACAACATTTTTAAGTACGTAGGTAAGGTCGTTCTGGAGTTATCCTGGATACTAACATATATCCACCCGCACACACACGCACGCAAACACGCTCGCACACACACAAAGACGCACCCAGACACACACAGAGACACAGACACACTACACCTTACACACACACGCACACGACACACGCACACGCACACACACGCACATTGAACCACAGCAAAGTCAGCACACACACCACACAGACCACAATTACCACACGACATACAACAACACACACACACAGACACACAGAACACGACAGACAACAGAACACACAGACACACACACAAACATTACGCACACAACACAGACACATGCTACCACAGCACACACACGCACACCACACACATGCAACACACGCATACCACACAGACACACGACACGACACATGCACACAGCAATAAACCACACACACGCACCCAACACACTCACACGCACACACCAACACACACACAGCACAGCCACGACACAACACACGCAGACGTCACACGTACACACACCGACACACATCACACGACACACACACGCACGACACACCACACCACACACACACACACACACACACACACACTACACAGGCACACACACATGACACACACACAGCACACACACAGCACACGCACGCACACGCACACGCACACGCACACGCACACGCACAACAGCATACGACACGACACGCTGTCTAACCACACGGACACGACACGCACACGCACACGAACACGCACACACACACAGTGCACGCGCACGCACACATACTCACACCGATTCAGCCATCATGGCCAATCTTGGCGAGACTTGGCCAAAAGTTGTAAAATAAGCTAATAAGACGATTTAGCGATAGTGAAAAAATTAGATTGCTTAACGTTCTATACGTTGCAACGTGTCTAACCTACCACGTGACATAAAAATAAGGACAAAGTGAGTGACCATGGCTGAGAACTCAGTCTAACAACAGATTAGTCCCAGGGGTTGGCGTGTGTAGATTTGGAGCGTAAATAAATATCAGAGATATTTAGTGAGGAAAGAACGTTGTAGTACGCGTAACTAGTATAGTAAGCAAAGTTTAAACCCCACAAGCTTTTAAAAAGAGAAAATTTTGATTTCATGTGAGAAAGCCCTGTAAATTTTGAACCGGGGAGAAGAGGGAGAAATAATAAACAAACAAATATTCCCCTACTATCCTTATACTAATTGAATTTCCACAAACGCGATAAACATGTTCCGTTTAAATATACAATTTCTATTTGTCATAATTAATTATCACAGGCAAATAATAATAATAAACGTTCATATTAAATTTTTCATTAATTTAGCATGCTTATATCACCACACATGGTTCACGAATCAAATACACGTGAAAGATATGAAACACGTGCTTAAAAGCTAAATTGAGTTTTCCCACTTCAAAATTCAAAAGGAACACTGAATTAAAACACGACCGGTATAACAAAACCAGATTTAAGCTTCTGCGCAACGGTAGCAGAAACTGTTAGAAATTCAGGGTACAATAAAATGAATGGCAACGCTAATCCGATCCTGGGTGTAGTTCAAGAGATTACAGTAAAAAAAGTTATAAGTTATTTTACTATAACCAACCCACAAAGCACGTTACGATCGCTTTACAGTAAGTGCATAGTAGCGAGTTATTCTCGCGGTGCGACACATGCTATAGCTTTTATGCAAAGCCAAGAAAATTATAAACAACGAAATCAGTAAACATTTCATTGTGGTTTTGGTGATAACATTTATTGAAGCACATTTTTATTTTGTAGAAGCTATGTTGTCTACTGCATAAGGCAGCTTTTGAAGCATGAACGTCCACCATACCAACCTTCGCATTTATAAGATGAACGTAGTTTACAGTAGAACATTCTGACCTAGTTTGACGGAGAGGTAACCTCTATATCCAGTTATCGGCAAGCTTAGCCCTAGTTAAGGTAGGCGTAGACGAATTCAGGTTAGAATGATGTTACGTCGGTAACCGGATAAGAACGTACAGTCACCCACCATAACTGCGATAATTTTTAGATAAACAAACCCCAAAAACGTAAAGACGAAGAGACCGAAAGGAACGAAAGAACGAAAGAGCTAAACCTTTAGTTTGATGTAGACATGTAAATGACACATTTCTTATTTGGAGACATGGAGAAGAAGCATTACATAATTTTTAATTTTTATAAATGGTATACATCCTAGCATCGAGTTTACTAGGGAAAAGTAATCTAATGGAAGTTTAACATTTCTTGACATACTAGACATCCTAGTATCAAAGACTAATAATTTACTATCTTTTAAGGTTTACAGAAAGTGGATACACACTGACAGATACCTTAATAAATTATCAAACCACCATCCACGTGAAAAATTTGGTGTCAGTAAATGTTTAGTGGCTCGAACAAAACAAATATGTGACCCTGAATTTTCGAGAAATGAATATAAATACTTAACAGAATCCATGCAAGCTAATGGTTATTCACTTAATTATATTAATGTTATTACATCGGCTAGACATAATCATAAAAAAACAGTGGCTAATGTTGGTACTGCTTTTCTTCCTTGCATAACTAATGCTAGAGATAGAATGGAAAAAAACATAATTAATCATAGCATGAGGACCGTTTTTAAACCTACAAGAAAAATTAAAGGACAGTTGTAAGCCCTTCAGCTCTACAAATGTATATTTTAATTCTTTTGTCCTTTTTGGACTCATGGGAGAGTGCAGAATCTGCACTACCATGGTGTAAAGTGTGTGGCCTATTTTATAAATTTAAAGAAATTAACTTAAATTAATTGTAAGGAATATGAACATAAAAATTAAACACTCTTGGGTAGAACAACAAAATAATACAGGTAAGAATATTCGCCATAACTAAAACTGTTTCTGGTTAATTAATAAAAAATAAAAATCTTCTTCCTAGGGACGATTTCCAAGTAATTGCTCTTCGCCTATGGTTCCTTCAACACAGAGGCTACTAACAGGAGTAGTAGGAAATGCCCTTATCGCGTATATTACACATGCATTTTGAATGGTATCAAGCTCCTTTAGTTTACTTTTGGCCGCAGAGCCATATATAATCGAGCCATAGTCCATAACGGGAAATATTAGGGCTTTATATAGTCGTAGAGGAACTTCTCTATCTCAGCCCCAGTTGCTATTTGACAAGCATTTGAGTAAATTTAGGGAATTCCGTGCTTTTTTTGAAATTGCTTCTATATGTGATTTCCACGATAAAGGTTTGTCAATTAAGACTCGCAAGAATGTATGTTGCGTTACACACTTTATTTTTCCTTCCTTTAAAATCAAGTTTGGTGGGTGATGTGGATGCCCGAGTTTGCAAAAGTGAATGCATTCCGTTTTTGTTGGAGATATTTAGACCATGCTGTTTCCGCTTCTTTCACTATTGAGAACTGCATTTTGTAGTGTCGTATTATGGGATTTATCTCCCTTTCTGTGTGCGAAAATAACTAAATCATCTACATACATGCAGTACCTTACTGAAGGATGTAGTTTACTGGTTAGACCGTTTACAGCGATTAAGAATAGAGTCACGCAGATTAGTGATCCCAAAGGGATGCCTATACATAATTTGTACTTATTGGAGAGACCAAAACACAAAAATTTCGCTCTGTTAGGAACGACTTAATAAATTCAAACATGCTTCCCCGCGTCTTCCCTCTATTCAATTTTTTCAAGATTCCGTACTTCCATACAAAATCACATGCATTTTCCAAATCGAAATGCACTGCTGTACAGTGATGCCTGTTATAGAATATTTCTTGTATAGTCGTGGTTAGATATGCCACGTTGTCTCTAGTAGAGTATCCTTACCTAAACCCTAACTGGCATTTGTCTAGTAACTCATTCCTTTCTAAATAAGCCACTAGCCTCTTGTTTACCATCCTCTCAAGGATTTTCCCCATGCAGCTTGTTAGAGAAATCGAGCCATAACTACCCGGTTCTAGAGGGTTCCTATCTTTCCTTAATATTGGCACGACGATTGATGTTTTCCAGCAAGTTGGATATATAATGATGTCTCTAGCAAGATTTAATTCAGTGTGTTTTACTGCCATTGTTTCTTTATTAAATTTTACTTCGCAAATTAGAATTACTTGATTTGGTTTTTGTAATAGGAGATCTACCTCTGGTATTGTTCATAGACTATAACATGTACTTAAATTTAGAAAATTAAATAGTTACTTACAGGAAGAAGGGTGCTAAGAACATCACGTGTTGATTTTTTCTGTAGCTACTTCTGCAATTGGGGTCAAGTCTTGTGAGTGAAGCTCATCTGTAGGCCAATTCTAGTTATCTGCTGAGGTGAAGTCCTTCGAATAGTTGAAGTGCGTCCACCTTGATTAACACAATTGAATTCCGCTTGCAGGAACTTCTCGATCTCGGTTACAGGTTTCTTGGGAAATCCAATAAAGTATTAAAATACACCAGGTTTATTAACACTGTTTGGGTATCCTGTTCGCAGCGCCAGTTATATTAAACTCAAAAATTGGTTTAATAATTTATTTGAGATATCACTAACTTGTATGCTAGTATGAATCTGGCGATTACAATACTGTCATAGTTTTATAAAATATTTCTTCTCATCTAAATAATTTGAACATTGAAATGGCCAAATAAGTAATTAGTTTCATAGTGATAACAGATAGTAAGCTGATAAACAATATTTTCCTTGTTTGGATTGTGAGTATGTTTAATATTATCTCTATGTAAAGAATATAATTACAGATTGGTATTATTTCTAACCAAAGGATGCTTGTGGCATGTTTTTAATCATTACATATGTAATATTGTCTATTCCCGGAGAAGTTTCTTTACATGTTCTAGAATTAGATGTTCTATTGGAAACAAAGCGTTATATCCACAGACATGATTTTTGTATGCGTAAAACTTTTTTCCTAGCGATTCTGTTACTCTTAAACGGTTCGTCGTAATTATCTGCTGGACTGACTCAAAATGTTTTGCAAATTTTTAGCCTAAATGCTTTGGTTCTGTTATTGTCACGCCGTTCTCCTGTGGTTTCAGAGACGCTAAGAGTTTATTCTTACCAGTTATAGCTATTACCTTCTTCCAAACATCTGTGGTTGGTGTATGAATCTTAATACTAGACACATAGTTTGCTCAAGATTCTCTTTTTGCTTCTAGTACTTGCGTCTGGCTGCTGCTCTTTTGTTTAAAATTAATCACATTTTACATTGTAGGGCTGTTAATAAATGAACGTAACGCGCGTTTTCTGGTTCGGATTGCGTTGCCACCTCTACGTTCCACCACAGAACTGGAGGTTTATTCATTCCTACTTCACTTCTCGGTATACACTTTACTGCTGCTTCCATTATGCTTTCAGTAAAACATTACTAATAAGTCTGTGTCTAGCTGTCTATTGAATTTTGGTATACAGTTTTTATACTATTCCCAGTTTTCCTTATTTTGCCACTTTTCAGGTAGAATCCATTGAGATTTAACGTTTTGTGGTCGCTTCCGAGTAGGAGACCGCTATTTGTATCGAACTTAAGCTTAGGTCTATAGCCGAAAAGGAGTTGGATCTCGCATTGAAATACGTAGATTTTCACTATTTAAAAGCACTATGGGGGCCGTATCCAGTAAGGTTTCCACCACTTTTGCACGACTATCAAGTTTTTCTGAACCCCATAACGGGCTATGTGCATTAAAATCTCCTAGTTGGAGGTTTATCTCCACCACTTTAACAAAATGTGATAATTTCGCATCTCTTTAATGTATAATTAGAAGTTTATACTTTACTTTGAATTTGCGATTTATTCTTATCGCTTCAAAGAAACATACAGGAACCTGAGTACTTTTGGAAATGAAATCGGATTTTCTACTTTATAGAAATTGGTCTAAGTTAAAGGAACTTATTTTATCCCTTCGGGTTTTTAATACCTTATTCTGGATACAAACACAGGGTGTTTGGTATTAATTTAACTACTGGAATTCAAGATGTATTTACGGTCACCGGTATAGTGGTTTTAACAGCATAATCTGACGAAAACGGGATGTTCTGGAGATTATTTAGCGATTGTCTGTCTGTAGGTTTTACTGGCCTCCCAGCTCGGTCGTGTATAGTTAGTTAATTGTGGTAGGATATGATTAATTGATCAAACTGACATAAACCCTCTGATTAATTAGGACGCTAGACTGAACAGGCTTGCGCCTTTCAGACAAGCAAAGGTAAGAATACCGATACAAGCGTACGCCTTGGGGTATTTCCCGAGGAGGATATGTTTGTTTACGCTAGGAATTCGCTCGAGTAAGTGTTTAGTGTACAAGTATGGTGATGTCTTGCAGACGAGATCGACCAATAATTTACCCAGTGTAGAGAAGAAACATTTTAACGGAAAACTTGGGTCTTCAGTGAGATATGTTGTTCGGAAAATTCTAATAACTTGAATAGGTAGAAAGAGGTGATCTTGAATGATCGAGGTGACATAATTTACCAGTGTAAGAAGAAACATTTTAAGGAAAATGAGTACATAAGTAATATGTGAAATATAATATATATCCGATATAAGTCATGATCATTACGAAGGATTAATGTGAGTAGATAAGAAATTAATCAATGTAATAGTAGTGTTGGGTGCGCTGCTCAGAACTCATCGTCCTCTTAAGCGCGTGGATTGCGTGGTTGTGTGTTATGCCTATTGCCATCGCGGAATTTCGAATTAAAGTTATTCACAAATTTACACTTATATCATTATTTGATTAAATTTTGTTAAATTTGCCCTTTAATTATGAGGTTTTTCACCGTTAGTCTTCATCGTTAGAGAGTGTTCCGGTTTGTTATCTTCAATTCTAAATTTTTTTCAACATCATAAACAGTTCTAAAAGATTTTATTATTACTGTAAGTGTTATCGAAACGTATAGACTTGTGTTAAAACATAAATACACAAAATAGTTCTTGTTATAGTTCTAATTAGAAATAACAGTTTATACTACAAAAGAACTAATTGATATTATTAAATTACTTAGCCTCTGAGCTTTATTTATTTATAGGCTTATTAAACTGTTATATTAATAGCAGACCTCTTTTCATATTTCATAAATTTGTTCTAACATCCCAAGTAACTCTTAGAGATATTACCATTTACTGTAGACGATAACTGTAATTGTTATCGAAACGTATACATTTTATAGTTTATATTTATTCTCGGAGAATATTTTTAAATAACTTGCTCGCACTTGGTAACACAAACAAACCAACGCGTCTTGGTTAATTCTTAGCCAGCCAAACCTTTGTTGAACGAGCTGACCATTTTATTTCTACGAGAAGCTTCTTTTCTACCGTAGTTTCGTCCGGTGACGTCACTTCAGACTTCATTACAGAAGTTACAACAAACCAAACCCTTTTTTACCAAATTCGATATATGTCAAGCTTGGTAATACTAACCAATTCCACACCAATTAGTACAATGAAATAAACCGCTACTTAACATATGATAACGACTCAATTAATTTTAGCACAAAATTCTCAGTAAGAATCGAGTAAGAATCTCACAAAGCGGTCGTAATTGTAATTAAACTTTAACTGTGCAGGTTGTAACGTGTAAAAATTAAAGTTACGATTTCGTTCGAGATGGAACATTTCTTAATTTTTGGTGATCACAACACACCTGATGCTAGGTACAGACGAGAAGTCTAGCAATGTTGCGCGTGACGGTCCCGTTTTAAATAATTCAAAAGGTGATAAAGAAGAACGGATTTTGATCAGAAAAGAAAATCAGGTGGTTTTTCTCGCGTTTTAAGGAGAGCTCATCCTAAAATGAACAGTTTTTTGATTTTGATTATGTTATTAGTTATTTTTGGTCAACGTACTGAAATTTATTTTTATTCATTAGGCTTTAATTACAAGATTTAATTTCAAGTTGCATTCAAAAGTAAGTGTGTTACATTGACTTTGGTTAATCCATTGTTCGAAAAATTTTTTTTTTGAACTATCATCACCTCAGTCTTAACATAATATATGAAATACATTTACAATTTAGTTTAACTCGCATCGAATTTTCGCTTTGGTTGTTACAAGTTAATCAAACATTTTGTTGTTTAAGAATCAAATGTAGACATCGGTGACATTATTTAGTTATTTTGATCAAACCAAATTACTATTGCTTGATTTAAAGCTAATACCAGTTTTAAGGAAAGCTCATCCTAACCAAGGTTTTGTGCTTATTTCATGATTGTGTACTTTACTTAGGATGTCGAACGGTACTTGAAATTTTTTTTACTATTAATACATACATACATACATTAATACATATCCAGAAAGGTAAATGTGTTACTATTAAAGCGTTTGGTTAAATCATTAGTTTCGAAAAGAAATTTCTCGATTTTTACAAACAGGATAGCTATCCAGGCTTACGATATCGATTGTGTTAGTACTTATTTTTGTTTATGACTGCGGCCATTATCTATCGACATTAGTGGGTCTGTACAAAGATTGAGTTATTCATACTGTGTATAGTTTCAAAAAGAATTGGGTAAATATTTTATTCCGAGAAGCAAAACAATTTGTGTTAAACTATCAGTAGTTGTTTTCATATTAGCGATGTAATTTAATTTACAAACCTTTATTTTTATAACTGTGTCACCATGATTTTAACTGTAGTGTGTGTCGTAACCCTTTTCTTGATTTAAAATGAACTTGTAAACTTATGGAGAACGTAGCCATATATCAAGTGCTTAACGGCTCGATTCACTTTTTGGCTGTTACGGACTTTTAATTCTTTTCAAAAACTTTAGTATGTAACAAGGTTTAATTATATTATGCGTATCATCCACACGTGCCACAATTAAGGTGACGAAATCAGTTTAAATACACCCATCTATCAGTTTTGGTATGTATAAAAATTTACAGTAATATGTCAAACGAATGTGTATGGATTTGAATATTATTTAATTTTGAAGGCCACAATTTTTTAAAAATATCAAAAGTAAAGAAAGTAGCATAATGGTTAAGATATAACTTTATATTTTAATAGATTGTGTTTACTTTGTTTTGTACTTGTTACACTTTCAACGGTAACAGTAAGAATAAAGGAAAATAGCAAAGAAAGTGGTACGCTCTAATAGAGAGAACAGGTAGATTGCATATTAATTTAATGTAGTTGCTGTTACTAGAGGCTCGTTGTCACCCTTGCGTTCGCTTTTTAAGCTTTCCTAGAATGTCATTTTCAAAACAATTTAGTAACGTTTATTAGAGATTTAGTTATTAATCATTTCTATCAATGCTAGTCTTTTTTAGTTCATATTAAAATGCCAAAATTTATTATCGTGGTGCCATAACCCAGTATAATTCAGGGATAATTTATGGAAAGAAATGTCTGTTACTGTTTAACAAACTTTTTAATTGACAGGCGCCACAATTTTTTTTAAAGAATATCGAAAAGTAAAAGAAGAAAGGCAGCCAATTAAAATAATATGCAGAAATAAAGTCTTACACAAAACAATAATTAACTTATTATAAGTTTTTGTTATGAACGAATAAGTTCAAGCTAAATATGTAATTAAAAATTATTATTAATTTTATTAAGTACATAAATAAAAATTTATTGTAAGTTTTGTTATGAACGAATAAGTTCAAAGTTAAATATGTAATTAAAAATTATTATTAATTTTATTAAATACATAAATAAAAATTCACCTCGAGTAGGATTTGAACCTACGACCTGTACTTTGCTAGAGTACCGCGCTAACCAGCTGCGCCACCAAGGTTCAAGCCCCAATCGATGTAAATTTTGTTTTTATGTATGTAGAACTAATGTTTTTATTTATGTATTTAATAAAATTAATAATAATTTTTAATTACGAAAATAAAAGTTTACCTCGTAAGTTTGAACTACGACCTGTATTTAGTATTAAACTGCGCCATCAATTAAAGTCATCAATGTAATTTTGTCTTTATGTATGTAGAACTGATGTAAATTCTAAATATAATGAGATTACAATCAAATTACTTATATTAATGGAATGTGAGCCTGCAATATTTAGAATTTACATCAGTTCTAACATGAAAATTTACATCGATTGCTTAAACTTGATGGCGCAATTGTTAGAATATCAAGCAAAGTACAGGTCGTACTCGAGGTAGACTTTTTATTTATGTATTTAATAAAATTAATAATAATTAATAATTAACTTATTTGTTCAAATAAAAAAATAAGTAGATTGTTAAAATGGTAATTAAAAATAAATTGCTTATTGATTAGTTGATAAATAACTGTAACAAACAAAATACTGACAACGTATCATCAGATGTTACTATAGAGAAAACAAAAAAATTATTAACCGAAGTAACAGAGAATCAATTCACTCAAACGAGTTACAAAACGCAAACCTATCTAATATTAAAGAGTATAATAAAGATCTTAAATCTTCTACAGCGCAATTAAAAATCACATTCGCTGCATATAGTCAGCCAATATGAATCTTGCGTGACACACTGCGCGACTTTCTGTATATAAATATGTCTTCGTTATTTTAACAACAAATTTGAAGTGTAATATAAAAATTTCCAAATAAAACGGTAACGAAAAGAAATTAAAGGACGATCTAAAAGTGAAGTTATACATATTTACCTTGCGGGCTTGTATGGTACAGGTAATGGAACCTGTAACTTATGGAAATCCTCAAGAGTCTATATTAGTGCCGCTAATGTTTTGTGATACAAACAATTTGGACGTTCGTTTGGGTGTCAATCTGAGATTTACCTTACATACTAACAGTAAAATCAAATCTTCTCACTTTGCTTAAAAAAACATGCAATGAATACATTTTAACCCTTAAATACCTGACGCTCTTCAATAGACATAGTTTCCAAATGGGAGTACTTTGTGGACCCCTTATATTATGTTGTGAATATGTATTTTATTGACTTAATAGTAACATATATTAACAAAACACTTAAACAGATAACCTTTTTTATTAATCTGGAACATCAAATTGAAAAAAAAAAAAATTAAACATATTCAAATTCATTTCTGAATTTAAATAATAGGTGAAGTTATAATTACAATGCTGTGCAATCTTCGTTGCAGCAATCAGTGACACAAAACACTGCTCTTTCTAATTTTCCATGCTCTTCGAAAACAAATTGTTTACACATTTAATTCTGGACTTTTTTTCCTGATTTATTGGGCATTTATAACACCTGCTTCGTTTTCTGTCCTGTTCCTGCTGTCGTTTGGGAATGTCAATTCCACAATTTTTTAAAGGCTCTAGTACATGAGATTTTTCGTTATCTTTTCCAGCCTAACGTTTCATATTAGCAATAGTAAGCTGAGTTGTAGTATAAAATGTCGTCTCGTGTATAACTTGGGCTGCATCTAGTCTGGATTTTAAATAATGCAACGAACGAATTTAGAGCAGCAATATCTAAAATATTCACGAAAAGTCTATAAGGCCAACGCATAATGCGTCTTTAACACGAGTATTCACAAATAAGCTTATCGGCATTGTCCACAACGCATTTGGTATTACTGTAGTCTTCGATCATCAAGGCTTCTTATGTTCATTTATTGAAACAGAAGGATCAGATTGATGAGTTAATAAAACATGTATCACTTTTCTTATTTTATGAACATAATAGAACATTGTAACCTCGTCAGAAAATGCAAATTTTGAAGACTTCTCTGGTTGTCCAGGAATTTTTAGCTGGTTTGGGGTCTCAGTTTTATATTTTGTAACAGTGACAAGCAACGTTAAATGTTCAGTCAATAGGAAGTTTCCAAGCTTTACAGAAGTAAAAAAGCTATTGGTGGTAATACCGCAACCCGTACTGTAGATTGGTTCAGATAATTCTTTTAGAACACAATATCTTTTTCAGTATACACTTGCACATTATGTAAGCATGACTGTCCATATCACCAAGAGTCCACACTTTGATGCCATACCGTGCTGATTACGATTTGATATATTGTCGAAATAGGCAACGGCCACGAAATTCGACGAGTTGCCCATCGAGTGTAACATTTTCGTAAGGCTCAAAAGATCTCTTACAATTTTCGACAAAATGATTCCATACATCCCTTATTGCTGCTAGCTTATCCTGGGCCTTTCTTTCGCCTCTAAATAAATAAACAAAAACAATCTCTATACATAGAGACAAAGAATGAACGTGTAAAGCTTTTGTCGGTTGTCTATATCTCATGAATACTTTTCCTTCTGCATCGCAGGGCTCTCGCTTTTATCAAAATTCCTATAAAACAGTCGTCAAGTTCTACTTTGTCTAAGGCGTTCTACTGTCTTGGCAAATTAAGGTGTGTGACAATATTTCGGTTAGCTTCTTCATTTGTATGAAGCCATATTGGCTCTTTCATTTCATCAGTTATCAGCAAGTCAAAATATTCTTTCAGGATAACATCACTTGTTACGTAATTTGTTGGACCTTGTTTAGCGGTTACAATATTTCTGTAACGACGTATTGCAGGTTTTGGTTTATGGAACTATTTGATCTCCGACTTAGCCAAAAAATATTCATTATCACTAATGTCCTCTTTTTCTACTTCAGAATTAGGTTCTTTATTTTCTTCGATTTCTTCTTCCAAATCATCTTCCTATACTGACACATTTTCATTTGGAACAAAGTCTTCGCCTTCTTCACCACGTCACTGGACTTATATCACCAGAATCTAAAAATTTTTTATATAATCTATGTAGCTTGCATCAGTAAGAAGTCTGGATTTTCTTTTATGTCTTATTTTTAACGGATTTTGCAATTTCTGTGCAAGTAAGGTAAACAATATATTAATCACACTAATTTCGAATGGGGGGATATTGTGGACACACTTACTTTTAGACGATATATCAATTTGTGCTAGCTTTTCATTCGCGGTTTAAATTCAGATTAGGATATGAACTTAATTCAGCCGAATTTGAGTGTTTTTCAATTGCGGATCAAGAGATAAACGCAGTTTAAACGACGTCAGATCTGAACGTCCATCGATTGCCGTTTAAACCCAGTTCAGTTCTGTATGGCGTTAAGTAGCTAGGTGAAAAATTCGCGTTGTGGGATTCATATAAATTCTAAAAGACGACGAAGACGTTATCGGCTATAATGATTACGTTGGTCGACCACGACGCCCCTATATAGTGAGAGATCATTTTACGGAGTATCATTTTTTCACTCGTTTCCGTCTACAAAAAGGGACAGTGAAAGTAATTTTACATCGAATTGAAAGTATATTTAAATCAATATAATATTATTTTCAGATGCAATTGGGTCTCCGACCAATAGGAACCATCCCTCACTGCAGGGCAAGATGTTAATTGCAATAAGTGTAAAAATCTTTAAGTCAGTGTACAAATCCTTTAAGCTCTATACGTATACTTCTACACCCTTGGCTACCAATTTTAGCTACTTAGTAGATTAAAGGGGGCCAGGTTCATCAAATTATCGATTTGTGAGTAATTAATGCAATCAGAATACCTTATTCTTTGTCACACTGTACAGGGTGTCCCAACGATAGGGTAAAGTAAGTTTATGCTTAACTAGAATTATTTGTGTAAATATTGTATGGACCATGGGGTAGAGGTAAGAAGTGTGCATTTTTTTTAAATATTGGAAGTTATACAGGTGTGCCAGAAAAGCAGGACGTGAAAAAGTATGATTTTTATATAGAACACTATTTGATTTTAGTTTTAATTCTACGTATCCATACAAACATATTTTGTCATACAAAAGATTGGCTGAAAGTTTTAGTTCTTGAGATATTCGCGTTTAAAGATTATTATGGTCATTTTCGTGGGGTTGATGAATGGGCAATTGTTCCGTTATTTCACAATAAAAAATTGATATTTCGTGTGAAAAATGAGTGATATTATACTAACGTTTAGACCGAGTAGTATTCTAATTTTCTCAACAGGGTGTTTGTTATAACCATTCAAATTTGAAAATTCTCAAATTAAAAAAATCAGTTTTTTAATTGCACACCCTATATATTTTTATTTCATTTTATTCGGGATTAAAAAATCTATCATTTTTGTCAAATATATCCTATATCTATCTTTCGAGTAATTTCGATTTTTTCACACTAGCTATGTTACATACGATACTATAACATTATTGTGGATCGTGGTAGCCATGGAAAACAATTGCGACGAAATAAAACAAACCACCTAAGCGAGAATATTAACAGTTTTTATTAATGAGAAACAGTAATTCAATAATTATTCAACATTGCGTCTTAGTAAATGCTCAAATAGACGGCCTTCTTGCTGAATACACTCATTTTTCACACGAAATATCAATTTTTTTTGTTGTGAAATAACGGAACAATTGCCCATTCATCAACCCCACGAAAATGACCATAATAATCTTTAAACGCGAATATCTCAAGAACTAAAAACTTTTAGCCAATCTTTTGTATGACAGAATATGTTTGTATGGAACTAGAATTAAAACTAAAATCAAATAGTGTTCTATTTAAAAAATCATACTTTTCAGTCCTGCTTTTGACCTGTATAACTTAATATTTAAAAATGCACTTTCTTAATGATCCATACAATATTTACACAAATAATTCTAGTTAAGCATAAACTTACTTTACTCTATCGTTGGGACACCCTGTAGATAACTAAATGCTGCATGCTGCCTCAGTGTTTTGGAAAATGTTGCGTAATATTACTTAAGTGTTAAAATAAAAAGTTGGAATCGGCGATTTCAAACACCAATGATAATAAAGATATTTTATCAAAATCTGATGAAATAATAAAATATTTTAAGCTAATTAAAATTCAAGCAAAAATGCAAATGTTAAAAACTAAATTCTAGATAAATGCCCAAATAGAACAAAATCTGACCCTAAATGTACGAAGAAGTACGGAAAATGCGGTGATGTTGATCAGGAAATACCCCAAGTGACCAAGAAAGAATGAATGCACTTAAGAAAGGGTTTTATAGATTTGCACGTCTCCCACGTTGCGTCGTATAGATGCTGTAAACTGTAAAAAATCCAATCCCCTGGTGGAAATAATGCCGAGGTGCACCGTAACAGAAAAGGTTTTTTTTCCATTAACGTTCAAACAATTACTGACCATAAACTGAAAATATTAGACATAGTGACTAGATAGCCAGGGTATCCCCTTAATCCAAACATATTTACAAACTCCAATATTATGAGAAGACTTGAAAATGATGGAACAAGTTTCTAATGAATCCCAAATTCGGATCAGAAATTCAGTGGAAAGAGGTTATGACGTTTGGAAACGTAGATGTTGGCTTTTAGTATTAGACTAAAAGCAGACAGACTTGAAGCCTTAATAGTTGGGAACACAATATTGCCTGTTACATGAATGAACCAGAGCCACCTGTTAATGTAGAAATTGAACAGGCTGTTTTTGTAAATCATATGCCTCGTGTGCGTCATATTTCAGTAAGAGGATGGTGGTATTAATAATGCTACAAGATATTCATTTATCCATGATTATTTTCAAAATTTGGTATAAAAATGATATTTTCAGCTCGTGTACTTTTTTATATGTATTATTTATTTTATACATTTTAATTTAATAATAAAAGTTCTTTTTGTTTGAAAGCCAATTCTGCCCCTAAAATTTTTATTTTTATTGTATTTTCGTCTTCCATATACTTCATTTTGACATCCTGTGCATCCTTCTTCCATTCCTGTTCTTTTCGATGGTTTCGGCTTGTATTTTAGTTAAGCCTCACAACGCCAAGATCTGCTTTCTCTTCATTGAAAATGGCATATGCTACATACATTTAACATATTGTTATCATGATTAATAAAAACAGTTACAAACTTACGAGACCTGTAAGCATCGACAATTATGGCGTTAGGGTTAAAAAAAAACAATTACCTATTTCAATGTTGTTGTGGCCAGCAGGATGGTTTTCATCTATCGGAACTAAGAAATTTGTGTAAACTAAAGTAATTTTTTAAGTTAAGGTCAGTTAATTACCAGTACCATTTGCGTTTTGGTAGCCTTAAACAAAAATTTTGGTAAACCAAGACACCCAGTTAATTTTAAGAACGTTTATTTACCTATTAGAATATTGTAATCTTGTGCCATTTCAAATTTTAATTGTTTACCACTAGTTTGCACAAATGTCTGGGTGTATTTTACCAGTCTCCATTGGCAAATACCTCAAACAAGGAATTCTCTTCTTCTCCAACAATTATTTAGCATATAATTAATATTTTGTAAGAAAAATTATTAATAGTTACCAGTTGCTTCCCTATCTTGATGGAAGTCGCTATCAAGTTCTGACTCGCCACCAGTCATCTGAATGCCCAGCATAGATTTTATCGTCCCATCTACGGGCGTTATCTCTGAAGGCGTAAAACCACCACCTCCGGTTTTCAACAATTTTAGTTTATAGTCAAAAATTCTTGCTTTTGACCGTTTTTTTATACTTTCATACTTACTTCGTAAGACGTCTGGATCTCGAGCAATTTTTGTCGACACATTAAACAGTAGCAATCCACGCGATTTTTTTTTTTTTGATGCAGCAATGTCCGTTTTCTTTTTGTTTTCATGAACAGCTGCGTATTTTGAAACAAGATCAATCTGAATAATATATATATATATATATATATATATATATATAATATATATATATATATATATATATATATATATATATATATATATATATATATATATATATATTCATCACACTATATCTTAAAACAAAACGCATTGTTAACAAAATTAAGTTTGGATGCTTAATATATATCAAAACCGTGAACTCTTCCTGACTAAATAAATAATAAATCCAGTTAGACATCATATGTTTCCATATATATATATATATATATATATATATATATATATATATATATATTCAGGTTACACTGGCCTATGACTTAAAACAAAACGCATTGTTAACAAAATTAGGTTTGGATGCTTAATATATATCAAAACCGTGAACTCTTCCCTGACTAAATAAATAATAAATCCAGTTAGACGTCATATGTTTCCTACTATTTACAAACATCAAACAAACTATTTTCTAAAACTACTATGTTGCAAAGCCCCTGCATTTCCACATAGTTTCTAAAACTTCTTAATTGAGTTTTTGCCGTTTCAACTGTGTGAATGGCCTACGTCTTCCCATATCTTCCTATCCTGACTTTCGGCTTCCCAGTTCCCGATATTAGTTTCTTGTAGATCCTCTTCCACTTGATGTCTCCATGTTTTCTTTGGACGCCCTTTTCGCCTTTTATCTTCTGGTTCTTGTTGAAAAATGTGCTATACGGGAGACCATTCTCCCCCTTCCTCATCATGTGACCTTAATCTTGTGCTTATGTCTACGTCCTGGTATAGTCCTTTGAGTTCTTTGTTTGTCCTTTTGCTTCATCTCTGTTCTTCTTTTACCCCTCCAAATATTCGTCGAAGCATTCTTCTTTCCCATATCTTAACCTTATCTTCTAGATGTTTTGTAACTACCACGTATCACTACCATACAGCAGTATTGGTCTTACTATTGTCTTGTACAAACTTAGTTTTAAATCACTTTTTACACTTTTGTTTGTGAAGATATGCATTAAGGTACCCACACATTTAGATGCACTTAAGATCCTCCTATTTATTTCAAATTCTTGGTTCCCTTCATTGTTCAGTTCCACACCCAGATAGATTGCCTTGCTAGTAAGATCGAAACAACAGAAGTTTTTCTGTTGTAGTTTTAGTTTCTAACATTAATTTCTGATTTTCTTTTCGTGTTTTATTTCCCAGTATTATATATTGAGATTTATTTGTGTTAATTTTTAGTCCAAATTTTTGTGCCTCATCTTCAAAATTGTGTATCATTGTCTTCAGTTAATCTTTAGTTCTTGCTATCATTAACAAACGCTAAAGTTTTAACGGGGCCTTTTAAAATTTTTTTTTTTTGGTTATTAATTTTTCCTTTCTTATTATGTACTCCAAAATCATATTGAAGATGAGTGGAGACATCGGGTTTCCTTATTTCAGGCCCACATTGGTATCGAAATCGGTTGAGCTCAGCCCTTTGTATCTTACCATATTTATTGTTCTACTTAATGTCATCGCCACCAGTTCTCTACTTTCTTGTGTGTATAACAAGCGCTTCATTACTTCTGCCACTTTGGAACGTGTCGCACTATCAAAGGCTCGTTTCAAATCTATCAGGACAACGTGAATTTTTATATTTTTGTCTTTACATTTGTCTTGTATTTGTCTTATAGTGAAGATTTGATCCACTGTAAGTTTACCCTGCATAAATCCTGCTTGGTATGTACCTATTTTGCCTTTGGATTCGTATATGATCCTTTCCGTATGTAGTATTACGTAAGGATATTGGCCTATAGTTTTTTGCTAGCCCCATATTGCCTTTTTTGAAGATTGGGAACATCACAGCCTCCTCCAATTCCTTCGGCATTTCCTTGGATATCTATACCCTTTTAATCAAATTGTATATTCTACTTCGAGTTCTTCATTTCCATATTTAATTAATTTCGTTTCAATGTCATCCATTCCTGGGGTTTGCTTATTTTTTTATTTCCTCAGAGTTTTTTGGAAGTTTTCCCAGGTAGTTAGATCTGGTTCATATGTTGGATCTCTTTTTTGTGCTAGTTTTCCCTCTTTATCATTCCTTCCATTCTTTTCAAAGCATCTTTTTAGTATCTCCGCTGCCTTTTTTTCTCCGAAGCATAGCTCTCCTTATTCATTTAGTAAATCCGAGTGATTTTCTTGGTAACGTCTCCTATGATTTTTATAATGTTAAAAACAACTTTTTATTCGTGACTTTGTATGATTTTTGCATCTTTTCGACCTCTTCATTTATTTGTTCTCTCTTCTTTTTTCTACATGTCGTTTTAACTCTGTCTCTCACCTGTTTGTATCTTAACTCTATAGCACTCGATTGGTGCTGTACCCATAATATTCTAGCTTTTCTTCTCTCTTCAATGGCTTGCTCACATTCCTGGTCGAACCAATCTTTATCTTTGTTTTCCATTTGCTGATTTTCTAATTGGGTTTTAGTTTCTATTATAACCTCTTTCAGGAAGCTCCATTCTTCTTCTATGTGCCCTTTGTATCTGTCATCTGTAAATGTTTGTTGCAAAATTTCGACGTATTTCTTCTGTGTTTCTTCTTGCATTGTTATGCGTGTTTCTATTTTTCTTTGCTTATTTTCATATACAGGGTAACATAGAAAAAAGTGCCATGCATAGTGCCACGCGTTAGAGGATACTAAAATAAGAAAAAAAGTCCCTATGAACTTAGGTCCGCAATGCCTTCATTTAAAATATATAGGGTGTTGTAGTTTAATTATTTTTTTGTTTTTTTCTTAATGTCTTCTTACAATGATGTAATAAGCAGACGAAATTTTGTATACAGGGACTTTTTATCATACAAAATTCAAACATGACCTTAGTTATTTTATTACTGAAGAGCAGTGATCATATGACAAGCCCCCCACGACAAATCCGCATATTTTCAAACCTCCTTTCAAAAAATTTCGTTAGCACTCAAGAAAAGTGAGCTAGCTTGCCATCAAGCATAAAGTTCACTCTTGCAACAATGTCTAATGAAACATCTTCTAATAATGTGTTCAGGTTATTCCTTTTCAACAGTGCGACGAGTTCTGGAAACTCCCACTATTAACTTTTTTTTAAAACAGACATCTTCACCACCCATCTTCATCCAAACGCCTATGCACGTCAATAAATGTTCGAACATTAGGAACCTGTCCTAAAAGATATCATTCTCGATAGATACGTTGAGCTTTGGAGAAATTTGACCGAGCTCTTCCGTAACACATAATCATGTGTAAAAAAATTCTTCAAAAGTATAGTGAACCATTTTAGGTACACTAAATAATGTGTACTATTGGAGTGATGAAAATAACAGGCGATAGAAATTTACAAAAAAACAAACGAAATCTATGACACTCGTCAAAATATTATTGTCTTGTTAGAGGTATTTTGTGTTTTTGATTAAGTTTTTCACTGATTCTATTATTGATTTTTCAAAATTACTTTCAAAAATGGTTCACTACACTTTTGAAGAATACAGGGACATAATTATGTTTTACGGCGAAGCTAGATCAAATTCTTCCGAAGCTCAACGTATCTATCGAGAAAGATATCCATTAAGTCATATTCCTCATAATAGGACAATTATTGACGTGCATAGGCGTTTGGGTGAAGATGGCTGTTTTAAAAAACCAACATTTCCAGAACTCGTCGTACTGCGCGAAACGAAGAAACTGTTTTACGAATGGTAGAAAATAATCCGAGAACAATCACCAGGAAAACAAGTTCAGCGGTACGAAATGTTAACCGTGAATCAGTTAGACAGATTTTCAATGAACAAATACTTCGCCCGTATCATTTCCAAAAGGTTCGTTCGCTATTAGAACATGACTATCTTCCTCGTGTACAATTTTGCGAATGGTTGCAAAATCAAAGACATGATATTTTTTCTTCAATTTTGTTTACTGATGAAGCTGGTTTTAGCCGTGATGGTGTTCTGAACCAACATAATATGCACCATTGGAGTGATGAAAATTCTCATCAAACCGTAATTAGAAGTCACCAATATAGGTTTTCTATTAATGTGTGGGCAGGTATAATTGAAAATTACTTAAGTGGCCCATTTCAATTGACCAATCGATTGACAGGTGAATTGTATCGAAATTTCTTGGAAAATGAACTAAATACGTTATTAGAGGATGTTCCATTGGTTATTATTGGTAGAATGCGTTACATGTATGAAGCTCACTTTTCTCGATTGGCAAGGGAATTTTTGAATAGGAGATTTGGAAATACGTGGATTGGTCGAGGGGGCAGAGCCTGGCCAGCTCGTAGTCCCGACCTTAATCCCCTCGATTTTTCATTCTGGGGATTCATGAAAAATGATGTTTATTCTGTAGAAATACATAATGAAGAGCAACTATGGATAAGAATTATGGAATCCGCAGATAGATTCCGTAATAATCCAGGAATATTTCAAAGATAGGAAGAATAATTGACAAATGGATTCAAGTACGAGGACAACAATTTGAACATCTAAAAGTTTAATGTTTTTTTTTAATGACTGCCCTTCATTGTTGCTGTTAAAACTTAATTGTTGAAGTGTTATGTCATTGTTTTTGCAAATAAGTTACTTTGGCACTTTTGGATAATTTTTATGCATCGGATGCATTTTTCTCGTAAACCGTTGGTCCTAGCGACTTGGATAAGGTATACCTTTTCAGTCGAAAATGACATACAGTGTAAGGCAAAAAAGTTAGAACCGATTCAAACAAGATGGACACCTGTAAGTGGCGCCCTCCATCAGCAATAAAAGAACTAAGGTCATATTTGAATTCTGTGTGATAAAAAAGCCCCTGTATACAAAATTTCGTCCGCTTATTACATCATTGTAAAGATATTAAAAAAAATTAAACTTCAACAAAGGACCTAAGTTTATAGGAACTTTCTTTCTTATTTTAGTGTCCTCTATCGCGTGGCACTATGCATGGCACTTTTTTCTATGTCACCCTGTATAGGTATGCTTCCTTTGAATGTGATTATATTTAGAAAATGATCAGAACCGATTTCTGCCCTCTACAGGACTTTACATTTTTTATCATATTTGAATATCTCTTTGATACCAGCACGTGATCAATCTAATTTCTATGGTTACCATCTGGTGAGCACCAAGTTTTTTTATGTATTTCATTTCTCTTGAACATTGTGCTCTTTATTATGAACTTGTTCCATGCCGCAAAGTTAATTCGTTTTTCTCAGTTATTGTTGGTTTTCCATGTAGACTTTCTATTCCCGCTATCCCGTCATTTCCCTTCTCTTTTCCAATCTTTTCATTTTGGTCCCCTATAATTACTTTTATACCACATTTAGGTAATTTATTTAGTGCGGTCTCAAGATCCTCATAACATTTTTGTTTTTGTTTCTCTTCAGCTACTTCTGCAGGAGCATGAGTATTAATGGTGCTAGTTTTCCTGTACTTTCCTCTTATTCTTAGAAAATTCATCCTGTTGCTTACTTTTTCCCATACTATAACTTTTTGTTTTATTCCTTCATAAATTAGGAAACCACCAGTCCCAAATTTATTCTCATTTTCACCGCCATTTAGTCTGACAAATTCTTTTATTTTTGTATTCGTATCTCTCCTAATATTTGATTCTTGCATGTCTAGAATATCAATTTTATATCTTCTTGCTTCTCCTACTAATCGTCCTATTTTTCCTTCTATATTTAAACCTGGGACGTTCCAGGATACAATTATTAAGTTGATTTTTTTATCAGTCTGTATTGGAAAAGCAGGTTTCACCTTGGTTTTTATTTTTCTTTTTTTATATTTAAATTTTTCCACATTCATATGTCCTTGTTCGTGCGTAGTTGTCACCGTTTTATTTTACTTGTTGCTATTCCTAGCTAGTTTCGTTGGTCGTTTTTTGAATACTCATTTTTTTTCTTTAATTGTCCTTTTCGTTTGGCCAGACGTGCTGCGTATCGTTAACCCTTAATTTTTTGTATCCTATCTGTGTCTTCTTCCCGTCCTCCTTTTCTTTTCTTGCTACTCTTCTTATGGTTGCCTTCTGCTTTTGTTAGATCGTTTTCCATAAATATTTTGCTTCTCCTTAGTTTCCCTTTGTTTTCCATTATTTTCATCTTTTTTCTGAAGGCATCCATTTTTAACACTACAATTGATTTTTCCCCCTTTTTTTTATTATAAAAGCTTCATTTACTTTGGCGTTTAGTTCTAGTCTCCCTTGAATAAATTTTTCCACCTCTTCTTCTGTTCTCCTGTTGTCATTCATTCCCCATCCTTTAATAATAAAGTTGCTTATCCTTTTATCTCTCTCTTGCTTTTCCATCTTAACCTTGAGGTCTTGAATTTCTCTTTGAAATTCTGTTTTTTTCCCATTAAATCTCTTTTTTAATTTGGTCTTCTTCATTCTTCTGATTTATTCTCCATATTTTTTTATTGCCTCGTTGTTTGTGACAATTTCCTTTCCTGTATCTTGGACCTCTTTTTTATAACTTTCATGTCTTTTTCCATTTGTTCTAATTTGTTTAGTATTACGTCCATGTTTTCTTTCTCTTTTTTCTTTTCCGTATTTGTGTCAGAAATTACTCTTATTAGTGGAGATCTATGTATGATTTTACTTCGTTTGAAAGCTTCCAAATCTAAATCAAGACGGGGATCTACATCGTACTCTATGTCTTTGCTCATCGTCTTTCTTTTTAGATACTGCTCTAAGGAGCCTAAACTGTTTTTTCGCGCTTTATTTATGTCTTTTCCTGACATTTATTTCACAACGAGTGTTGGAGAGAAATTCTATGTTTGGCAACGTTGCTTTTTATTCAGTCAAACTAATCTGCGATTTTTCTTTTTGTTTAGTAAAAGCCTTTTTCTTCCCCTTCATATATTTTGCCTTTTTCCACAGCTTTTTGGTTTTTCCTACACTTTTAAACGCAATACGATTTATAAATAGTGTAGTGCGATCACATATGATTGTTGACACTGTCATACCTGTTTGTCAGTCTGAACATAATAGGTCAAAATTTTTCAATTCGTAAATTCATAAATTATGAAAAACTTTACCTTGATTTTTTCTTTTTCTTTCGAAAAATTGACTGTTAGTTTGTTATTCATGCTGGATAAGACTAAAAACAGCTAATTAAGTGCGTTTGATGTCGTTGATTTCCAATACCACTACCAACCTCAAGAAAATTAATTAGATTGCCGATCAACTGAACTGCTGTCGAATTCAATTTTTAAAAAACGCTACGATTTTGTGAACTTGTTTCAACACAGGAACGTGGATCAGTTGAACTGACGTTTAAACACGAATGATACCGAATCCGTTTTAAGGCATACATAACCTTTGTGAATGTAATTCACACATAACTAGAAGCAGGATTTCCAACAATACTAGAATAATTGACACCTGGGTCCACAATGTCCCCCCATTTGGAATTTAAGGGTTAAACAGAAATGTCAAAATTGAAAGAGTCCATTTGTACTGAAATAGTGCAAAATTGACAATTACAAGAGCAATAAAGTTCTGTAAGTATTTTACGATGCGAATAAAATGTTGCATAATTAAATCCTTCGAATAATTACGGTGTATAATTAAAGCAATATATAAACATCAAATTAGATTAGTTTATAGAAGCCTTTATGAGTGAATTCCGTTCCGATCGTCATTAAATTTCGTTACATCTATAAATTTTATGTAAGGTCTACTTTTCATCAATAATTGAAATTTCCGACAACTTCTTCATAGTTACGAGGAATAGTCAATACGATACATAAATTCCCTAAAGAAAAACGAGTTATTAGGTTTGTCCTTTGGAGGCAATAAGATGTCCAAGTTTATTTCTTTGTAATCTTATGAAATATTAAACGGTTGTATTAGTAGATAAATTGGAATTTAGGGATTTCATAGATAGTACAAATAAATCTTGGCTTAACTATGAAATATGAAAACCGCTCTATACTTTATTATCCTAGTTTATATTTCGCAATAATACGGGAAAGTTTAATTTTCATCATTAAAGGCTTTATAAGAGTTTTTATCAAATGCTTTGGTTACTTAGTACTACGTAATAAATTTTACGATAGTTTTTAAGTTATTGTTTTTTTAGTATTCTATTAAATTAGTTTCCTACCTTATCTTGCAATTTGGAAATAACCACTCACTCGTTTCGGTTATTACGTAATAGATATAGTGTACATGAGTCTAAATTTTATTTCAAGTGAGTTATTGTCTACAACGGTAACTTTCCTTTGTATGTTTACTTCAACAAAAACATTAATTAATAGACGTTATATTAACGAGCTCATGTCGAGTGGTTTATACCATATACAACAGAAAATGTGCTTCAATAAAACCATAACGTAAAAAACGGATCGCATTATGAAGCTCTATAGTTATGTGCTGGTTTTAAATTATTAAAGAAGTCATATTTTGCCATATTTATATTTTAGAATGGAAATATACACAAAACAAAAATTGTTTATCTTCAAGAGACTAATAAACTTGTCATTATTACTGTTAATTTCAATAGTTTAGGTTGCCTTTTATTTATGTATTACTCGAATCATATACGACTTGCGCCATTATTCGTTTCAACATAATAATGAGATTGATGCTGAAACTAATAATGAGGCTAGAACAATGTGATTTTTATAGAAAATTTCAGATAGAAAAAATCTGTTACGATGATGCACACTTGTAACCAGTCATCAATTCGTAGGATGCTTATTAGTAGACCTCGGATTTCTAAGCATAAATAATTCCCGAAATAATCATTCAATATACATTTTAAAATTGTTAAAATAAGCATTAAAAAAGCATTTATAAGCACAAATAAACGTTTATATGCAACAATAAGCATTCCTTATGCACCAATAAAAAATTGCGTTATTTATTTCCAGAGTGAAAGGCAATAATGGGTTTTAAAAATAAAACAACAGTAAAGTAGTTCATGTATTTATTTATGGAACAATATATATTTAAATAAAATACAATGTGCCCTAATGTTCTAAAAGAAACATAAAACGATTAACCCCTAACAACTACGAGGTTTTTTAAACAACTAAACTCATAAAAAAATTAATGGTAATTTGAAAAGCAATACGTAATTAATACTTATTCTAAATTTTCTGAAGTAAAACTTCTTCGCTTTTCATTGAAAATTAATTTATAGGCAGAAAATGATCTTTCAACCTCTACCGATGTTAACGGTGCAAATTTAAAAAACTGCACTAGTTCCAAGGGAATATTACTGGACGAATCAAAATTCCCTTCCCCTGATAGTATTTTATCAATGACATCCAAAGTATGGTATCCAAGATTTTTATTAATAAGGAAAGCAAATTTGCTTTTAACAATTTCCGCAGTTTTTCCGTCTGAACTTTCTGTTTCGGTTTTGAGAGTTCTTACTATATTTAAACTATCATTAAGGGAAAGATGGGATTTTTCTAGTTTTTTAATTGCTTCTGCAATGCATAAAAAGTTGCTGGAGATATATACAATATCTTTATGCAAATTCTTGTCTTTCACAAGACGTTTTGCAGTTTGAATGGAAATTGCGTCAGTTTCGTCAAAATCATTAATTAGTTCTGTTATATCGTTAAAATGGTTTGCATAAAAGTCTACTGCTTTTAACCAAGTACCCCATCTTGTAATAATAGGTTCTGGGGGTAATGATAAATTGGGCAATTTAGGTTTATAGTGAGCTACGCGCGTGGGTGCTTTAAGAAATATTCTTTTTAATTACAGCAATGAAAGTATTAACGCTTGGATATGAATCCCTAATAGTTTCTGCAATTCGGTGAAGACCATGTGCTAGACACGTAACATGTACTAAGTTAGGGTAAAATGTTTTCAGTAATTTTCCTGCAGCTACCATGTAAGCTGCGGCATCTGTGTACATGAGTAAAACATTTTTGTCGTTAGACTCCGTGGGGAATAGAAATCTTAAGCAGGAATTCACAAAATAAGTTACCGTATTGCTATTCGTTTTTTCTAAGACTTTAGAATATACCAAATATGATCTTGTTGAATCGAATTTGCTTAATTTGCCTACTATAAAATTGGCAACGTAATTTCCTACGGCATCAGTAGTTTCGTCAACTGAAAACCAAATTGGATGTCCTGATACGTCTTCTCCTATTTGCTGTATGGCAGAATTATAGCAAACGTCCAGATAGTTTTTCCTTAATGTTGATTCCGTAGGAATACTGCGAGCACAATATTTTTCCAAAAATGTTTTAAAAATTGGATTTTCAACAGCTTTCCACGGGATATTTGCAGCGATTAAAGCACGACACAAATGTTCAGAAAAATCATTTCTTTTCTCAGTTGAATTGATTAAAAATGTTTGTTTTAATGATTGTTTTCGAGCAACACTGGCCTGATGCAAAGATGTTTTAACGTGTTGTTGAATTTGATGTTTTTTGTTGCTTGATACCTTGAAAACACAAAAATACATTATTATTTAATATTAAATTTATTTGTGTATTATTCGAACAAAACTTATGACCGAAATTATGTAATTAAAATTAATATTGCTTTAGATACTTACTTCTTTGTTACAAACATTACAAAATATGACGTTACCATCAGATGAAAAGCACTCGTAGTCTTTTAACCACTGTTTAATTAGCACACTTTTTGGAAGTTTATCCTTTCCCATTTTTGTTTTTTTAATAACCGAAAGTTATAGTTTAATTATCTAGTAATCAGTTGAATTTAATTAGAATTAATTTCATTTGCTGTTACAAAGTGCATTGAAGCAGCAACAGCAAGTAGTCACTACCGAATGTATATGAAAATTCAAACTGAGAATGTTTTTGAAGTAGAAGGGATAGAAAACCACATGTTTTAGGGCTGCTTGACCATTCGGCACCTACAAAGCACGAGGCGATCACGAGCTGTACACTTGTTTACGCTGCTGACTCTTGGTTTTGAATATACTTGAGTTGTAAACAAACATCTGTGCCTACTTAAAATACACCATTCTCGAAAATCTTAATAAGTAAGCCGTCGGCTTGCGACATAGTCAATCTCTAGAGTGGTAGCTTATTGTATCTGTCGTATTTATTTAAAAACTTTACAAAAACGCATTGTTGAAGAGATTTTAAAATAGACAAGCTTAAATTTTAAATATAAGTTCAAACGTAAAAATCCCCGAGCAGAAAATAAGCACAAATAAGCACGTTTTACATAAATTAGCACTTGAACACCAAAATAAGCCGAATAAGCATAAATAACTTTAGCTCATTTTCCATCAAATTGTCTGAAACGACTTTATTTTTATTTTCAAGGCAGTATACCTAATACACACAAATAAGCATTTGCTTAGAAATCCGAGGTCTACTCATTAGTCTCTTGAAGATAAAATAGTATATTACGTTAGACATGTAAGTTAATTAATCATCAACTTGTCCGTCGTACATAATAATCTACTATTATCATATACTATTTATTGGTTCGTAGAACCAATAAATAGTGCCAAAACTAATTTATATAATAGCTGTTAACAGAAATTTCATGCGACAGTATTGCTTGAGAGTACTGTGCGATGTATTATGTTGAGCATTAATAGTAAATTATCCACTTATTATAATACTTTGGATGAATTTATCTTCATATTTTTGGAGTGATTTTACATTAGTAACTTCTCAATTTTAACCTAACCTTATGGAAAGCTTAAGTTAATTTATAGGGTGGTTTTCGTTGTTTTTCTCTGTCAAAATTGCTTACCTAATATTATCCATTTAAAAATGCAATTCTACTCAGTTATTTATTGAAGAAAAATTTAAAAAACTGCAATAAGAATTCCACTCAGCAAATCCAAACGCTATTGTAAGATAAATATCTTTAATTGTAAATATATAATAAGAATAAGCATGAAAAGGTCAATATGATCGATAACCTTATTTAATAAAAGCTTAAAATACAACCGAACGCTCATAATTTATTCATTAAGCGAGGTTTACTCCGGACGGTCTAAAAAACAGCAGTCAATGTTATGGCTGAGGTTGCTATGGAGTGCCGACAAGGTGTTTATTTAACTATGGTAACTGTCTGTTATAAGCTTCTGTTATATGTTGGTAGAGCCCCTGGCAGATATCACGACATATTCATCAGTTAATGCCCAAGATGTCTAAACAGTAAGGGGATGATCTCGGCCTAGATGTTAAGGCAGCACAATAAGAGCCAATGTGTTCATTGGCTTTGGAGTTCTGTGTAGGAAACAAGAGCGGATTTGTATTCTAAACTACATATTGGCATATCAATGTATTGTTACAGCCGGTATCGGATATATGGGAATAACTCGCGGCGTTTACCAGAGTAGGAATACTTTGTTTATTTGCCATTAACAGATAAACCATCTTTTTGTAAGCACCTACATGATTGAGATGATCGGCCTTACTGTCGAATTATGCTTCAAATCCCCGCAATACAATAGTTGATTATTATTGAATTTGTATGAAAGACAAGTTTACATGGGGTTTGTTGCAATTATAATTTAAGCATAATGCATTTGAGGAACGTGGACAAGAAAAGGGAGGAAGTCTTCGACTACCAAAAAGGAATGTTTAGCCGTACTTTGATTAGTAGAAAAGTTACGTCCATATTAGGAGGCAACCAATTTACCGTTATTGCCGATCATGCATCTTTAGTTTGGCTTCATAATCTAAAGGAACCTACCGGACGATTAGCTCGTTGGGTTATTCGCCTTCAGCAATACAATTTCGAAATTATTCACAGAAAAGGAAAAGATCAAGTCGTACCGGACACTTTATCGCGCTTCGTGCCAATTATTGACGCACTTGAGGTGGAGAATGAACCCGATCACGACTTATCGAACGAGACTACAGTATAAGAGGAGGAGGGAAAGGAAAATACGAACTTGGAAGGGGATCGACAAAATGAAGAGGAATATCACGGCAAGACCAATTGCGCATCCACAATGGAGGACAGAGAATGTGAAGTTGTTGAAGAATGTGAGATGTGGTTATCCGAGATTGAGAGACAACGAAGTACAGTGACGTGTAGTAGTACCGAAAGAGGACCGTTCTCAAATTCTTTCGCAATATCACGACAATCCCAAACCAGGACACGACAAATTAAAGGCAGATGCCGTACGTTATATTCGTCATTGCAATACGTGTATTATAGGATATAGGATATTGTAGGGCCATTACCGAGATCCTCATACTCCTGATTATACGTTTTAGTATTTGCCGATTGTTTTTCAAAATGTGTACTTTTCTTTCCGTTACGTGCCGCTATCGCTGAGAGTGTAATTAAGAATATCGAGGAGAACGTTTTGCTTATGTTTGGAGTACCGCTATATATATTATGCTACAATGACTCACAATTCAGAAGTAAAGAGTTTCAGAAAATGCTCACGTCTTATAACGACAAAATTATTTTAACACCAATTACCATCCTCAGGCGAGGCGAATGTTAATGGAGTAATGAAGACGATGCTAGCGTCATACATTGAAGACAACCAATGTAATTGGGATAAGTATCAAGCACAAGTGGCATGTACCATCCGTACAGCGACTCATGAGGTTACGGGCCTGATGCCCTATTTCGAAAACTTTGGACGAGAAATGATATTGTACGGTTCACAGGATGGTGTACTGACGAGCGATACCGATTTAGATAATGTAAATTTTACCGACCGAACGCCGTTAGTAGAGAGGAGTAAAGCACTCTCGAGGTGTATAGCGCATATTAAAAGTAAACAAAATTATGACTTACGCAGACGATTAGCAACTTTCGAGGTTGGAGATACCGTGTGGAGGAAAAATTATGTGGACGCGTCTCGTTGTTTTGCCGCGAAATTAGCACCAAAATTTGTATGGCCTTATTATATTAAGAGGAAAGTTTCATTCCAAACTTATGAACTTCCGGATGTTTCGGTATTTCCAAGCGAGTGTGACATGCGAAGGACCTGAAGTCAAGCCCAGGTTACGGTTAAAATTTTTTCGAACATTTGCTCTGTGTAGGGACGAAGTAAGAATTTTCCTAACCGCTTGTCGCAAGAGGCGACTAATCAAAGGGTGTGGAAGTTAGCAAGGGTTATTCTCGGGACGGCGATTGTAGAACCACACAAAGCTTGAATCCCGTGAAGGGTGACGTGGCCTCTTTCGCCTTTTCCGGACGAAGCATCCCGACCTAACTTGCCACAGGTGTGGTGATCGTTTGAGTTTTTTGTCTGGGTTTTACCGCACGACGTGCATATTCGCGCTGCTTCTGGCGCGCTCTGTTGCGCGCAGGTATCGTATTATCATGGTTCCGTGATCGTTTTAAGATCGTTTAGATTTATTGATTAGATTTTTTTGTATACCCGATCTTGACATTATTGCACTGAACGTGACTGTGGGAGTTTTTTTCTTTGGAGTGCCCAGGGGGCTGGATTCTAGATCACCATGGGGGGATTTTGGAACCGCTCTCTCTCTCTCTCTCTCTCTCTCTCTCTCTCTCTCTTTCGGCCTCGAATCTCGCTAATTCTTAGTAGTTGAGGGAGTAGAATTAGTAGCTAACAAGGAGTTGTTGAGAGTTTGATGGAGTAACTTGACTCTGAGGAGTTAGATCGTCTATTTATTTTTACGCTTTGTTAAAAACATACAGGTTTCGCACCTTGAATCGATCCAGAGTTTCCTACTTGCTGCCCAGTCAAGGGTAAGGTGGTATTTCCGTTTGTGTATTGTAGCTTCATTTTATTTCTTTTTACCAGATTACTCATCTGTTCCTCTGATGGTGGTTTTTTTAAGGGCCCCTCCAGTTTAATTTTTGCATAACTTTGCTTAAGGTTTGGGCCCTATAATTCCGACTAGTAGTGTGTGCGGGTGCTAGTGCGCCATTAGCTTTTTATGGTGTCGCGAGGGGCCTTTCCTGAGCGGCATCAGCGCATTTTCCGTACGTCCAATCTAGGGTTGGTTTAGCGGTTGAATACCGGCTTCGACACTTGATAATTAGGCCCTGCGAGTTATGATTTGAGGTGTTTTAGACATTTTCCCATAATTATATTAAATAGTTGCAAATATTGGTAATCGCCCATGGCTATATTTCTTACGAGACGAATGCTTATTCGTACCCATAGGTTTAGTTTTGTTCTTAGGTTAGTTTTGTTCCTTTAGGATTAGTTTCTGTCTTGTTCTTAGTTTAAGCTCTTAGTTTGGATGTTTCCCGAGGGTCTACATCTAGTAACGGGTGTGGCATGTGTCCACGGTTTGTTAAAGATTGACCGATAAATAATTTTCAAAATTCCAAAATATTTATTAGTGACGAACATCTGAAATGCCGTGTAAACTCTCGTATTTGGATTTAGTAACTCATAAATTTGAGAAGTATTTGAAAGCCATACAAATTTAGGTAGAAAGTGATATTATAAAGCTTGGATTTGGTTGACCAGTTTGCAACGGTAAATTTAAAATTTAAGAGATGATTTATATGTCGATATTGATTTATCGTGAAATCCTTTTACTAGTTGTTGAGAATTATCATATCATGTAAATAGTGAATATGAAGTTTAACTAATGCATCTTTTGCTTTTAGAATATGTAAAATTAGGTAGGAATAGTTTTTTGTAGAATTGAATTAAGCTATTTTCAGAGATACCGAATTGTTGTATAAAATGTAAGAGGATGTAATCGTTGAGAATTTGGCATCGTAAAGATGAGAATACATAGTTTACCATCTTATGCCTAATGAATTAGTTATAGTAGTAAAAGGAATAATGTATGTAGGCTACAAAGTAAAAACAAACTGCGTGAGATCACGGCGACAAATTGCAGAAATTGTTGATAATGCTGTTTTCATTTAAATAATTCTCGTATAGGATAGGTTATTTAACAATTAAGTAATGGAGGGATGTTAAAACCCAACAGGGTGGCTAATGATTAATTTTAGTCAGAGAGTGTTAATTCAGTCGTATATCGGCGTATATCGGCGACGTCAAGGAAATTTCGCGAAAGAATATTCCCCAGATCCTGGTGATAGAACTTTCGTTGAAAAAAGGTAGTTTCACCCCCGATAAGTCCTTATTGGGGTCTTTGAAATGTTCACCCATCACGAGCAATAAACTATCGTATCGATCTTGTGCAATTATTCCATGTGAATGTAATGTGTTTTAACTAAGTGCATTCATAATCCTCTGGAGAAGTTATCGCTTTTATTTGCGGAATAAACAACGTTCTTTCCAAGTGCCAGACATTGTTAGTTTACTGCTCGCCGATAATCAAATAACTTGCAGTGCATAAATAAAATTTTTGTATAACGTTAACAACATATAATAATAATTAAGCAGTTCTGAAGGCAACGCACGTTAGTATTTGTAAATAAAGTGTAAACGTATAGACTGTAATATATCATACAACCAAGTTGGATGATAAGCGATCACACCTTAGCTTTCTATCTTTACGGCCCGACACCTTTCAGGAGGGAATTTCGACCGTAGTCACCACAGTTAATATCTTATTCTCGTCATCATCGAAGTCAACCTCACGGTTTCCACTAGGTGTTTCGTATAACATATGGAGAAGTGAACCTGAATTAAGGTAAACCTTATTGTGCATTTACTGTTTACCTTTTTTTTATGGCCGACGAACGATAATAATATATCTGTGTATTTTTTTATTCCTTATGTATTATGTATTTATTATCTACTTCTGTTTGAATACGATCCTTGTGGGTCAATTGTTAAATGATTTGAAGATAATTTTGTTTATGGTAATAGTATCCGAACTTCCGAATTTACCGCATTGTATTGGGTGTTTATATGCAAATACGTTACATTGACAAAATTTATGTCAAGAATTTTCTAGAACCTGCGCCGATAAGCATATTGTATATATTTTAAAGTTTTTTTTTTTAATTTGTGTAAATGTTCCAACGTCTAATTTTCATTATACATTTCTAGGTTACGTACTATGTTCTTTTTTAAGGTGATTCCAGTTGTGAACTCAGGTGTTATACGACATTTAAATGCGATTTTTTTTTGTTTGAATGTTTTTTTGTTAATGAGATACTATAACTAACGTAAATAATTTTGGTATCTACTTGAGAAAGCAAGGTAGGAAGTTGCGCTCAGTAACGAATTAAATAGTTAATTCTCATAACGTAGAATTTAAAGCTTGTTGCAGGAAGCATTCTTTTTTTTAGATTTACTAACCTTTCTGAGAAGTATTAAAATCAAAAGATTTAGTATGGCCTGACTGTTTAATGATTTAATTTTGAAGCCATTAATGTGAGAGTTTGCTTGTTGATCAGTAATTGGATTTAACTTGGTAGTAATTAAAGATTATATCTAGCGTTGTTTGCTTTGGGTTTGAGTACAGTTAAGAGTGATCTGATTAATATTTTCCAAACTGGTTGTAGATTAAAGCAAAGCGAATTTAATCATTGTTTTTTGAGATAGAAGTTGCATTTAAATTCAAACAGATTAAGTGAAGTAACGTAATGACAATTAGTGATTTAATTTGAGTAACAATTGGTTTTATTAGTGAGGCACGCAAGTAGCTTACAAAGCGTGTGAGAATATTTGTAGCCTATCAGGTGTAGTGCAGATCTGCTGGCCCCGACCCACCTGTGATTGATTACGTACAGGTAAGCAAGTTATTTGTTTGTTTAGGTACGCTGTGAACTTACGTAATTAGGCAAAACAACCCCTATTTCGACTTTTAAAATATGCTGGCGCCCCATTCTGGTTTTTATGACGATTTCATCCCCTATCGTGACTTATGTGTGGTATACTATTCTACGGTGTGCAAAATTAGTTAACATCTTACCCATACCCGACCGCTGGCTAGTCGTGCAAAAGCCAAGTTTATCTGTTATTCGGTTTTACTACCCGTTTACACCGTAACAACTCACAAGCACGCACGCACACTCACACCTACACGCACTCCTACACACACGCACAAACGTTGTAAAATGAGATAAGTCGATTTAGTGATAGTGAAAACTGTCGTTTGCCTAACCTTCTATACCTAGGTATGTATATGTAGGTTAGAAGGTAACAGACCATTTTCAATACTTGGATTTTCTAAGAACTTATTTCAAATGGATGACTACGTAAAATGAAACTGTATAAAATATTAGAAACATACACACACGCACGCACACACACTCAAACGCACAAGCACACGGACGCGCACAAGCACGCACACACGCCTACACACACGCATGCACACCTACACGCACACACACGCACTCGATCACACACACACACACACACACACACACAAACGTCGTAAAACGAGATAAGTCGATTTAATGATAGTTAAAAAATGTCGTTTGCATAACTTTCTATACCTGCGTATGTATAAGTAGGTTGGAAGGTAACAAACCATTTCCAATACTTGGATTTTCTATGAAATTATTGAATGATCCTCGTCCTGTTTCAATTGGATGTCCTCGTAAAATGAAACAACGTTCCGTATAAAACATGCTAAAAAGATACTCAGACCTTAAAATCTTGTAATAACTTGTCACTAGATACACAACGCAGCGTTGCTAGCTGACATGTTTTTTTATTATTGAGAGGGCTCGTTGTATCCGTCTACCGCTAAGTTGTTCGTTGTCTTATAGGTTTACTTTAAAAATTGTGCTTGTAATAAATATTATAAATGAAAGGTTTGTCTAGGTTAAGTGGATTTAATCCTTAAATGAATTAAAACAGAAAACAAAAACAAAAAATGGAATTTTGGAATGTTACAATTAGAAGTTTCAGCTTGATAATGGACTACAAAACTAGTTTTAAACTATCTTAATGCATGTAGGTATGAAACAATGTAACAATAAGTAACTTTCTGAAGGATCAATCTAATTAGATAAAGTTACCAAGTGTAAATTTCCCAAAATGGTTTTCTTTAGCAATTACCAAGTCATAATAAATTTGGTCATGTTCTACAGTACAGTAGTTATTATACCAAAACACTAAATATATGCAGTAATAATTACCGTACAGAATGTTAAAAACAGTAATATTCAGTTATCATCTAGTGACAACCGTATAGTTCAAATATTGAATCATTCATTATTACAAAGCTATCCCTAAGGATTTTGTATGGAACATATCCGAAATGATCTTTAGGGATTGGCACTACGGCGTTAAATGCTTTAAATTAGAAAAGTCTAAACAAACTTAATTACAATAAAAGTTTCCCGTTCTTAAAACGGTTTAATACTAATGGCGTTGTATCATTTTCGGAATGCTTAATTAGGTCAGTGTAATAAACAGGATAATCATTAAAGGATCATATTAAAGTTTTCATTGGTGCATTCCCGAGGAGCAACGTATTTATAGTGCAATTTAAAGATCTATCGAATAAAACATTATTTTATCATTTCCTTTCTAAATGGTCGACATAAAATAAAATGGGATATTATGACGTTGCCGTTGAAAATTCAGTGAATAATGTAGAACACATTCGGAATAAGTGTATATAAACCTAGTAATTGTGTTTTATTTCTAAAAACTTTTAGTGTGTGATTAATTAAAGTGATATAATTACGGCGGCACTATTAAACTATGCTTAAAATATTTTTTTTTGTGTAAATTGAGGCAACGGCTGTTTTGAAAAACGTCCACAATAACTAATATTGCAATAATCTAATATCCAATTTGGCAACTTTTGGTTCCTTTTTTTACGATATTTGGATAGCTGTCTTGTATCCAACTGCAAAATTGTTTAATTTTTGTAATTTTGACTTGAAGTTTATCATCAACCGGTAAATTTGCTACTTTCAGCGCTACAAAAGAACAAAAATGTAATCAGCGATTTTCTATTTCCTTTAGTGTGATTGCTTTCGTTGAATCCGTCATCTGTAACTTCTTATTGTTCATTCATGTCCACCACACCAATATTTATGTACATTTGTAATGAAATTAGGCTCAATCAAAGCAATTTCGTCAATAATCCTTAGTGGAAGATCATGTAGGTTGTTGACAAATTTTTCTTCTTTACATTGCCATTGTAGCAAATCCAAACAAAACAAGTGTATTATTTCTTCTTTAGAATTTGAATCTGCAGCAAACGTCGGGATTCTCATTTTATATTTCAATGATACCTAGAGGTTGGAGGGGCATATAATTAAATCCAGTTTCATAAAGTATTTGATACGCGTGAGGCATGTCTAGAAAATGGACCTTATAAAAAAAGCAATAATCAATTTATTTGAAACAAAATTGTTGGGTTACTCAGTACAAGTGGCACTAATTCTGAACTTAGTTGCCGTCCAAATCGTTGTGAGAATATTTTAGACTATTACGCATATTTCCCACTATTTAGTACCATATTGTATAAATAACGTAATCTTTAGGTACACCAAAATTCTTTTGACGTTTTTTTCGAAGCATGCTCAATGTGGCACCACAGTTATTTTTAACATATCATATGTCAATAAATAGTAAGGATACTCAAGCATGTAATAAAAAATATTTGACCGCACGACACTGGCTCTTACCGTTCTACTACTGTGTGGGAAAGCAAAGCGTCAAACAGAAACGCTAGAACTTAAAGTGAGTGAACACAATCAGGTTTAAACATAGTCATTTATTAAATGAAATCAGGTACACCAAATTAGAATGGATGCTAAGTTGAATATTGAAGGTCAAATAACACATAGCTTATTATATTTTTATTTGTAAAAACAATTTATAATGTCTAATTCATGCTCCAATATAACGTAGAATTTTTGTAATTCAGGATGTAATTTTTTGCTCAAAACTGATTCGATGCTTTTGCTTTATAATGATAATTAGTGTATTTTATGAAGTTGTTAAAAGTAAGATTTAAAAAGAATACATGAACAATCTTTTCGATGTCCTGACGCATGTAATACCTAGGAAAGAGAGTAAAACGTCATCGTTTTTCATAACGTTAATAGCGTAGTACAAAAAAAAATCAAGATATGAGGGCTAGAGAGCTGACAGGTAAACTCCATTGAATCTACAAAATTATTGGTGACTGTGCCAGTAAAAGGACTTCAGTTTTGGAAAAATAAATAACGTCTTTAAAAAATTCCTTATATCGCGATTAAGAGGGCAAAATTTTTACTCTTGATCAAGTTGTAGTGTTAATCAAGAACTGCCTATGTATAGAAATTATATTAACTAAAGCGTAATATTTCTTATGACAAATTCTTATTAGTGAAAGGTCTGGAGGTAACTTATACTAAAGTAACGTTCTGTGGAGTAATCAGCATCGAGGGATGGAGAAATGTGCGACATTACATTGCATTACATTATAGGGAGTCGGTGATAGCGCGATTTACGAGCTCCTGCAATCGCATTCACGTTTATGGTAGACGATTAGGAGTACAGTGACTCATACTGAATATTCAGTGACCTTTAATTGATATAACAGGTAGCGTATGATCTTGAAGTTTGATTATTGTTTTATTTATGTCGTGGTTGAATAAATGTCAATATATTGTCAAAATATTTATCCGCTAACGTTGTTATGGTATTGTGCAATGTACAAATAAAGGAGGATGCAGCGTGGATCGCCATTTCTGATGCAGGTTTAATTGCTTGACCTATCTTCTTTAATATATTTAAGTTCCTGCTCCACAATTACAAGGCCATCACTGTGACCTACTTTAAAACCACGCTTTGCTGTTCCACAATTACAAGGCTATCCGTGTGACCTAATTACATATCATTGCCACAAAACCAAGGTCCCAAACCCCACTTTCCTGTTCCACAACTACAAGGCCATCCGTGAGACCTATCATCACCACAAACCACGCTTTCCTGTTCCACAAGTACAAGAACATCGTGTGACCTGGTTGCTACTCTATATTCCAATTGTATGTTTTTGCCCACTTGTATGTTTTTTGCCCACTTGTATGTTTTTTTGTCCACTTGTATGCTTTTTTGCTCACCCTTACTTTTTTTACCAAAATAAAAGAAAACGATATGTTAATATATTTAATTCATGTGAAAGAAAGACATGTACAAATTATATATTTAATTCATGTAGAAAGAAAGACATACAAATTATATTAGAAACATGTATTACTCAGATATATGATTTGCTTTAGGAATAAAACATTTTGATTTAGTACATACGTTAGTTAGCGTTTATCAAAACAGTTGTAATACTGAGGATAATAAAAGTTTAGGTCACACATGTTAGCAGCGATGAACACACTACTAGACTGACAGGAAATAATTAGTCTATACACTATAGTCAATAGATACATAAAAAATAAGGAATCAACATAACATACTTCATCACATAATATATACAATAGTCGTCATCGTACACATCAAAAAGTTGTGTTAGGGGTGCTCTACATGAGGAACACCAGTATTCCCCATGTGACAGGTGGTACCAAGCCCTTCAGTGCTCTCACACACTCAAACACACACACTGAAATACACACTCACACACTCAAACACACTCACACACTCACACACACACACACACACACACACACTGAAACACACTCACACACACACACACTCACACATTCACTCGTATATTATGTTTATCGACGACGGAGTAGGTCCGGGTATAACTGACTCGAAGGGGATGCTGCTGAGAAGGCCTTGGGGGTGCAAAATTAGACTTGCACACCCCAAGGAAGTGTTGTAGGTCGAGCCAGAATGCTGAGAAGGCCTTGGAGTAGAATCGCCAGTCTCTGCAACCATACTAAGGTGTAAACTAAGACTTGCACACCCCAAGGAAGTGACTTTGAAAACGGGTGGAGCTGCATTGTGATTGGTTATGCTCTAGGGGTTTCTGGCAGTGACCTAGATCAACTACGAGCATTAAAAAAAAATTATGCGTAATACAAAGTAATAAACAACTTTTAGCAGTCAAGCGAATATGAGACGTAATGCGGGATGTAGTCGAGAAAGGTAATACCAAGCAAGGTAATCCGCGAGCACTTTTCGGCAAGCCGTGTAACAGCATATGCCCACATTGTATCAATATATGTTCGCTATCATCTGGTGGACTACATGCATTTATGTCATTGCTGTTTCGCCCGATTGAAACCATCTCATTACCGGGTAATTGACCATCACATGCACATGGAACGCTGGACTGCGCGATACCACCTGTCGCACAAAATATTATTGGTGCTCGTCGTGTGACACCTCTCACACAGTTATACGATGTGTGATGATGACTCATGTATACTGTGTGATGAGAGTGCTACGTAGACGAGTAATCTTTACTGTATCTATTGTATATATTGTACATATTGTACATATTGTTAGTACTATATTGTTGATATATTGTATACATTGTATAGACATAAACTTATTTCCTGTCAGTATCTTACTGTTTTGACGCTGATGTTAACATGTGTGACCCAAACTTTTATTATCCTCAGTGATTACAACTGTTTCGATAAACGATTACTAACGTATCGAACATGGTCTGGAGTTCACTCACCCTCATCGCTTTGCTGCAGCAGGATTCATTTCACATCTTCATGACGATACGGTTGAATGTTTCATGTGTTGGTTAGAATAAATTTCCGATGGCTAGTCCAGATGTCAATCCGTTACAGGAACTTATCTACGATGGGCACTTCAACATTGCACGTATGACTGCGAGCTCCTCGCACCACGTCCGCGCAGATGTTCACTTGAAACGGAGAGGACCTTCTGCACTTGGGTACATAAATCAGACAATGTTTTATTCCTAAAGAAAATCATATATCTGAGTACATACATTTGTACATGTTTCTCACATCGAATTAAATATACTAACACTATCGTTTTCTAATAAATTATTTTGTGGGTGGGCAAAAGTGGGCTAGAGTAGCAACCAGTGTCACACGGATATTCTATGTAAATTGTGGAACATGAATGCGTTCGATTATTGGTCACACGATAGCTTGTAATTGTGGAACAGGAAAGCGTGGTTTGTGACCTTGGTTTTGTGGTAATGATGTAATTAGGTCAACGGATGGCCTTGTATTGTGGAACAGGAAAGCGGGTTTGTGACCTTGGTTTTGTGGTAATGATATGTAATTAGGTCACACGGATGCCTTGTAATTGTGGAACAGGAAAGCGTGGTTTGTGACCTTGGTTTTGTGGTAATGATATGTAATTAGGTCACACGATTGCGCTTTATTGACCTTGGTACGGTGGGGACCTTGGTTTTGTGCAACCTTGGAAATGTGGAGACCTTGGAAATGGTGTGTCCAGAAGTCTCAATCTTACCTACTTGTCTTGTGTGCGTACTGTGCGTCTGAGTGTGAACTTGTGAATGTGTGCTGTGTGAATGTGTGTGTGTCAGGTGTAATTGTGCTATGTGTGCGTGTATGTATGAATGTGCCTATGTGTGTGTGTCTGTGTGTGTGTGTGTGCGTATGTGTGTGCGTGTGGGTGTGTGTGTGTGTGAGTGTGCTAGTGTTTGTGTTTGTGTGCGTCTGTGTGTGTATGCGTTTGTGTATATGTGTATGTGAGTGTAAGTGTGTGTATGTGTGTGTGTGTGTGTGTGTGTGTGTGTGTGTGTGTGTGTGTGTTTGTGTGTATTTTCCTTGTCAAAATGGATAATGTTCGATATCCTTCTGTCATGAAATTCATTGTTTTGGAAGGTTTGTGCCCAACAAAAATTTAGAATACTAAATCGCGCAGAAAGTGCATGTCTCGATGAATAGAATGAGTCATGATTCTTACTTAAAACTACAAATTAGTAGACACGCAGGATATAAATCTGAACATATCACGACACTATGGCGCCCTGTTCCTTTAGCGTTTAGCAGGAATGCAGGCTGTTCACTCACCTTCGTCCAGCGTGTATTATTTTGCTTCAAATAACTTACACTATACTTGAAACGTTCAAGCTTTCGCAATAAGTTCGAAACGTTCGATAATTAAAACTGAAAGTTACTACAAACATTGATATCCCCACTCTACACATTACCTTCACTTCAATTCTAAAATCAGGAGAGTTTGGGTTTCCCAATTTTAAAAGAAGTTACTATTGGAAAAGGACACAAAGAAATGGTATAACAATTTCACATTAAAACCAAGACTTGTTGGATATGCTTTCGTTTATCAAGATACTGACATGCACTCACACACACGAACGCGCGAGCACACGCAAGCACGCACAATTTAAACAGTTCAGCTTTGAGTTATGCATAATTACTCACTTAATTTTTAAATTTAATTTAATATATTATCCTACTTAAAGTGGGTACCTGAGCTAGTGATTTCTTTGTTGTTACATTTTAACTTAAAGAACATTAATTTAGCCATTAAGTTTTCACGTTTATTCATTTTTTTTGTTCATCATGGTTTAATTTATTTCGCAAGAATAGGATCTATTCTATGCTTTTTTTGTGCTAATCCATAGTGTTCTTTTAAGATACTGTACAGACCCGCATAATGTTTCTTGCTACGTTACTTAGGGCGCCCTCTTTGCTCCTAACTTTTAGATTCATCTTCCTCATTGTTACGACCTGCAGCAACTCTACCTTGACTAAGCCATAATCAAGACCCTGAGATTCCTTTGCTGCCACTAGTAGGGTAAATTTAGGTACGGCATGGAGATTTGCACATAACAATACACACACGCCCACACAAACACAGTTTCACATACACACACACATACACACACACACACATACACACACACATAGACCCACACACACACACACTCATACATAGACATGCACACACACACAAACAACTAACAGACAAACACACAAACCCACAAACACACAAACACACAAACACAAACACACAACACAACACCAAACACACAAACACACAACACAACACAAACACACAAACAACAATAAACACACAACACACAAACACAAACACACAAACACACAACACAAACAAAACACACAAACTAACACAAAACAAACACAAACAAAACATAAACAACACAAACACACAAACACAAACAACACAAACAACACAAACACACAAATCACACAAAACACAACACAAACAAACACACAAACACACACAAATCACACAAACACACAATACACAACACAAAACACATAAACACAAAACAACACAAACATCATATAAACAAAACACACATAACAAACAAACACATAAACACATAAACATCAAAACAAAACAAACAACAAACATACACAAACAACAAAAATACATACACACAAAAACAACAACAAAATAACAAACACAAACAACTAAACACAACACACAACAAACACTAAACTACAAACATACATACACACATACACACAACACAAAAACACAAACACAAAAACACACAAACAAACACACAACACAAACACACATAACACAACAAAACACAAAAATCACAACACACAAATCACATAAATACACAAATACACAAAATAAACACAAAAACAAACACACAAATAACAACACAACAAAAACACACAACACAAACAACAAAAATACAAAAAACAAAACACACAAACACACAAACATACAAACACAAACACACAAAATCACACAAACACAAAACAACAAACACAAAAACAACAATAAAATAACAAATACAAAACAAAAACACACAAACACAACACACAAACACACAACACACACACATAAACATACACACAATACACACAAACACACATAACACACAACACATAAAACAAAAACAAAAACAAAACACAAACACACAACACACACAAACACACAAACACACAAACACAACACAATACACAAACTACACAACACACAACACACAACACACAAACAAAAACACACAAACGACACACAAGCACACACAACACACACAAAGTAACACAACACACACATAATCCACAAACACAACAACATACACAACATCACAATAATACACAATAATACACACATAACATACACACAAACACACAATACAAAGCATAATCACAATCACAAAAAATAACACAAAAATATACAAACATAGCACAAATAAACTACAAACACAACACAAATACATAAACAATCAAACAACAACAACACAAGACACACAAACGATACAAACACTAAACACTAAAAAACGTAAACACACACACACACTGACACACAGTAAACAAACAACAAACACACACACACGATGACAAACACTACAACACACACACACTCACACGTACCACACACACAATACACAAACACACGTAGCACTACGCACGTAACGACGACCGACGCACGTACCACCAGAACCACAAACGCACGACCAGAACACGAACGCAGAACGCACGAACTCATGACGCACGACACGAACGCACGAACGCATCACCACCACGCACTCACCCACGACACACACCACACGACACTACGCAACGACCACACACACAGGCAATCACACAGTCACACAGTGATACATTCACACAAATACACAAACGCATGCACGTACGCACGCACTCACGTACCCACGCACGCACGCACGAACGCACGAACGCATGAACGCACGAACGCATGAGGGCACGAGGGCACGCACGAACGGCACGAACGCACGTACACACTCACGCTCGAACGCACGCACGCATGCAACCACGCACACAGTCACAGAGACATCATGGCGAAGCTTCGCCAAACGTTGTAAAACAGGCTGATAAGTTGATTTAGTGGTAATGAAAAAGAGTTAATTGCATAACCTTCATATGTATATATGGATTGGAAGGTAAAAGTATAGAAAAGATAAACAAAGAAACGGATTGAAGGTATGTACATAACTCAAGTAACAGATAAGCTACTATGTACTCCGCCTAACTATAATAAACAAATAGGAATGCGAACATTACCATAATGCCACCCAACATTCTCCAACAACCATATGAAGACCATGTGATGCAAAAAGGAATAAACAGTTACGTTACGCCCTGTTATGCTTAATGACGAAAGCCATACGGCAGTTTATGTTCGTGGAATTTCGGTTGCTCACAGAATACCAATGACAAAAGAAATCTAACCTTAATAATCACAAGACGAGCCACGTATAAGAAAATCAGAATTTTCCAATAAAACTGGTATTGACATTAACGACAATGAAGCAACCAATAATTCATAACAATTCAAATTGTGTTATTAAAAACTAAGAGTTCTCAGCACACAAAATGCGAAGTATCTTCTCTTATCCGAATTTACTAAACCGTGGTGAAGTTCTAACGGTGATCAAACACAACATCTGGGCATGCTAAGCTCACTACGACGGTCCTTCCTTAGGCAGTATGTGTACAATTGAGCAAAGGTCAAAAATCGTGAACCGTATCACCACTTATAACTACTACTATTACTAATAGGTTTTCTAACCTACATAAGAATTACCTACCTCTCTATCACTCGACCTACGTATGGCCTAGCAGTCTGCTTTGATCATTATGTTACTGTACTGCATATTTGCACCCTCAGTTCTCAACATTTACTCTCTAACTACAGCCTCCCAGTGAAACTTATGATTTTGCTAAGAAAATCCATTCTAATTATCTAAATTCAGATGAGAATTTTCATACGACGATATGACACCGCTCAAAATAAACCGCTATTTATATATGCATAATCTTGCTATTTGATAATGTAATCTGATATCATTTTGATTAATTTTAATATACAACTTGTGCATGAAATCTCAGGTCCAGCAATACATAAACAATTTTAAAAACGTAAGCGCCGAAAAGGTAATAATATCTGCTATTCGACGCATTATAATGGGTTTATAATTAAATCAGCTAGAGCGAGGAAACAAATTTCCCACAAATGTATTTAACTTTAAACTGAACCGTAAACAGGTTCTTTTCTCCAAAAACGGATAATCATTAAAAAATAATGTCTGAAAATTCATTTCTATAATTTTCTATTGCAATAGAATATTGAACCTGAACTATCTAAGTTTCCGCACATGCGATAAGCACCGAGAAAGTTAAATTCTGAACAAACACTAACGAGAAAACAATTTTTCGGAAGTAGACATTCGAAAAGGAGTTATACTGATTTTGTGTGCCGATTTGATATTGTAAATAAAATGTGGCCATACAATTAAATCTCAAAAACATACCAAAGTGGCTCAAAAAATTGTCAAACTGATTCAATCTGCAGAAAGTATCTGGTACTCAAAATTGATTATTCTGATTTATTACCTGAACAATAATTCATTTATACTATGCAATGTTCTACGCCAAATGGATGGAAAAACTTGGCTTGAGAAAAAGGATCAGGGTATTGTATAATGGTAATGGAAAAACTGAGGGATTTACATTGAACCGAAAGGGAACTTTAGGGAATGATTTTAAACCCGAGAACGGTCATTTACAGCCAGAACAAGAACTTTTCACGTTGCCCTCGAACATCCTCTCAACGATCATCTTTGTTTACTATTTAATCCTAAAAATGTCTTGTCGTTCTCCCGTTCATCAAATTCATGAACAAAAAGTAAAACGGAGATACTTCTTTAAGTAAAACGTTTTTGTAGATCAATACTGAGAAATCCCAAATTTAAAAAAATTCATAAACATGTATATAAAAGTTGTCAGTCAAATAAGCCATCAAAGGTTATGTGAGAAATGGAAATGACTTAAACAAATAGTTTGGAAAAGTGCCGCTATCTGCATAAAACTTAAAAAGAGAAATCCATTTGTAGACTCGGAAAGAAAAATATCAGTAAGCTTTACATTAACTTCACTTCCATTATTCTGATTGACGTGAAAAATGTTTTATAATACTGAACAGTAGCTCCAGGCAATCCCGAGAAAAAACTTCGATACATTTGTAGTTACAAAAACGGACCCATTAATACAGTCTCTAAACCTCAATTTACTTCAGATAAAAGTTACATAAATAAAATAAAGTTAATTTTTTATTGGGTATGTTAGAATCTAGGAAAAATCTAGCTAATTGAGTATCGATTTAGTACTAACGCTAATTCCAATGAAAATAACCAATATTTCTATCGCTGCAACTGTAATTACTTCCAAAAGAGGTATTAAATTTTTCAGTCAACATTTTGACTTTTTGTTTAGATGTATTATCATTTTAACTATAATATATTTTTAGTGGGAAAACACTTACCTCGTTCCGTGCATTGGGCGACGCAATCTTTCACAAGAGAACCCTCGCTTATATATTTCTGAAACAAAGAAATCATGTTTGTTAGTCTCATAACCACAAAAATTTTTTCAGAGTACTCTTGTTCGAAATGAATTTTATTTCCATTCTAATTTATGTAACAGCTATAAGAAAAAAACCACAAATTTTGGGTGCGTTTCCAATTTTGACATTATAGAACCTTTCATTAATTTATTTTCTTCGTTCTTTCTTGAATAGAAAGAAAAGAATATTTGGATTGTTAGAATACTTTGGAAAGACTTTATTTGCGGATTTGTGTTGTTCAAATTTCTTGCTTTTATGATATATGAGTTAGAGGCATACGTTCTTGAAAAAAAAATACTCTTCGCTCTAAACTTATTCCATTTTATAAATTTGACAGCCCGAAACTGTATTTTATGAATAAATCACTTATATTTACTAGAAAATTACAATATCTGATTAAAGAGACAAGATTTATTTTGTTATGTTTATTAAAAGCTTAGCATAATTATAATATTAGAGTAAAGTAAAACATAATCCTTTGCATAACAAAGATAACGTCTGTGTTATTGCAGAAGTTTAATTTAATTAAACACGCACAACATTTTTTTTACATTTTCTAATGAAGAAACAAATTTATTTAAATCGTATGGAAATGAAAACATTCACGACTTCCGGTCAGAATTACCATTTTGGATAAAACTAACTACTTGTAACTACGTTTTTATCATCTTTGAACTTTACGGTAACAATTACAGCAATAGGAATCTTATTGTCAACAAAATTTATAACCGTATTTAAAAAAGGTTATAAAGCTTGTTAACATTAATATTTCAAATAGTTTTACTAAGGACGCTAACTGCAATTTCTATTGAAACGTTTAAATCTTATAAAGAAGTGTTTTGATCAGACAATTAAGTTAGGAAGTAATAGTTACAAAAACTGTTTTAGATCTTTAACATACTCTATATGAACTAATAACTAAAAATTCTAGGTTTTCACAACTTTTATAGCATGATTACGTGTTTACGAAGTAAAATTAATGTAATATAGTGGATTAAACCGCGCAAGGGCCGTGTAGTGCTTATAAAACAAAGAGGTTGCCGACTACAATGGAGATTGAAGGGGTCGTGGTAAAACTATTGAAATTTAATTTCAAACACCTTGAACTTACCGTAATAGAAAACTTCATATCGGGGATGAAGGTCCTTAGACCGCCACCGCGATCTACATTTATCTTGATAATTATCTTAAGCTGAGATTTTAGTAATACAAGATGGTGGTCTGCAAGGTGGTCGCTTACCCGATATGTAAAAAATTCTGATTTTCAGGTTAAACCTCGTATAATATAAGCTAATATTTATGATTGCTAACAAGAATTAAAATTGTTAAATAAATACTACCCTTTAACTTTAAAAGAGTACGTCAAGGTTCGTTTACACAAAGTCAATATATTTATTTTTGCCCAAAATAATGAGTACACAAACGTCAATAAATATTGAAAGTACTGAATTAAATTATTAAATATTAAAAACAAACAAAAATTCAACACCTACAGCTTAATGACATTTTTGGTGTTTAAGCGAAACCTAACCATTACCCGTATCTGTAGTACCATGGACTATAAAAATCTGAAAAAATTACAAACACCTTTACCGACGTATTGTATTTTTCGAAAATATGTTCAACTTTGTGGCATTTTCGGTTATACCGCAAGTAGCTACCAAATTCGTTGTTTTAAACGGAACAACAATTTTTTTTTGTCATTTTCGGATTTCCGGTTTAATTTTAAGGCCACTTATGTAAAATGTCTCGTATCTAAAAACGTTTAGAGTTATTTCAAAATTAGAAAATTTTGACAGCTGCAGACTCCCACGATAATCGGTAATGTGTCCTTATCGCTACGAATTTCGGAACCGGTCCTTTAGGGTTCCCTGAGGGACTAACAAGCGACGTTGTCATTTATTTGAATTCTAAGTAAAGTCTTTCACGACAACCTCCAAGTTATATCGCTGAAGTTGCATCATTTTAAACGCCCATAATTTACTTATTTCAAATGCAATGCGTCCTCACCGGAAGTTGCGGTTGGAGGACTAATGGGAGAAGATGGCGTGGCTCCTCCTACCGGAACGAGCAATGATGTCAAGCCAATGGGATGCGAGGATGGGCCCGCCTCTTGTTGAGTTCAGGAAGGGGGATGGCCTATTGACCGGCCAATTAAAGATGTGGCGGCCATGTTGGAATTCTTCAGAGGCATCTAGTGTCTTCAGGAGTCTTCGACGGCTTCCGATAGCATCTGAAATCTTTTTAGAGGTCTTCTGCGGGTTCTGGTGGGTTCTTTGTTGGTTTCCGGCATCTCGTTGTGGAGATGTCGCGGGCGTTGTGGGCATCTTTTTTGCCGCTGTTGAAGATGACCTTCCGGTTGCAGTATACAGTCTGAGAAACATTGTTTGCACGGGGATTCGAACTCAAGTAAGTTAAGTTATAAATATGAGTATATGCATATAGACATCTGAGCTATCTCGGTTTTAAATATGGAAATATAAAAAGTATGATATAAACATAAATATTTAAGCTGACGTCACAACGTGATAAAGATAACATGCGGTTAAAAAAAAAGACTTTAATGTTATGCATTACAACTAAAACTATTTGCAATTTTAAATAAATGATATATAAAAATTATATTGAAAATTTGCAATATGTAATATTATTTTCAACTTATATTCTAATACATAAAAATTATATTGAAAAAATTTCGAGTGAGAAATTGCCATAAACAATGTTAGAGAGTGAACACATTCGACAAGCAGCATCCGGTGCGCATTGTAAATGTGATTATTTGCTAAAATCGAATAAATGCGTAATTACATTTTAAAATTTAAAATTTGATAATAAATAGAAAATAATGTTGTTGATAAATATGTAAAACTAATATAGTAACAAATCAGAAAAGAGACTTTGATGTTATGCATTACAATTAAAACTACTTGCAATTTTAAATATGTCATACATAAAGATTATATTGAAAGTTTGTAATATATAAATATGTAATTACACTTGCAACTTACATCATATTCTAATACATAAAAATAAAAGTTTGCAATATGTAATTACATTTTCAACTTATATTCTAATACATACAAATTATATTGAAAAAATTTCGGATAATATAGAGCTTTTAATTTTGGTTGAAGCGAGAACTTGTCATAGTCAGTGTTAGAGAGAGAAAACATTCGAAGAGCAACATCCGGCGCGCATTCTAAATATAATCGTTTGCTAAAATTGAATAAATACGTAATTACTGAATTCGCTAATAATAAATATGTAATTACATTTTCAACTTACATCATATTCCATCACAATTAAAATTGAAAACGAAGTAGACGATTACGTTTCGAGACTTTGAACAACTAAAGATGAGGACGAAATAGTAAAATTTCGTTTCTGCTGGATCAAAAATTTATCGGGATTAGTGCGTTTACAGTTAACGAAGAATTGTGGTAAATTATATCCATGCGATAGATGCCTCCACTATTATAGTTCTCAAATTAAGCTAAGTAATCACGAGTTAGATTGTCAAGTTAATTAATAAATGTAAGATAGAGATTCCAAAGCCAGGATCGAACGCGTACTTTAAGAACTACGAGTTTAAACAGACTGCTCCATTTATTTTATATTGCGACTTGGAATGTTTAGTGCAGGATTCTAAAGATGACGAAACGCGAAATACCGTTAAGTACAAAAAACATAATGTATGCAGCTTCGCATATTATCTCCACTACACGTTTAACGATTCCTTATCAAAATTTTGGTTGTGGAGGGGTGAGGAGGTTTAACAACGAGCTGCTAGGTATTGCTAGTTTGCATCAGTATTTTGAAAATACCATAACTACGTTAAGCGACATGCAATTGCTGGAATATAATGCATCCACCCGCTGTCATATTTGCAACCATCCCTTTTTAGATCATGATATTAAAGTAAGAGATCATTGTCATTTCGCCGGTCAATTTAGTGGTAGTGCTCATAAAGAATGTAACATCTGGTATATGGCCTAGCGAATAATACCAGTTTTTTTTCCATAATTTTTCCGGTTATAAGCACACTTCCTGATAAAAGATATTTCCCAAGCCTTCCCCGGTCACATTTCATTATTACCTAAAACTAAAGAACGCTACATTTCATTCATAGTTAAATTTCGATTTGTAGATTCATACCGCTTCATGAACGAGTCCCTAGATAAACTATCCTCCGATTTATCATTTAACGATATCAAAATTTTACGCAGCACGCTAAGTCATTTGAATGATGAGCAGCTGCAGTTATTAACTGAAAAAGAGGTGTATTCGTATGAGTATGTAGGTAGGTGACTAAATTAGATGAAACTTGTCTTCCGGATAAAGACAGATTTTACAGCTATCACATATCACAGATTATGTGCATGTTCAGAACGTTTGGCAAAAGTTTCAAATTCAAAATTTAGATCAATATAGCGATGTTTATCTGACATGTAATGTGCTTCTACTTACGTATTCACAAATTTCAGAAACAAGTGCATAACAACGCATAAGCTAGATCCTGCATTCTTTTACACCGCCCCGGATACACCTAGCAGTGTATGCTAAATTACACTAAAGTTGGACTGGAACTGCTTAGCGATCTTGGAAAAGGGAATAGGAGGAATAACGTAATACTGTACTAAATATAGCAAGGCTAACAATGAGTATATGAACGATTACGGTCCCAGCAAACCATCCTTTACATCCTTTACAGAGATATGGTTAATTTATATGGATGAGCTCAAAGTCAATGTTTGCCGCGGGATGATTTCCAGTCGCTTATCGATGGCAATTAAATTTATTAACCTCTAAATCAATTTTGAATGTGCCGGATGGTGTATACAAAGGATTAATCCTAGAGGTGGATCTATTATATACGGATAATTTGCATCACCGTCATAAATACATTCCTTTCTACGTTGAACACGGTACTCCACCTGGCGGTACAAATAGGAAACTGCTCGCAACGCTGCATTCTAAGACTAAGTATGTCATTCATTACCGCAATTTGAAACAATGCCTTCAAGCGGGCCTTGTGCTTGAGAAAGTTCATCTCGCGATTAGCTTCAACAAACTACGTTGGCTCACACCATATGTAGCCTTGAATACAAGGTTGTGAGCAGAATCCACTAACTCTTTCGAGGAAAACTTATAAATAACGCAAATTTCCGCAAAACCATGGAAGATGTTAGAAATAATAGAATTGTTAAATTTGTCACCAGGTGCATCGTAATTACCATCTTCGGTCAACTATAAAATCGCCTCATCTACGTATCTCCTAGTGGCAACCTCATCTTTTAGGATGGCTTCAGAGACATTGCAAAGTCTTTTACCTTGCATATCGTAATTATTATACCAGGTTAATTTGGTACTTGCAGCTGCATGTTTTAAATGCGATAGTGAGTGTCTGCCAAACTTATCGATGTACATTATTATGCAATTATACCTTCATCTTCGATACTAATGATTTCGTGATCATGTCCAGTATGACCTGCTGCTTTCGATGCATGCAGCAGCCTGGGCCGTTCAACAGGTTCGCGAGGAGTATTCCAGTATACATACTCCTTCACTCTATTCGACAAATTCTTCATGATACCGCGACCGAAGCGTTTCGTACTGATTTGCGGCTTAATAATCTTCCGGTATTTACACAACTTGGTACCCATAATTGCTCCGTGAGGTTCGTGATTCTTCCTATATGCGTTAGTTTTAGCTATACGTAGGCTGTCTCATCCCTCAACGTAAACTTCTTCGGCTCTTTCAATATATAATCCGGGAGTGCCTTGATATACCTCATCTCTTATAATTAGACTAGATCCTTCTATATCCACCGGCGAATCTCCGATAGCCCGTTTATCTAGGTTTGCATCATAACGAAGACCGTATGTATTATAAATTTGTTCTTGGTTCCCGCGGATCAGTGATTCTACATAGTAGCGAGGTAAAGGATCATATTGCTCTAAGAATTCATCGACAATGCATGCGTCAACGAGTAATCGCGTTAAATTAGTTGACTCCATCTGCTCTTCCCCCTCCTCTTCAACAGCATCTGTTTCAGCAATAACATCCGCTTCAAGTAATAACGGAGCGGATCTAAACGTAGCAGTTCTACACCTTTTTCAACTAATGAAGGTGCAACAGGAGGTTTGAACTTGAACGGGGCAGGTGTTGACGTTGCGACAGATACTTGTTTTCACAGGTTCTACTTTAATTGCCGCGTTGACGATTTGCTTCAAACCACCACTATAGGTTTATATGCAGTTTCCGCTATACGATGTGCTTCAAGTTTACCTCTCTTCAATAATTACAGCTTGCGTTAGATTTCATTACGTGTGTCGCCCTCTAGTGAAATAGTCGCGTGTTTTATCTTGATGGAGACACGAGATCATTATAGAATTCTTAGCGATCTGTTACGGGATTAGTACACCTGCCTTATTCATTGAATGCATTATACCTAATACCTCTTATCGGCTTAAGTACATGCTCTTTGGTTGCTCGAGCGACTTAGAGGAAATGTATACATTTTCGAATTTTAAGCAATCCGGTACCTCCAATAAGCTAACCATGACATTAGTTTTTCCACACCCGGAACGTCAACAAATAATTGATCCGATTGATGTCGGAAAAACTACCATGCTTTACCGCAACTTCGAAGTTCAGGAAATCGACCATCCACAGGTAGTTCTTGAGGTAGTTTCGTAAACTGCATCATTCAGTTGCTGATATTGTACTGACCAGTTGACATGCTGCTCAGGAGTGGAGTATTAAACACCTTAATAAACAAATTACCTGTTGAACTGCTTATTCCGGGTTATCGATATTGCGGACCAGGAGCCAAGCTACAGAAAAAGTTAGCTCGCGACGATCCAGGTATAAATCCTCTAGACAAAGCTTGCAAACAACACGATATCGCCTATCATATTTAGCAAGTAGTCATCAAGCGGATAGGGTGCTTTGAGATCAAGCTTAGAATCGTGTACGCTCGAAGGGTTCAACTTTTGTCGAGAAAACAGCAGCTATTGCCGTAGCGAACGCCATGAAGGTTAAAACCACGTTGGGTATGAGTGATAAGAAGAAGAAGACCAAGAGGTGCTTGTTTAGAGGAGGAGTTTTAAAACCTATTCGAAAATCCGTCCAACGCCTGCTCAAAGATGGTAATCTGAAGAAACTTATTGATGTCAGTCTGACGGCCGCTAAGAAGGCTGTTAAGGTTTCCGGTAAAAAGAAGAAGGTGCAATTACCTAAAATCATTCCGATACCTAAAACTGGCGGCGTTCTCCCATTCCTAATACCTCTATTCGCCGGTCTCTCAGCTACAGGTGCTCTCGTCGTGGTGTGAGCGGTATAGCTAAAGCTGTCAATGACGCTTCGGCAGCGAAGAAACAATTGCAACTGGCCCAACTCCATAACCAAATAATGGAGGTGGTAGTTCTAAGGAGTGGCAAAGGACTTTATTTGCATTAGGGGTGTGCTTTATATTTGAAACCACATCCAAAAATCTTAAAAACTTGCCTCAGAGAGCATTAACCGCTTCCGATCTAAATAAGTATGCTAAAGATGTTCCATTCTTTAGAGGAGTGTTTATGCTTGATGATTTACCTCATAAACCGCATCTTAATGAGTGTGGCATCGTGAACCTTGACGATTTTAGAGAAAAAGGTGCTCATGGGGTTGCTTTTAAGAAACGCGGTCATGATGTCATCTACTACGATAGGCTTCGGAGGTTTAGCGCCACCACTTGAAATAATTAGATATTTAAAAGATTGTAGAATTAGACATAACTATGATAAGGAACAAAATTATAATACATTTATATGTGGGCATTTATGCCTAGATTTCCTATATAGTAAATAGCTTGAAATATTATTTGTTTATTTATAGCCATGTATCAAACGTTCACGTTGACGGGTGAGCCAAACGTGCTCAGTGCAACATATATTCCGCCAATCGAACTTGATCCTAATTACCAGTATGAATTAGGATCGGTAGAATTCTACGGTTGCAATTCCATACGAAATATTCACGAGGACAACAATAAGTTTTACTATATTAAGAAAACTGGCGAGCATAAAAAGGTTACTATTCTGAGTGGTGTATATGAAATTGTGAAAATTAAGAAATTTATACAGCGTAAGATTAACCCGCACAACACGACTGGCTTTATAATTAGAGCAAACAATAATACACTAAGATGTTAGAAGATGCTAGAAGTTAAATCTGTACATAACGTTGACTTTAGAATGGAGGATTCTATTAGGCGAATGCTAGGATTCCCACCTAACGTGTACAGCGCAGGCCACACCTACGATTCTGATTTGGATGTTCAAATAATTCACGCCACATGTGGTGTGTAATTTAACTGAAGGCGCATACTGGAACAATGACCAGTGGCACACCATCTTCGAATTTGATGTGCACGTTGAACCAGGTTATAAATTAATCAAGGAGCCGTCTACAGTTATTTGTTTACCTGTAATTACACGACGTATAGATAACATAACCTTGAAATTGGTTGATCAAGAGGTTCGATTAGTAAACTTTAGTAACGAGAAAGTAACTAGTAGATTCGAACTGAAGAAGTATGGGCCTTAAGATTTTCGGTAGTAGGTCTCTATCTGCAGACGAGAGTACATCGTTAACCGAAGACGACGTTCAGTTTTTACAGTATCTCGGCTATAAGTATTAAGACGATGTGGAAAAAGCGCTGAAAAGTTTATTCACCGGGGTGAGGTACGAGGATATGATCGTGGAATGCAATCGTCGAACTCATCATCTGTACACAACAAACGGATACAGCAACTCTGATGAGATTAATCTGGTTGTGCAAAAAGCCGATCTCATTACAGCTACTTACGATAGTGTTATATATTTAAAAGGTTACATGGAAAGTTCCGGATGTAATTCCGAAGGAAGTTGCGTTTCACGCTCGAGATTTGTACATATATGGGACCTTCCCAGCACCAACGTTAATGGTTTGGGCGGTGAAGAGCAGTACTGGCTTTCAACGTCCTCAATGGTTACTGGTTGCTTTCCATACCAAGAAACGAAGTAATAGGGAAGAGAGTGCAGCAAAATTCGATCACTTAAATATCTCGAATATAAAAGCAAATATTAATAATAGAAGATATCCGTACGAGCTGCAAAATCTCGTTTTCCCTGATAGCAAATACGTGGATGCTTATGAAGAATATTTAAACTTTCGAAATCAATATTATAATTCTCCAAAAGGTTCTATGTTTAGTTACGAACAATTTAAGAGTCAACCGATCTTTATAATTAACTGCACTCGTCAAAACGAGAGTATTCATAATGTAGCTATTGATTTTAAATTAGAAGTTGAAGCATCTTCGGCCTTTGCCGCCGATACTTCGGCACATTGCATTATTTTGCACGATGTATTAATTGGGTATGAACCGTTTACTAGCATTGTACGTAAAATGTAATTATCATATGAAGCTGAATAAAGTTGTACATTGAATCACATTAATAAGATACTGTTTCACATAGTATGTGTTTTACTTTTTACACCTGTTTTTATAGGAAAATCTACATACCGAAAGCAAGCGCCTGGAATCTGAAGGTAGGCGTCTGGAAACATCAGTTCCAACCAATAGCAGACAAGAGTATAGCATGCAAGCCCTCCTTATTAGAACCTATTTCAAATTTTGAGTTTTCCCCATAACAATTGCAGGAACCTAGATCTACTTTTAAAGAATATACAACTAGATGAGTCGGGATCAACCTCTAATCCGCTTTTAAAAATGTACCACTTGGTGTAGTCTCTATCAATCTCTATTAAAATACTAATTTACATAATATACGTTTATTTTTTACATATATTTTACAAGTATTAATGCTTAAAGTCACGTCTTTTATAAATTTTTGCGGGAAGTTGTGCACAATTTCAGTTAAAAATTAATAATCTTTTACATTATAACTATGGCCTATTAATGCTGAAAGCAATCTAAGATTTTGACAGTAAAAGATAATATACCTTCTTCATCGCCCAAACCTTCATTATATAGATTCGTTGCTACTTCATTTATAAAATCTTCATAAATTGAATAATTACGATGATCATTCATATAATTCAGCTTCTGATTTATCACTTCCACAGCCGAAAAGTATAGGTGGATTGCCTGCTCGGATAATAATACTCAATTGTTTCCTCTGCTTATTCTAATTCGCTTTTCTTCGTCGGTAATAAATAACCTACATGGATGGTCTTCCCGGGTTCCTCAGATTTTAGAGTTTGACGTATTAGATACTCAGTTTTAATATTCGAGATTTCGCGCCATTCCTACTTGTCAAAGTGCATGCAGCATATGTCAGTAAATGTCATCCATAGTAATTGTACTACAGGTTTAAAGTCATAATTCTTCAATGAACTTCCTACCTCGAGTACAGTGGAATTATCGAGAAATAGTGACCACGTTAATAATAAACCTTCTACAACAAAGGTATTAATAAGATGTCTGTACCGCAATACTAATTACCCATAGACGCCGCTTCAGGTGTATCAGTCCATGAATAATCAGCTTTATCACCAATATTCCATATATTTCCTATATCAGGCACATTCGGTAAACACTTACCTAGTTCAGCATCCATATCGCCTGATTGATTTTAATTAACTACTTAATCAATTACGTTACCACCCTATTTATGGCGAGTGTGACGAATAATGAGAATGAAGCTTAGTTTCATCCCTCCAAGCTACCTTACATTCGTTTATTACATGTGCTAGCGATAGGAAGTGCATGCGGAAATTGTAGTGTAAGTATGTAAACCTGTTTTAATCATTTACTCATTATTATTATTTTTAGATGGATCGTTAATCTCTGAGTTTTAAGTGATGATTGAAAATACTCGACGTGTAATAAGATATGGATTGCTACAATTAAGTGCTGAAAATTTGCTTCCAATTTGGAATAAGTTGCCTCATTATTATCAGAAGGATAGAAGATTACGCACCAAAATAAGATGTATGAAGCATTGGAATAAATCAACCGATGTTGATCATATAGATGGACCACCTCCTGTAATGTTTGATAGTTTTCAATGTAAAAATAAATAAATTCGTTTAACTATAATGACGTAAATTGTTTATTTTACCTTCACCGTTTCATATTAAATCTTATACGCCGTAGGAATAAACAACTTCATACACTACAAATATTCTTTTATTATAATTTTCATATACAATATGTACATTAATATAATTATAAGAACAGCGAGGATGATGATTAGGTAGGTTATCCTATAAATATGACTCATTAATTTTGTAATGCAAATGATAATAATGACTTACCTGTATAATTAATGAAGGATAGTTTAGCTATCATTTTAGCTTTATCAATATCTACGCTACCTCCATAAACCACCGCAATCTGTTCAGTGCACTGTCGAGGATTATGTACCTTCTCATGCGTTAGCTCTTTCGTTAACCTCTCTGGGAGAAATATAGCATGTTCTTCTGTTTCTACCGCTACCTTTCTACCACATTTAGTGTTTATAATTTTAATATTTTTAGTCAATAACAATATCGGGGACTTAATACAGATTTGAATTCACCTTCGCCTGCTAAGTTTAGGTGCTCTAGAAGATCCATATTGTAGAGTGTAATATTAATAACTGAAGTTATATATCGATTGCACCTAGCATTTATATCGAATTTTTATCAATATATTGAGAATGCGGTTTTCCGGTTTCATTGTTCTATAAGAAAACAACCACCCGGATGTAAAAAATTACTTATTATCGTGCAATTATTAAAATTGAAATCATTATCTTCCTCAATAAAAATTATATAGTATACATATAAATTTTGAATAGCGCTGATAAGAAATTTTTTAAAACCGGATGCGTCCATGGTTGTGCCACTGATAAATATCTATTTTCTTCTTTTGCAATAACCTTGATGTCAATTATTTTAATGTCGTTGAGTTGAAAATATAATTACATATTGCAAACTTTCAATATAATTTTTATCTATGATTTATTTAAAATTGCAACGTTTTAATGCATAATATCAAAGTCCTTCTAATTTATTACATTACTCGTATTACATATTTATCAACATTATTTGGTATATCTAAAAAATGAATTCTTTAATTATTGATTATCTATTTTTAACCGCATGTTAACATAAATATCATTATCACGTTGTGACTTCTGCTTAAATATTTATGTTTATATCACACTTGTTATATTTACGTATCTAAAACCGAGATAGCTCAATTGTCAATATGCTCCCATATTCATATCTTAACCTACTTGAGTTCGAATCCCCGTGCAAACATTTTTTTCAGATTTTATACTGAAACCGGAAGTTCCTGTTGAACAGCGGCAAAGAAGATGTTTGCAAGGCCCCGCAGATTGCGGCATCTCCACAACACGACGCCGGAAAGCAACAAAGAACCCACCAGAAGCCCCAGAAGACCTCTAAAGAAGCGCTCAGAAGCGGCGGAAGACAGCCACGCCCTCGAAGAACCTACCGAAAGGCGTGAAAGACATCTAAAGAGGCCATCAAATGCTTCCGGAAGCCACCAAAGACTCCTGAAGATACCAGAGGCCGCTGAAGAATTTCAACATCATTGGCCAGCTCCTCCGGTAGGAGGAGCCACGCCTTCCTTTCTCACTGCCCCCCCCCCAAACTTCCGGTGGGGGCGGGAATTAAGTGCTCGCTCACGTCGTTAATTGGTGTGACGTCACTTCCTAGTCTAGAAGTAACATAGCCTTACTACTGCAGCCGTGTCTAAGTTTAAACTAATCTGGAGTATCTCAACTCAACATTCAAGTATACATACCTATATTCAATAAAAGCATTAGCGGATTTATATAATTACATAATAAAGTTCTGCATACAACTCAAAAATGAAACTGATAATTTTTGATTACATGTTTTACATGCCCTTCAACACAAAAATTACAGAAAGTTTCGTAAGGGTTTCGCTTTTTGTTTAATATATAATTATTTTAAACGTGTTTTAAAATGCACTTTGAAATATTAATGTAAATAATCTCCAATGCCTTGAATTTGAAGCAAAAGGTCAAAATACACATATAAGTAGTTGCTAATGTTTAACGATGTCCAAATTTTGAATAAGTGCGCCATTTTAAAGTGTAAATGCATACTAAAATAAATGTTAAAAACGATGTTAACAGAAAAAGTAATTTCCTTGTCGGGGGTTAGAACTCTCATTACTTGCATTACCAGCCCGATCACTTGACCATGCGAAAGTGATCTCCATTTGTATTTCACGTATATTGTTAGCACATTACTTGTTCATTTTTAGTTTGGTAATCATGCTGAATCTACGTATATATGCGATTTTCACGATTCTTATTGATGAAAACATTTAAAAACTGTTGTTACGGATCTACAATTATGCTATAAAAGCGGTATACCAAATTTCATCACTCCAGCTCAAGTAGTCTGACTGCTATCGTGTCTACAGATACACACACGCACACACGCACACACACACGCACACACGTACACACGCACACACGCACACACGCACACACGCACAAACGCACACACGCACACACGCACACACGCACACACGCACACACGCGCACAGGCGCACACGCGCACACGCACACACGCACACACGCACACACGCACACATGCACACATGCACACACGCACACAATCACACACGCACATACGCACACGCACAAACGCGCGCACACACACACATACACACACACGCACACACGCACACACGCACACACACACACACATACACACACCCACTCACATACACACAGAGAGAGAGACGCACACACAAACAGACACACACACACAGACGGCTTGCAAAGAATGATCAAAATGGTTTCAGGGGCCCACAAAACGTGAAGGTCCGTCCAAATCTCAAATTCATGATCGCAATACATTCCCTTTACTATACTTCGTATAGTATACGGAAATGTAGACAATTGGTATCAACTTTTGTTGCCTTTTTATAATTCAAATTTAAAGTGTAAATGCATACTAAAATAAATGTTAAAAACGATGTTAACAGAAAAAAGTAATTTCCTTGTCGGGGGTTAGAACTCTCATTACTTGCATTACCAGCCCGATCACTTGACCATGCGAAGGCTATCTCCATTTATCTTTAACGTATATTGTTAGCACATTACTAGTTCATTTTTAGTTTGGTAATCATGCTGAATCTACGTATATATGCGATTTTCACGATTCTTATTGATGAAAACATTTAAAAACTGTTGTTACGGATCTACAATTATGCTATAAAAGCGGTATACCAAATTTCATCACTCCAGCTCAAGTAGTCTGACTGCTATCGTGTCTACAGATACACACACGCACACACGCACACACACACGCACACACGTACACACGCACACACGCACACACGCACACGCACACACGCACACACGCACAGGCACACACGCACACACGCACACACGCACACACGCACACACGCACACACGCGCACAGGCGCACACGCGCACACGCACACACGCACACATGCACACATGCACACACAATCACACACGCACATACGCACACGCACAAACGCGCGCACACACACACACACACAACACACACGCACACACGCACACACACACACACACACACATACACACACCCACTCACATACACAAGAGAGAGACGCACACACAAACAGACACACACACACAGACGGCTTGCAAAGAATGATCAAAATGGTTTCAGGGGCCCACAAAACGTGAAGGTCCGTCCAAATCTCAAATTCATGATCGCAATACATTCCCTTTACTATACTTCGTATAGTATACGGAAATGTAGACAATTGGTATCAACTTTTGTTGCCTTTTTATAATTCAAATAAATCACAACGTAGCTTATTAGGGACTCTTGGACTGCTAAATGTCTGATTCCAAAATTCGAAGCGGCGAAGACGCATCACCCATTTCGGTGTGAGTTTGCTTCTGTAAAAATTTTCTAATTTTTCGAAATAACTCTGAAAAGGTAAATTTTGGACATAGGACACTGCATAAAGTGGTCCTAAAACTAAACAAGGAAATAATTTCAGCGAAGCTGCAATATTGTACCCGGCTTAAGTGCCAGCTCAACTCAGGGGGATGCACCCAGTTCCCGATATAATCGATGGATTAACTTACCTCTAAAAACCCGGATGCGCCACCCTCTTTAGAAATATTATTCGGTACCAGCTCTGGTAAAGAGAGAAAGCCAGAGTCGACCATAAGTTTAAATTCGTAACAATAAAAGAAAGGAGTTAGGTAACACCACGGCAACACAAAAGACTGAGAACGTAGTTTCTGATCTGATTATTTATTGTAAATAAAAAAATTCACACATAACCTAGTTAGAACCAAAAAAAAGTACGTCAGTAAATACACAGGTTATAACACAAAATGAGGGTTAACTCTTGGCAACCTTACATATATTCAAATAGTTATCATAACACAAATAGTTCCTGACTAATGTATATTTGAGGAAGAAAAAAAGCAAATACCTTTAATTAAATCAAACGTCTTGTTACACACAATATGAGGATTAATTCTTATGTCACAATGCACTAGGTATTCAGCAAAAATAAATTAATGACACCCGGTATATCATATACCTATTTTACGTCAATTAACAAATAGGTGTCGTATCTACAACACTCGCCTTTAAACAATAATATCGACGTTGCCCGTCTATTGAAACTTTAGTGTAATAGGTTTCTTTTGCGCTAAACCTATGAATGTACATAAAAAGAAATTATCAATCGCCACAAAGCGCATGTTAATAAGGTGTATTTCAAAACAGTTAAAGCGGATTATGGAAAGTCAACAGCAAGCTGATTAACACCAAACAAATTGCTTTAGCTAATCTTTTTTTTTAGTGATCACCAAAAATGAAGATCGTACATACTTCATACATTAAATTCGTTTCCTATTTTACATGATATGTTTATATATTAAAGCGTAATAACCCTTTTTAAAAATTGTAGCATATGTAATAAGCATTGAATACAGCAAGCGGAGAAAATTAAGAGGCGGCATAAAGCACAAAAAAAATAGCTGTTATACTAAACAATCACTTATCTGATTTTTGTTTTCTTTAGATGCGGGTGGGTCTTCGTACTTGACCGTCTTCAGGTGTGTTGCCAAAGATTAGAATGAGAATATGTCGCACGGCCGTTGTCCTTGACGGCGCTTGTAAAATTTGATTTAATTTCTGCAGTTCTCAATTAAACCAAAAAAAAAGGTAAAAAAAAAGATAAAGGTACAGCCAGATATATATATATATATATATATATATATATATATATATATATATATATATATATATGCGGTGATGTAGCACCAACACAAGTAGAAAAAAAAGACAACCAGAAAGAACCCTACAAGAAGTAGAAAAATGGTAAATAACGTTAAGTTAATTTTATGTTACGTACGTTCTTTGATGTAGCTATAACCAAACGCAATCCCTCAATAGCAAGTTAGTGACTGATTTAACCAATTATAAAGTCATCCAAATCACTCGTTTTGGATTAATTATTGCAATATCCGATTAATTATGGTTTTTCTTATTACAAAAAATGTGCAATATAATCCTGGTTTATAACACTAATAACCAAAAGAACGGTTGGTAATGCGTTAATGGTGCGTGTAGCGCAGTTGGAAATCAAATGGTACGATAAAGGACAAGTGTCGCACACGACCTTGATTGTTAAATAGAATAGTTGCAGTTAACGTTTAGATTAAAGCTCCGTTTACACTATAAGCGCATAAAAATTCTTAGTAGGAAAATTAAAATTATTAATAAGGAAATAAAAATGTAACAAATTCGAAAATGGTAAAAGAAATGGGGGGGGGGGTCCTTTTAAAATAACTAAGTTTGTAGCTACTTCCTGTATAACTAGAAGTGCAACAAAGTTAAAAATATTCTTCAAAGGTAGGTCAAGTCGGTAAAGATGTATGTAATTCTTTTCAGGTTTTTATGGGCCATAGTTCTCAAGATACTTCCAATGATTAGGTCCCGCTGAAACACCCTGTATGTTACTAGAAAAATATTGAATACGCCCGTATATTCGTATCAACAAATTAATTTAAATTCACCCTCTTATTTGCTAAAACTCGTCAATATTAATATACCTCATTGATACTTAACAAAATTGTTAAAATAAGCCCACCAGTATGACTGCTTTCTTACTGTTCAGAGGCGAGAGCGCTTCTTAAACTTTAAAATACGATACCCGCAACGCTACATACTATGATTAAAACATACGCCGCTGTGCATTTCGTTTGTGATCTTAATTGTTTAACACGATGCTTTCTTACCAATAATACAAAAAAAAACGTATAATTGGTTAGTCAATTCAGCAAACTCGTACTTATCAAACAATAGCGTTGTTCTTTTCCTTGCATATAAACCGATCATACTTTTGACAACAAACAGCAATATTAACTAAAACTGAACTTGGACTAATTACAGGACCCTAGCATGAATACCCACAGCACCAGTCTATATATATATATATATATATATATATATATATATATATATATATATATATATATATATATTATATATATATATATATATACAGTATGTCCCCGGATCGACTTTAAAAGAGGAAAATTCTCTTATTTTGATTTCTCAGAAAATTTCATTCTTGATGATTTGCCCTGCTTGTTTTCAAACCCCCGAAACACAAACTACTTTCTATTTTACTCGTATGGTTCTCGAAATAATATCATTTTTCTTGAAAAATTGAACTTAGAATGTTTTTCCTAATTTTTAGAAGTAACTTTAGTAGGCGGATTTCATTGAAAAACACCACTGACAGAAATTGTCAAATGTGATAATTCTGTTGAACTGCAAATTAATTCATGCTAATTTGAATTGTATGCTATAATGTTGACTTTACAACAAAGAATTTATCTAATTCAATGTTACGGAACTGGGGAAGAGTGCTACCGAGTTGTTATCAGAAAATTCAACCAAAAATACCCGGAGGTTGCCAAAGAAGTTGTTCGATGAAGAAGATGCTGCTACTGTTCTCGTTGTTCATTCCGCCACAGACGTTCCAAGGTTGTCTTTAAGAAGGAGGGCACTACGAATTGAGATAGGTAAATCTCATTTACAAAGAATCTTCAAGGAGAACAAAATTTTACCATTTACCATTTAAGCCGCAATTTAGGCAAACTTTAGAGAACGGTGATGAAGCCAAATGTCTGGATTTTTATTTGGAAATGGGCAATAGAGTTTTGGAAGATTCAAATTTTCATAAACGAATAATGTTCTCCGATGAATCGACCTTTTCAACTAACGGAGTCGTTTCCTTCCAACTTTGCCGTTACTGGAGTAGGACGAATCCAAACTTCCGAATTGCTAGTCGCAGACAATGTTTGAAAAAAGTTAATGTGTGGTGTGCGGTTTCGTACCATGGAATTATTGGCCCATATTTTTTTAATCAAAATTTAAACCGTTATTCATATTTGCAAATGTTGCAAAATTTGATGGGTGTCCTGCTCATTATGCCGGTACTGTTCGCCAGTGGCTCAATACAGAGTTCCATGATAACTGGATAGGAAGAGATGGTCCCATTTTATGGCCGCCGAGAAGTCCTGATCTCACAATAATGGACTTTTATCTGTGGGGTCGTTTAAAACAAATTGTGTACAGTGAGCCATTAGACAATGATGAAGAGCCATTGAAAAATAGGATACGGAATGCTGTCCAGTCCCTTTCAATCGAAGAAATAAGGCGCAGTTTCAATGAATTCAGAGCTCGCATTGAAATCTGTGCGGAAAAAGGAGGAGTATTATTCGAATAGAAAATTAATAGTTCAGTTTTTTGAGAATTTCATTTCATTTTACCATCAATTGTTAAATTTATTAATTAAAACTTGTGAGACCAATTTGATTTTTCTTTTAAAACAAATCAATTTACTTCAAAAAATTACGAAAAACTCGAATTTTTCAAGAAAAATGATATTATCCCGAGAACCGTTTGTAAGAGAATTTTCCCTCTTTTAAAGTCAATCCGGGACATGTGTGTATATATATATATATATATATATATATATATATATATATATATATATATATATATATATATATATATCAGGGTGATTGGTGGAAACCGTTCATTAGAAGTATTAGGAGTTCCAGCCATGGCTGATTTCTGAAAGTTTGTATCTGGACTAAGTGATTCATATTCTATTTAAGGAAAATATTTTCATGATGACTACACTTCCGGTTATACCGGAAGTAGCCATCAACTTTGTTATTTTAAATAGAATCGTACCCTTTTTATGGCATATTCGAATTGTACTCGCCATTTAAGTAGAAATTTTATCAATGTTCCCTATACTTAAATTTAATAGTTTTGAGATTTAAATTTTTTCGAAAATTATTGGTTGAACACTATGACATTTGACAATGCCTACTGGCGCCATTTCTAGTGCGAAGCAAGTAATATTGACGTTATGCATAGGGGTATCCTTAAGCTTTACGCTGATGCTTCCGGTACTGCCGAATTATCTACAGGGTGTTCAAAATGTGACTTCCATCTTTTGAAAATAAAAACCATCAAAACTTAACTTTTTCAAATACAATGCCCAATATTTTCTTCCTTTAACGGATGCAGAATAAAATTCTGCATTGATTTGTATTAGCATTCCCTATACCTATCTTCGATAGTTTTTCTCATATTGAGGTATTTGTTCATTTCTTCTGAAATTCAAAACGATTTACCTGATTTTTCCATGGATAGCCATGGAAACCACAGCTAAGTTTGTTGTTAGTAACTGTCAATACCTTTTATTGTGTTTCTGTGTTCGGTTTATCAAAATGGAAAATGGGATATTTTGAACTTATTTTATATTCATGGAGAATGTGATAAGATTATTAGCAGAACTTGCCGTTTGTTTAATGACCGATATCCTCATTTAACACCAATGAACAAGCACAAATTTAAGCGAATAGAGTCAAACTTTTTACGGTATGGAACAGAGAAAGCTGCCAGAACACGATCAAAGCCTATTACTGGCGAAGAAGCTAATGAAGTTAATGTCCTAGCATATTTTAATAACTATCCCCACGGCTCGATACGATCTGCTGCAGAAGATTTGGGCCTGTCTTACTATTCCATACAATACATCTTAAAGAAGCATAAAATGCATGATTATTCGTTTACCTTGGTTCAAGCACTTCATCTAGGCGATAATTTCAAGCGAGTGGAATTTTGTGAGCAAATGTTAATCAGAAATCAGGAAGACCCGCTGTTTTTACGAAAAATAATTTGGACGGACGAAGCAAAATTTACCAGAGAAGGAATTGTTAATCGACGTAATTGGCACTATTGGGCGTCGGAAAACCCACATTTCAAGCGAGAATCAAATTTTCAAAACAAATTTAGTTTTAACGTGTTTTGTCTTGTAATGAATGGTCGTGTCTCTTTTCAAATTTATGATGAAAATTTGACAAGTATAAAATATTTGGAGATTCTGAGAACGGATGTCTCTGAGTTTTTAGAAAATCTGCCTCTTAATATTTTACAATACTGCTGGTATCAAATGGACATTCAACGCTTGACGTTGATCAAGAGCTCACCACTATGTTTGGTGATCAGTGGATCGGTCGAAACGGACCATGGCGGTGGACTCCCCGATCTCCCGATCTAACTCCACTAGACTTCTACGTGTGGGGCGAAGTCAAGAATCAAGTATACGCCACTCCAGTCCACACAAGAGAAGACCTAGGCTTAAGAGTAATGACGGCATTTCGCCAGTTAAATCATGACGTCAAAAAGCTTGCACGAAAGAAGTTCAGTCAAGACTTTTAGGTTGTCTTCAACAAAATGGAGGCCACATAGGACATTTATAAAATTTTGAATAGTTTTTCTTACTTTCAATAATATTAATAGTTATTATTTGCATATTACTTTTATTCTCATCTTATTTGTTGACGAAATTTAACAGTTCTGTTTGCTTTGATAAACTACATTAATGTAATTGGTTTCTGCATCTGTAGTAGGCTTCGGCGGTGGAGAAATCGAATTAATTTTTCTAAATTTCGGACGAGATTTTAGAAATACCTGAATAACTGAAAAATTGTTGAAGATAGGTATAGGGAATGCTAATACAAATCAATGCAGAATTTTATACTGCATCCGTTAAAGGAAGAAAATATTGGGCATTGTATTTGAAAAAGTTAAGTTTTGATGGTTTCTATTTTCAAAAGATGGTAGTCACATTTTGAACACCCTGTAGATAATTCGGCAGTACCGGAAGCATCAGCGTAAAGCTTAAGGCTACCCCTATGCATAACGTCAATATTACTTGCTTCATACTAAAAATAGCGCCAGTAGGCATTGTCAAATGTCATAGTATTCAACCAATAATTTTCGAAAAAAAATTTAAATCTCAAAAACTATTAAATTTAAGTATAGGGAACATTGATAAAATTTCTACTTAAATGGCGAGTACAATTCGAATATGCCATAAAAAGGGTACGATTCCATTTAAAATAACAAGGTTGATGGCTACTTCCGGTATAACCGTAAGTGTAGCCATCATGAAAATATTTTCCTTAAATAGAATATGAATCACTTAGTCCAGATACAAACTTTCAGAAATCAACCATGGCTGGAACTCCTAATACTTCTAATGAATGGTTTCGACCAATCACCCTGTATTATATATATATATATATATATATATATATATATATATATAGATAAATTACTTGGTTAAGGTTAGGGAAACTAGTTCCATCAGACTTGAAGTTGTAAAGCCATAAAAAACGACCATTTAATTATAATTTGATATACTTCAGTTGACAATTTCAACCTTCACCAGAATATTCTAAAATGACAATTTATAATCATATACATATAATTTGGATTATCTTAAAACTGCTTACAAAATTTAGGTCAGAAGTATGGTGATCATATAAAGCTAAACATCTTCACATTAATATATTGAATTTTGAAATAGGAAAACTTTTGAATGACTTAATATGAAAATGTCATTGCATTGCTATGATAACGTTACAATTGATGAAATAATAATTCAGAGCAAGTTAATAAGAATCTTAAAAAATTATACAAAACATTGCTAGAAAATGGTTATCCTACTAATCTTTTAAAAAAGTTACTATTTACCGAAGTTAATAACGTCACAATAACAAATAATACTAACAATTTAGAACAACAAAGTACAGAACAGGTAACCTACAAAAAGTTTTCTTACATCCCTACTTTTGCTCCACTAATTAATAGATTATTTAAGCCTTATAATATTAAAATTTCTAACCCTCCTATCAGAAACATTAATTCTTTCTATTCAAAATTAAAAGATGAATCTGCTAAATCGAACAGTTCAGATTTAGTTTATGCCATTCCATGCAATCATTGTAATTGCTTTTACATTGGACAAACTTCCCAGAAACTATCTAAAAGAATTGCGTTATGTAAAAGTGATGTTAAGCTTAAACCTAAATCTACTGCTTTAAGTGTACATCGCTTGGATATCAAATATGTGCCCAGTCTTATGACTGGGCACACATCTGATATACATAATACTAAAATTTTAGACCATGAAATTGATAATTCTAATAGAAAATTTCTTGAAATGTGCCACATATTTAACAACGTCAATTCAATTGTTAATTCTAAAACTGATGTTAATTCATTAAGTACCATTTATACACATCTGTTATCACAACCTTACACTAAAAAAAGACGAAAATAACTGATTGAAATTATTATTATATTTTTTAAATCTTAAGTATTATTCCTTAATTAATTTTTTAATAATTTTATATAAACCTTAACTATTAACATGCTCTATATTATAGTTATTTCATCAATTGTAACGTTATCACAGGAATTTAATGACATTTTCACATTAAATCTTTCAAAATTTTTCCAGTTTAAAAGTTCAATATATTAATGTGAAGACATTTACCTTTTTTAATGTATCTCTTTATATGATCACCATAATTCTGACCTAAACTTTGTAAGTAGCTTTAAGATAATCCAAACTATACAAGGTGCGGCATTAGTACGTCGAAGTACGATATATCCGTTATTAAAGGAGATATCAAAAAAAGTTATTTACAAAAATTACAGGCAACTTCAAACTTCACATTATAAAATTATTTTCGTATTTACAGGGTGTTACATATTACCAGGGTGAACCAAGAATACTTTTTTGTATGGGCACTATATATTATTTCAAATTTAGATTAAGCTCATCTCCCCCATACTTACAATATAGGGTTTCATTACGTTACACAGAGTATTTCAAAAGTTACGGTCAATTGTACACGATATGTGGTATGGGTACTGAGAGAATGTATGAAAAATTGTTTATTAGCACAAAGAATTTACAAACAGGGATATTCCGCACTAAGACAACCCGAAAAAATAACGTTGGAAAGGTTAGTATATCGTTTTAATCGTACGGGTTCAGTAGTTTAACGAGGAAAATGAATTTAACGTGATGCTTGAAGTTACGCATAATCCACATTACGTGAGATCTCACGTCAGCATGATATTAGTGGCAGGTCCGTCCGAAGAATACTGCGTGAAAATAAGATGCATCCATACCAACACCAGTTACATCAAGAGTTACTCGAAGGTGACAATCCCAGCAGGGTTGCTTTTTGTTAATAGGCTCAACAACAAATCCACAATTAGACGGATTTTATTGATTTTGTCCTCTTTTGAGAGGAAGGCACGTTTCATAAAAATGGAACTGTGAATAGATACAATTTCCATTATTATTCGACTAGTAATCCCCATCTTATAGCAACTCGTAGTCAAACTAGGTGGTCTTTGAATGCTTGGGGTGGTATAGTTGGAGATCACGTAATTGGACCACATTTTTTCGATGGAACAGTGAATGGTCAGGTATATTTGAACTTTTTAAAACATCATTTACTATTATTGCTGGCAAACATTCGTCAAAGAATGTGGTTGTTACACGATGCAGCTCCGGTACATCACACTAGATGAATTCATAATCATTTTAATACCCATTTTCCTGGAAGATGGGTGGGAAGAGGAGGACCCATTGCATGGCCAGCTCGTACGCCACAGTTAAGTAAAATTGACTTCTTCAAGTGGGGTTATGTGAAAAACCGTGTGTATCAAATACCTCCAACCACACAAGTTGATATGAAGAATATTATTATCCAGAGTATTAATGTAGAAATGTTAAGAAATGTCAGGAGAGGATTTGAGGATCGACTGCAATGCTATATTGATGTTTTCGGTGGACATTTTGAACATTTATTATGCAATTAATTAATTTTATAAGATTTTTGTCTTAATAACCGATTTTTTTTGAATTTTTACAATAATTTGTCACACTTTTATTTGTTCACGGCTAACTTGTTATAATAGAAATGTTTAAAAGAATCTCTTTCTATTATTAAATTGAAAATATCTCAGAAATTAACGATTTTAGCTATAGAGAGTACTTAATAAAAATGAAAGGACATGAAGCGTATTTTCACTTTTTAAAATAAAAGACAGGGTGATTCACTTGAAAAAATTGACAAAATCATGTGTTCGAGTTTTGGCTTGCTCTATTGGTGTAATAATACAGAAATAGCACTTTCTCGTAACACTGTACCAACGTCAAAAAGTTATGCCTGAAAAAATATTGTTAGATTGTTCTGTTTAGGGTGTACAGGACGTTGAAATGAGAATGATTTTCGTGTACAATTGACCGTAACTTTTGAAATACCCTGTGTAACGTAATGAAACCCTATATTGTAAGTATGGGGGAGATGAGCTTAATCTAAATTTGAAATAATATATAGTACCCACACAAAAAAAGTATTCTTGGTTCACCCTGGTAATATGTAACACCCTGTAAATACGAAAATAATTTTATAATATGAAGTTTGAAGTTGCCTATAATTTTTGTAAATAACTTTTTTTGATATCTCCTTTAATAACGGATATATCGTACTTCGACGCACCTTGTATAGTTTGGATTATCTTAAAGCTACTTACAAAGTTTAGGTCAGAATTTTGGTGATCATATAAAGAGATACATTAAAATATAGAACTTTTAAACTGGAAAAATTTTGAAAAATTTAATGTGAAAGTGTCATTA